>JAKKZN010000018.1:17294713-17311834 GCA_033441825.1 Pangasius elongatus
GGGTCTTTCTGCCTTCAGTCTTGTCTTCAGTAAGTGAAAAGCAGCTCTATTGGGTTGAGATCAGGCAACTGACTTGGACATTGAAGAATATTCCATTTCTTTGCCTTCAAAAAGTCTTGAGTTGCTTTCGCAGTATGAAACTCAGAGTTTGAGTTTTGAGAACATGGGCTCCAGACCTCAGGCAGTCATTGACTGCAAAGGATTTTCATCCAAGTATTAAAAATATAGTTATATTTACAATTTTGTCACTTTGTCCAAATACCTTTGAGTCCCTTAAGATGGAGGCACTTTGCTGAAAATGGCTGTAATTCCTAAATGGTAAATGCCATATTTTTGTAGAACCTCTTAAAATAAANATGACTCTTTATGTAGCACTTTGAGATTTCCTTTAAAATGTAAAGTGCTTTATAAATAAAATGTATTATTATTATTATTATTATTATATTACTGGTGAAGGGGATGAAGTTGGACGCAGCAATCCTGAAAGTGATGTCATAGCAGTCCTTGCTAACACTAACTCTAGCTAGCATGCCAACCTTTGTGTATATGGGCAGGAATGCGAGGGCGACCTCACAAAGTAACAATTTAATTCAATTCCAACTATTTAACCATTAGAGACCTAATCTAAAACCGAAACAGTGTTTTTAAGCTTGTGATAAGATTCTGAATTAAAGTGATTTTGAGAACCTGATTCTACTGCAAATATACTGAAACTTGCAGTTGCTCTTGTGAATGTAATTTAAAGGTGTGAAATTATTTTGTAGTTGTAAAGGTGAAAGTCAAGCAATGTATAATTGTCTTAGAAAACATTTCAGTGTGACTAAAGCAATGACTACGTTTACATGCACATCAATATTCCGTTATTAATAGGAATTTGGCAATATTCTGATTTTCAATTTCTGTATTGAGTCACGTAAACGCCGCAATCCGATTGCTTGATGCAGATTAAGACCATATTCTGATTCCCCAAATTCCGATTCCCAGGCCTTGAATATGCCTGTTTTAATCAGAAATTTGTTGCATGTAAACACCTTATTCACAACAACCATGTGTACAGGAATATTCCGATGCCTGTATGCATATAAACATCGTATTGGGAATATGGCTGCAACCCGGATATAGAATATTAAACAGAATTTGATGTGCACATAAATGTAATCAATGTGACTTTTTTATAGCACGTACAGGATTATCATGATGTTAATTTTATACTGTATTTTATCACAGAATATGACTGCCCACTTGCAATACACCAGTCAAAATTTTTTGGCTGCTTAATTTTGCGCACACGTGTGGAGAATCCTTCACATTTAATCCAATCCATCACATGCTACACTTTTCAGTCAGTATTGTGTTTCTGCAGTATACTGCATTGCTTGTGCATTCCAAATGGAGAGTGTCCTATTATCCGTTCTGAGAATCAGGCAGGATGCCATGCTGAGAGAAGGCACTGCTGAAACTGATAGCACTGGTTAGAAAAGACCCCCAAAGAGCTTCACTGGAGACCTTGGTGGAATGAATCCTTGACCCTGAATCCCTGAATATCACACTACAAAGGGACTGAACAGAATTGTTCAGGATGTTCTTCAAAACCACCATCCTCTCTTCTGTCACTGACTTCAATAAGTTGAGACTAAGTCGTATGACAGCCCTGACCTTCAAGACCAGATTAATGAAACACTTGGCATCCTATTCAGGGATAAGTGACCTGTCGATCATGAATGCTGCATTTGTCTTACCTTGGAAATGGGATGGGAAGTTGGAACTTGGAATTACTTCAACCTCCATGCATTCGAGCTACCAAGTAGGAAGAAAATCATGGATGCCTCCATGTTCAACAAACTAGCCAGCTAACTGTGAGGGGTTACAGGTTATACAGTGTTATATCACTTACTTTAACAAGTGACTATGTCTGTATGTTGATTCTAAAGCAAATAATTGTATACACAGTTCAACTCATTTAATGGTAAGACGTGCTGCAGCGTTTACTGCTTATGCTGTGAGTTTATGAGTAGGAATTCTGAGTTGAGGGAGCGTTTTCTTTGGTTTATCCTAGTCGAATGCAGCAACAGTCCATGACTCTACAGGCATCGGTCTGCATTGTGCTCAGTTTGTTACTCAGTCAAAGCGGCAGGATGGTATTAAAAGCACTGGGGAAATTAAAGAAAGTGATCCAGCCAGCCAGTGGGTTGTGTCCATAACACCCCAAACTGGCTGACCAATCAGAATGCCTTGCCAAGATTACTGTCCAATCAGTTTTGAAGGTTCTCAGAATTTTTACAGAATTTTAAGAAACATCAACAATCCACCAGCAGTGGGCTGTCAGGTGCTTTTCCTTCTAAGCAGTCACCTCTTTTTTGTTTTTACCAACATTCTGGTGTACATGGGCTAGAAGTCAGTAACTACTGTGGATATCTGTGGCAATGGGGACAATATTTAAAAGAAAATTACTATGCAAATGTGGAAATGGGGATGAACTTTACTGTACTCTCATGACAAACGCTGCAGTTATTACAGCCCATTTTAAACTAGATGAAATAAACATATTTTGCAGCGGCACCACATTTAATATGCTTCCATGTTAATCAGTGTGGCCTTTTACACCCCAGACGTGCGCCTGACGCACGCACAAAGTGTGTGCATGGCTTCTAACTAGAAAAACTATAATCATCTTATAATTATAGAGTGCTTCTTTCCATGTTCTGTAATGCTACAATACTAAACTGATTGGTATTGCATTTCTGATGGCACAGAATAGTATACACAGTACTGTAGAAGGCTCTTCAATACACACACACACACACACACACACACACACACACACACACACACACACACACACAGTATACGTTCTGTGCATGTAAAATATGTGTGTGTGTGTGTGTGTGTGTGTGTATGCACATACATATACACCTGCGCCACACTCACCCTCCACTTTAATAGGAAAACCTGTACACCTGCTCATTTATGCTGTTATCCAGTCAGCCAATTATCAGTATAATACAAAAAATAAATGCAGATGCAGGTCAAGAGCTTCAGTTAATGTTCATATCAAACATCAGAATGAAGGAAAAAGTGTGATCTCTGTATCTTTAACCGTGGCATGGTTGGTGTCAGATGGGCAGGTTTGAGCATTTCAGAAACTGCTGATCTCCTGGGAATTTTACACACAGCAGTCGCTAGAGTTTACACAGAATGGTGTGAAAAACAAACACTGTGTGAGTGACAGTTCTGTGGATGAAAACACCTTGTTGATAAGAGAGGTCAGAGAGAAATGGCAACCATGCCACAATTAAAGTCAAAGAGATCACACTTTTTCTTCATTCTGATGTTTGATGTGAACATTAACTGAAGCGCTGGACCTGTATCTGCATTATTTTATGAATTGTACTGCCACATGTTTGGCTGACTGGATAACTGCATAAATGAGTGGGTGTCCAGGTGTTCCTATTAAAGTAGACAGTGAGTGTATATAGCAAGTCCACTGGGGAAATGAACGCTCTGATGTTCTGCCCAATCCCATGTTTTATTCAAACCTGACTGACTGGGCTAAAAAATTGTAGATGATGGAATGTAATAACATATGGCCAAATAGCTAGCTAGCGAGTTAAGTGCATTAAGTAAGGAATAACACACAACAGACCATCTGGGTCATCACTGAGCAGCTAGTCCAGGTTCTGCAGAGTTAACCTCACAGTGGTACGAGTGCAGCATCATCTCCAAACACCTTTCCACCAGATCAAAGGTGGATGACACTGTGACATACAGTCCCCTCCGAAAGTATTGGAGCGGCAAGGCTCTTTTGTTTTTCATTTCTGAGTCTTTTAGCCCATAGAAAGCTCTTTGGTCTACATGTTGGTTTATCTTTTTTTTAACAACAAGAGTAGACATTCAGAGCTATTAATTGTTTAATCAATCAATATAACAAAAAACACCTGGGCAACAAAAAATTTTCACTTATGATCACAAAATGGGTGGGTTTAAACAAAAATGTGTCATGTTGTAAGCTGTTTAACACATCTAGATGTAAAAATCAGAAAATGAAAGCTGAAATTCTGATCTCATGTCTCATAGTCATATTTATATGATCTCAAACCCAAATGTCTCCAGTGTATAGAAAAAGAAAAAAAAAAAGAAAAAAAAAGAATTGGGCTTTGTGTTCCAATACCTTTGGAGGAGACTGTAGGTTATATTTATATTTAAAAAATTGTAATAATCAATTTGTGACTTTTGTATTGGTCTCTGGAAGTGTGTTCACTCGTTCACTCACAAAAGAGGGTGTCCAGTCACTACCTGTTAGTCATACAGAGTTCAACAACCACAGCTACAGTATACACTTAACTTGTGTTTCTCTTCAGGACAAATGTATGTTATCAGTATAGCTCCATGTTATCCACTGAAACTGAAGCTGGAGAGAAGGAGCAAAAGTAGTAAATCTTCAGTCAACAATTATAAACATCTCCTCTGTGTACCTGGATTAAGCGAGTAATCCAGCAAATCTCTGCATAGCTATTTTTCATCATATACATTCCGTCACCACACTCTGAACTCTTCATCAATACTGTTAGCTGTGCTGTCAGCTAAAACAACAATTAGCTCGTCAGCCAAAGGAATCCATCAGCAACAGCTGCTTATGCTCGGGTTCTGAGGCCAAACTCCCCAGGTCCAAAGCCGCTTGCGTGTTCAGAATTCTGTGCATCACAGAGGAGGAAAACACTTCCACACACAGCAATGCTGAGCATCAGTGCAACCTACACACAGGTTTTTGGCATGATATAGGTTTCATTGTTGAATATTTTGGGGTTTTTTTCTAGGACGTACATGTTCCTGTTGGACAAAATTATTCAAAGGACCACATTCGTGAATCATACTGGAACGAGAATATATCTACATCTGCTTGTCGTATATTTCAAAGTAAATGTACTGACAGCTTTCCTTCTCAGCTGCATAATCCTATTATACACAGGGCAGTATGCATACAGAATACTGTTCCTATTAAAGGCAGCATCCCTACCAAAAAAAAAAAACTGTTCTGCCAAATCCATACGCCATCATCCCAAAACCTCACATTATATTCAATAGCTATTTATCTTCACCCTGTCTGCCATGTTCAGCATCTGCAAAAACATACAACGTTAAAATCCACAGCAGCCTCAGCCTCAGCCTCAGAAAATCAGCGGTTCAGTGGTCTCACATAGATGACTGCAGCAGACATCACTGAGGGCATCATCCCCACTAATGGGCATCCTTGTGTAAAGGTCTAGCCAGAGCATGGGAGGAGCCCATGAAAAGCTGCAGTTAGCTTCTCCTGCAGTGGCAGCAGGGTTCCAGACAGGAGTCAGTGGGGATTACTGGAAGTGCAGACTACATGGAAAGTGTAGCTGTAGCCAAAGATCAGCAGGATAATACTAGACACAGAATCCTGTCCAAATAGAGTTAGACTGCATCAGCTGTTTGCTATGGAGTGCTTGAACACTCTACGCACATGGACTTGTTTTGGCTGTCAAATGTGGCTTGGACAGACATTTACATTCCATGGCTAAAATGCATCTATGAACACGACCTGATGTAGGCTAAGCGAATGTATTTAAATAATTCTGTTTTAAATGAACATTATAAAAATGCAAGAAAAGGAAAGGAAACAAAGAGGAAGCAGAACACATGCACGTGCAAATTAATTCAAGACAATTGAATGACAATAATTTCTTTCCGTGGCAAATAATAGCAGTGGAGAACACGTCCGCATGATTATATGAAGCACAAGCGCGAGAGAAAATAAAGCAAGACGAGCAGTCACGTATTTTAAGATATGAGGATGTGTTTTGGTCTTCCTGAAAGCATGTTTCTCAGTACAGTGTTACTTCACTGATGCATTTCTTAACCCATTCACCAGTACATTACATAAAAATATGTCCAGTTGCTTTAGATGGTTTTCTAAAATATTTTTTACTTATATTTTGACTTTTGCCATACAGCACAGATATTTAATAGCCTATATGTAGGAATATCATGCGTGAAAAAGGATATCCAAAAAAAATTGATGCTTCCAATTTCTTTATAAACAATTACTAACATTCAGCTCTAAAATATTTAATGTAGATGACCAAAATTAGAGAAAATATAATTATTGAACAATATAAAGCACTATTCTTGACATTAATGAAGTTTACTCCTGTTGCATGATGCAGCTGATTTCAGAGGTAAAAAAAAAAGATATCTTCAATTTAAAAAAAATAGTTCTACAAAAGTGCTCATTTCTGTCTGAAATATTTTTTTCCCCTTAATTTGGCACTTTGTGTAAAGATATAGCAGAGACATGCTGCACTGACATCTACAGAGCAGTAGAAATATCAGGATAATGATTTATATTAAATTATAATAATGGACTCACGTGAGCCACTGGAGCTGATTTACATTTTATATCTTCCTAAAAACAGCCTTAAACTGATTCTACATAAGTGTGAACACAGCATGAAAGGGTTAAATGTAAAATTTTACATGCTGGATGGGAATAACATGAATAATGTTGAATTGATTAGTACCAGCTGCTTTCAGTAGCTGCAACTTAGATACTTCATTTCAGTTAGTATACACTCAGTTTCCAGTTTATTAGGTACACTTGCCTCGTTCCTACACTCCCTGGCCCTTTTATTAAGACCTCCCATATAGGTGACATTGCACATATACAATTACTGAGTGCAGATCTGTAGATTCGGACAGACTTCGGATTCTGTAACTGTCGTACTCCCAGGGTTAAAACTAAAACTAGTAATAAGTCTAAAATACTAAACATTATTTACCACTAATATATCCACAACAGAAATACTAGATAAACTGTCCATTTTTTTCAAGGTGACTGGAGAGTGAAATACTGTATAGCTGTACGAAAGCATCACTTTAGGTAAGATACATATTCTACGGCTCTAAAATGCATCTTCAGTGTAACAGAAGATCGAGAACCACCACAGCATCTACAACCACTTCTGTTTACACCGCTAGCTCCATGTGGACAATCTCTGATCAGACACACTCCTGTTACTTGAGACGCATTAACCATCCAGAGGTAATTTAAACTCCGTTTCTCACAGTCATGCCAGGTGTTTCTTAGACCATTTCACTGCTCTCTGAAAGAGTGTGTGTGTGTGTGTGTGTGTGGGTGTGTGTGTGTGTGTGTGTGTGTGTGCGCGTATACGCTAATCTCTCAGGTTGCAAATTACTAGAAACAAGAAAATGAGCAAATATACTAAAACAGAAAATGAATAAAATATGCAGCTTAGTTCCTTTGAACTTGCGTTTTCTGAATTACAAGTGATTTTAGTCTTGGGACTTTTCACCACTAATTTTCATGGTTCATTCATTCACAATAATTTGAATTAGTGAATTTTTCATATTTCATATTCAGTAAGGTCTAATCTGATACTCACTGCAGCTACACCAGGCTCATACATATAGCCATAGAGTAAAAGCCGCAGGGAAAGCCACAGTGCTGGGTTAGTGGACGTAGTAGACTGAGTACAATTACAATACACCATCTCAAATTTATTCACAATGAATGTATATATAGTCGCAAAAAAGGCAGAAGGGATCGTGACATGGCAAGAGGCAAGAATGGTGAAAACAGTTGATTCAACTTCATGCAATCTAGAAAAGGCAGCTGCATAGCCGCATAGCCTGGTGTAGACAAACTGGAGGGAAAAGTGCAAATAATAGTCCACACAGACTGCTCTACCCAAAAAATGTCTTTATTAGCATTATCTCATATAAGGAAAGTATGACCTAGACTTGTGCGATACAAATTTTTCCCTGATCATGATTTTTCATTTTAAAATATCATCACAAATTATTTAATTGGTCCAGAAGCGATAAAGCCTTAAGAAGCACTTCAACCATTTCAGATCTAAGGAATTTAGGCAAGGGTGTTATAATTTTGCTGTTCAAAGTGCATTTAATCACATTTAATTATCTCCATTAACATTAATTGTAAATTTGACACTTTTCGTATTGCTATTTAATCGTTTAAGGTCAAAATCATTCTCCTTGCTCCTCTTTCAGATAAAAAATGTCCACTATAGGTAAGCTTTTCAAACAAATTTAAGTCCAAAATACACTGATAGATTTTATTTCATATTAATGAACTCAAAACATTCTCCATTATCTTTACAGAAAGTGAGAATGCCAGGTGAGTTCAGCTGAGAGCATGTGAGTTTGGGGAAGGGGGCGGGGCTTCCATTTGGCATCCGTTAATATCAGAGATTTCAAAATGCCTAAACAGATCACCTGCGCAGATTCACATGCTGATTGGCTCGTCTCCCATTTTATTGGGAAAAGAAGACTCCTCTTTTGGCATACTGGTTGAGTGATAACTTGTACTCCTATACTCCGATGTTAAAGGTGGAAGGTCTGATAATATATATATAACATCGTTTACTTTGGCACCAATAACGCTACATGATTGCAAAGATAAAAATAAATAAATGTCGCCAAGCGTCAGGACTCTTGGTAAGTTAAAAATCTGCTATTTAGTAGCTCACCCATTTAGGCAGCCAGAAATGAATATATATTTGAAATCCAGTTTCATAATGAAAAGCTTTGTTTGTCACCCTCATTGTAGACAGACATGCCTCTACATGGTAAACGCCAAGGGCAGTGGGCATGTACCCTTACACACCCAAGTGTCTTTTGTCCCATCTCATTTTCTTGCAGAAGCTGGTTATTTCATGTTAATCATTACAGATTGTTCACGCAGCCAATGTAAACAAATGTTCATGTCACACTAGCGTGGAAAGAGACAATTACAAAACAGTCGTTTGAGTGTTTGATGCTGATTATTTGTTTAATGATGAATATGGCCACCATCTGAAAATAAAGATCAGTGGCACAGAAATACATGTTAAGTGGGTGGAGGTGTGGTGCATAAATTCCGAGCTGATGGTGTAAAAATTAGGACCTTTAACATTAAAAATTACATTAGCAGAGGGCTTTTAGAAAAGCCGTTAAGAGAGAAGTGTGGCAGCAGGAAATTAAACCATGATTGCCTTCTACTCGCACAGAGGAAGCTATTCAAGCAAACTGCAGGGAGGGTCATGAGTGGACGAAAAGAGAGAGAGAGAGAGCTGTGGCGAGTCCTAGCGGTAGGTCACAACTATGTGAATCACACACATAAACAGAACAGAGACTCCCTGCACATTTCTCTTGCACAATAATGAATCCAACAAGTTAACATAGTGTGAAATTTTAAAAATAGCCTACAAAAACAATGACCCTATTGACCAGAGCTGTGTACACTCAAATGTGATCATAAATCAGCAATTTCTAGCATATCAATCAGTGCCTGGGTAAAGTGTGTGTAAATTTGAGCTTAACATTTTATCAATGTAAAACATGTAACAAAGAAAAACTTATAAGCATTAACGTGGTGATTTTTTTTTTTCTGAGGAGACTTTATTTTATTTTTTTTAACATTTATGGAAGGAGTGTCCAGTGTCAACGCTTTGTAACGGTCACTATGCTTTGCAAAATCTACAGGACAGAGGAGCTTATGCTTTCTGGTTTCTCAGCAGCTGTTTATCGCAGCTCTAATGTAAATGAGATGAAACAGGAACTAACTTGTCTCTTGGACGTTCCACAACATTAAATGTAACTATAAACCATGAAAACATGAGACATGTTGTTCACTGATAAATGAAACATCGTAGTCATTGACAAATCACTGTGGTATGAGTGGAATAACACACTCCAGACCATGCGGTTATACGAAAATAATCTAGTAGCAGTAACTACACCTCATCTGCCACACCACCCCCGGGGTGCAGTATTTTCATATAACTGCACGATCTGTCGCGTGTTACATTATCAAGATCGATTTCATCAATAATTACAGCAATTATACTAAGTAGAGTATAAATAACACATGAGTCTCTTACTAAACAATAGCAGACATGGAGCTTTATCAGCTCAATTGAGCAAATAGGCGCGTTCGTCTACGAAAGGCACTGAGTCCTGACCTGGATGTAAAGTGGTTTTGGGCGGACAGCCTGCTAAGAGACACTTAGAACATGTTTTTGAGATTATTACCTAATTTCATATCAACACTAAAACACGTTAGATTGCAGTTTTATTCATTTTGTCTTGATTAATTTCTTTCAGCATTCTGTTTATATGATATAAGGATTGCTTATGTTGTTCAGAAAAGTTGGCTCATATGCATTTATAAATGAACATTTAATGAAATTTTACTTCAGCTAAATCAGACCTATTAGAGAACTGAAATAAAAGATACTTAGCTGTAAATAAGGTTCACATAATCACCAGTAGATACGGCTGTAAAATGGTTTAGTCTTCTTCCTGATTTTGACCTCAAACAGCTTTATAGAAAACAGAACACACATCCATAACTGTCTAGATACGCCTACATCATTTCAGCTACACTGACATTAATTTCTCCCACTTTCGGATAATTGTAGTCTGCTGAATGCTTGCCATTTTTTGGCTCAGGATCATAATACCTGCAAAAATTATATGAAATTGTGTTTCATGTAAATTAGATGTATATGTGGGGCATGTAATATGCATATGACATCTAAATATGTGGATGAATTATCCAAATAGCTTTTTTTTAATAGTTTATTGCCACACAACTGAAGCTGATTTAATTAAATCAATTGTCCTCACATTACTCATTCACCAGTTATTCCAGCTCATACATCATTGTGTTGCTCAAATCTACACTCAATTCTACACAACTCTGATGAATATGTATCTCAGAAGCAGTCTGACCAGAGCTGAATACATTACTAAAGGATGTGGATGGGTCACGTGACAGTGTGGCTGGTGAGCAGTCCTGAAGCGGATACCCACTCAAAAGAGCAACAGCGTGGAAATAACTCAATACTTATCTTGACCTTCTCACTGTAGCCACACATAAATCGGTTGCAATCAGACAGACCAGCATCAGCAAAACACACTCCTCTGAGCAAACCCAGCTCTCACACACATTAAGAGGAGAGCATCAAATTAATCAGCACTTCATCATCTCTCATGCTGGTTGTTGAGCTATTTAGTGAAAACTAATCATCATGACAAAACAATAAATAACAGCATTAGAAGTGGATAACCTCAGGGGAAGTGCTGCTACTTATCTTACTACCACAGCCCTCACCCTGCATTAACACATGATTTCAGCAACTGACAAGCGTCAGCGTGACCAGTGACATGTGAGCTGTGATTTTCTCAACTTTGCAAATTTGGTATTGCGCAGTAAAGCGACAAATCCAAACAATCATTTCGACTGAATCATTGAGACAAATTGCATAGTGCACACGGTAAATTTTTTCAATAGCCCTCTCTCAACAACTTAGTTCCTACCTGCAAACAGTTCCTACAGTGTGTACTGCGTGATTAAAATAAATGGAGAAATTTATAACTGTGGTGTCATCCTGTCATATATGACCTCTCATTAAATGTGTATACAGAATTATGAAGAAAAAATAACGCTTGGAAGAAAGTAGCAGAGATCGTTGGTACCTCTGGAGAGTGTGTTTGTCTGTAATGACTGAATTGTACAGCACAACAACAAAAAAAGTTTTTTTTGTATATATTTCATTTTCCTTACATGCATAATTCACACATTAAAGCAATATTTCAATATAAAAATGGATTTACTTGCAAATTTCAGTGTATTCTAATGTAGTAGTTTTTTTCTCCATAATGTGTAGATGAGTAATATTATAACTACATTAGTTTATCCAAAAAGCAGCATGGAATTAACAGGTGCGTATTTCCAATTTTCCATTTTATGACCAAATATAGACCATATATTCTAAGTGTATCAGTTATTCCCATTATATCATATCAGTTAAGACAGCGATGGACCTGCTCGTGTGATACAGTATTCATCGTTTCATGTGACGATATCCAGTAAGATTGACTCAGACAATGTCTGTGATCATTACATGCCCACATTTGCCATATACCTGAATTTTCCTCTTTGAGAATAAATGCTACATAATACTTACATTACGAATAAAATATCTCCACACCATGATCTCTTACTCCTTCTGAATTTCTACCAGTTATTGACAATATTTTGAAGGTGTTTCTGAATATAATAATAATTATATAATTCTATATAATACTCCTCTGGTCTGGACAGATGATCCCAGAATCAATGGGTGGCTCTCTGTCTCTCTCATCCTCTGTCTCTCTCTTTCTCCTATAGAGCTCTTAATCCTGATCTTCCATCTCATTTGAATAATATCAGTAACCATTAGAGGGTTAGAACACATGTCATGTTTGTTTGCTTATTATGTTTCACACTCATAAGTGCAAGAGGAATATGGGATTAGATTTGGGGGATTTAGTACTTATTTTATTTGTTATTTTTACTTGTTTATTATTATTGTTGCTATATTTTTTCCATTTATTTTGCTTGCTTTTTTAATTGAATGCTAATGGGACTGTGTCACTACTCTGTCTGTGCTGGTGCACTGTGCCAGATCCACTGCTATTATTCTTTCATTCTAATTTAAATGAATAAAAAATAAAAACTAACTAAATACATTGTTATAGTTAGTTGCTTTGTTTGGGTCACTCAGCACCATTACTGCAGGCTGATGAACTCAGTCTGGCCCGTCCACACGTATAAAGATATTTTTTTTTGTGCCATGACAATGAGGTGGAACTATTGCTTAAGGTTACACTTGTACACTTGTACCAAGTTTGCAGTGCCGGAGTGGAGGATTCAGGAGCAGTACAGCGCATATCATATTCAGGCACCTCCACATGAGAGTGTAATAGTAGAACAAAATTACAGACATTATAGAATAAGAAATTACAGACCACAACATAAGAACCTGATCAGCTGCCATAAAAACAGAGTCCTAGCATATTCATAACATGCACAAAACTGCAATCAATTAGCATCGGAATAGGCTAGGTTAGCATCGGAATGGGCTAGGTTAGCATCGGAATGGGCTAGGTTAGCATCGGAATGGATTAGGATGAAGCTGTGGTGTCAGTGTTTTCAAAAACGTGCATTTTCCCGTTCAGATGAAAGCAGCGAAAATGGAGTTTTAACATTTCTCCACTTTGGAAGGTGGTTTTGAAAAGCTTCATTTTCAGTGACCAAAAATGCTGTTTTGTGTGGATGGGAGGTCTAAACAAAGAATAAATAAATAAGTTGTGCTCAATAGATGCTTTATGAGGTATATTTTCTATGCTTTTTTTCTCAGTCAGACCAAAGAATCTTAATTTTTTAAAATAATTTTAATTTGTATTTTACTAAACAATTAGGTCATTATTGCAATAAGGCAACTGCTCATGCTCAGCACTACTATCCAAGTAGCCATATATTCCAGTTAACGATCTAAACTCTATGCTCTCAGCTCTGCAACATCTCGTCGTGTAATTAACTCGTCTTTAGACTTAACCACTTCCTGACAGGTAGTGACCAAATAAGGGCTGAATCTTATTTGTAGTAGTGCAATTACTTTTGACCTTAGGCAATGGAGAGGACTCAACCAAATGAGTTGCGCGCACACACACACACACACGCGTGCACACACACACATGTACACACACGCACACACACAGCACTGCAAAGACAGCATGGCTCAGTATGTTCAGGTTCTTTAGGGGTGGGCAATCTGACAAAAATATGAGATCATGATACTTGAAGGCATTTTTACATTCCATGCCATTTATCACCATATTTAAGTTTTGTAACTAACTGAAAAACAGTAGTGTTTCATTAAAAAAAGCTTTTATAAAGAAACTTTTATGTCTACAATATCTAGGAAAATAAACTGCTTTAAATTTAAAAGCAAAAAAAAAAATAAATTACAATAATGTCAATCAATTCTGTAAATACATTTTTAAAAATACATTTTACAACTGTAATGCACAAAAAAATACAGCCTTAGGTTTCGGTACAAAATTATTACATCAAATCACCTCCGTCCAGTCAGTTTGTCATTGCTATTAAAAAAAGATATCACCAAAACTGCGATATCTCATAACAATTTATTATGATATTTATTATGAACATTAGATTGTCACATTGCCCATCCTTACTGATTCCACTTCACCACAAATAAGGCAGCTACGTCTCAGTGCAAGAAAGGTGGATGTGGATTTCAGTTTTTCCTCCAAACCCATGGTATCTGATGCAACTGGTGAAGCCCTCCCTCATCCCCTACTGCAGTCAATCACAGGTCACATACACACTTCCATCAAGCTCTACATCATCATTTCCTATGACCGGAGGGGAGAGAACAACAGGGACATGAGGAATCACATATGAGCTCCTGCTGCATAGCAGCTGCTGTGAAGACAATCTCTGAATCACAATACTGTTCCTAGGTGACATTGAAAAAGCAGATCCTCAGACTGCAGCATAATGAATATGCATCTGCAGTGTGCTTTTCAGGGCATGCTACAGAATAGTCATAAAAAGAGATGGCTTTTGAGTGGTGGATTAGAGATTAGTGCTCGGTTTTAGGGAGCGAGCAGCAGCCACAGACAGACAGCACGTCTGAAAGCACAGCAATGTCCTGTGTGTGCAAAACTGAGAGTGACCAAGAAACAGAAATCCACTTGTTCATGAGCCTTTTTTTTCACGCTGGAGTAATGAATGGTCCCATATCGTACTCAATCTCTGGCTGTCTGCCATCTACTGCTGCTGTAATTGAAGGAATTCTGCGGTGCACACAGCCACCGGTCAAAGGGCACTGGCAGGAACTGGGCTTTTATGCTGAGCTAAGATCTGGCTTGTCATTCCTCTTGTCATTGGTTTTAGAGTCATTTCTCAATCAGCATAAAGCCTTATTCTTTCGTGTAACTGACCGAAATGCTTCTGAGGAAGCAACAGTCAGCCTGGTGGAATCTGTACATGCTTTGTGGTTAGGCATTCACAGATAATCCACATCGCAAAACGGGACGAAAGAGCAGTCAATCGAATGCGTAATGCACAGCCGTGAGAGTCTTTGCTATTGATGTTGATATGAAATCACTGGGGAATACACAAAATGTCTCTTTTGTGTACACAGCTCCTATGGACTTAAGGTCTCTTATCTCGTGGAGTACTGAGGGAGGAAGAGACACAGGCTAGGACTTCATTGCCCGACCTGGAAAAGTACATTAAAGTGATTGTTTGCTGTCGTCCGAACCCAATTGTTCCAGTCAAGCATTTAGTCCTTGCAGGGTTGCATGGGAAAAGGATAGACCACAAATCACACTCATCAATTATTGACTCAAACACACAGGAAAAGGAAGTGGGTATAAATTAAACAGACTGCCATATGCAAGCTTTAGTTCACATAAAAGCAACAAAGTGGTGGAAATGGATGTGACCAAACCAGCATCAATCCAAAAATTCCTCAAGCGAAGTATGTATTTATTAAGCTATATAACAAATCACTCACTAAAAAGCTTGTTTGAACAAAGCAAGGAATAAAACATGACCGGCCACGACAGGGTGGTGTGATGCAGCACAACGTGTAGCTGATTAACATTACGTGTTTTATTTATCTTATACCACAGTGATTTTTCATTGATTACACTGATTTTTTTTATTTTATTAATGAATGACAGTTCATACTTTTAAACCATTTAATATTGTGGAACATCCATGAAACAAGTTAGTTTCTGTTATAACTCACATGATAGCAGCTATTCACAGTCATTCCCTCACCAGCCTCTTTTTTCCTTTCTCTTGAACGTAATAAGACAAAGATCTGCATCTTATTAAGTTACAGAGAAACTGCAAAGTGTAAACACCTCTGTCCTGAAAATTCTTATATTATATATTTATATTTATTTATATTAAACTTCATTTTTTGATTATGTGCAGCATCCACCTTGTGAATTAGTTACACAGTGACCAATCAGATTCAAAAATTCAACAATGCTGTGGTCATTTTATTAATTATCAAAAATGATAATGATGCAGTGCCACCAGTGATTAGGAAGCAAGCTCCAGTGCTGCCGAATTTGTCACTGAAAAATATGTTTGCTATCGGAGCTATTTTAGCTATTTTAAAACATATCTGAGGATTTATTTCATTCAGTGGGTTACACATTCTTCCATTGGGTCTTATCATTAGCATATTTGTTGATCCCCTGTAATAAGGGTCATCAACTGCTAGACTGTGGTCAAGATGCAGAAAGAATTTCAGTGGCAACACTACTTTGCAACTAAAATCAACTAAAAAAGTCGGAAACAAAAACGGAATGTTTAAAAGATAGATGTGGCATGTTACAATGACAATAAAAGCCTATCCTATCTAAGTATGTGTTTATTCTCCCCACATATGTCTCATCTGTTCAGAGTTTTTTTATTATTATTATTATTATTATTATTATTATTATTATTTGCCACAAACTAATCATTAACAGTTAGGAATGAAAAGGTCTGGTTTTTCGGTCTAATTCAACTGCAGTGACAAAGTGATTTGATCCTGAAACAACTCAACCTCTGAAAGTGAACCAAATATGCCATGTATGTTGGGTCATATGCAGACTTTTCCTGTAGATGCGAGCAGCTAAACTGGGCTGCAAGGCACAAAACAAGCCAAAGAAAGGAGTTGTAGAGCTGCAGAAATGTCATGTGTTCTGGATATTTGGACCAACAAACAAAATGAGAAAATAAATGCTGGATTCATACACAAAATATTTTACATTACTATATAATATCTAGCAATCATTTAGATAATTATCTAAATTACATTTATCTAAATTGTACATAATTATATAATTATATAGTAATTCATAATATAAATATATTTAGTTACATACAGTTAGGTCCAGAAGTATTTGGACAATGGCTGAGTTTTTGTGATTTTGCCTTTATACTCCACCACAATGAATTTGAAATAAAACAATCAGGATGTGATCGAAGTGTAGACTTTCAGCTTTATTTTAAGAGGTTCCACAAAAATATAGCATTTACCATTTAGGAATTACAGCCATTTTAAGCAAAGTACTACCATTTTCAGGGACTCAAAGGTATTCGGACAATTGACTGACAAGAAGTTAATTGACCAGGTGCGGTCCATTCCCTCGTTACTTCAAGACAAATAAAGCAGATAAAAGGTCTGGAGTTGATATCAGGTATTGAGTTGGCAT
>JAKKZN010000018.1:17311934-17329264 GCA_033441825.1 Pangasius elongatus
GTCTACACTTCAATCACATCTTGATTGTTTTATTTCAAATCCATTGTGGTGGTGTATAAAGGCAAAATCATAAAAACAAACACTTCCGGACCTGACTGTACATAATTAAACATATTATATAATTCTCTGTGCTTGGGAGACTTTTGAGTTCAGTGCACACTTAGTAAAGATTTGTTTAATTTTTTTGTTTCCCCCAATTGCAATATTTCTAAGTGAAAGAGTTTTATGAGTATGTTTTCATTTGTATATGCCCTTCGGCCAATTATTATTATTATTATTTTGCTATCTGGTTTGTTTAAGTATGTGCAGTGAGAAACCAAACCAAACAGCAAACAAATCTAAAAGTAACAATTTCACTCTGATTCAGTAAATGGACTAACAGGATTGAAAGCCCACTTATTCAAATACTCCGGCTTTATACAAACCTGCCCCCAGACAATCAGTGTCATTTTATATTCCACCAATGACTGAGTAGTCCTGAACTGTGAGACTCTCATGTTATTCTCTGTGTAGGCCAGAGTTAATGAATTTTTACACTTTGTCAGCAGACATTAGAAAATGTCCTGCACTCAATACGGCTAACCAGCTCACAAAACAGCTGCAGGTTATACAAGGTGAGATAGCAGATGCACTCAATTCACCACCAAGTGAGTAAAGCTTGACTGAGTTTCATTTGAACTTGTGTCCCAGCAACCAATCACTGATCACCATTGTTACCAGTGGCCGACTGCTGATCACCTTTGTCCCCATCGACCAATCACTGATGACTATTGTTTCCAAACAACCAAACACTGATTCATATTGTTCCCAACATCCAATCACTGATCACTATTGTTTGTAAATATTTAAATAGACCAAAGAATTCTTTATTCTATAAGAAAATTAGTTACAACCTGTTAGTTACATTATATCTGCTTGCAAATCAGTCTCTCATGTCAGCTGCTGGCTTCTAGCCACTTTTTGAGCATGCATGAGCTACTTTCCCCTGAAATGAGCTGTCAGTACTCACTGTGTGTAGGCCACACATGCAGTAAAAAATGTCTTGAAAGAATACGAGCGAGGTTTTTGCTGAAAGCAAGGTTTTACAACACCATTTTGTGATCAGAGGCAGGTGGATATGGACTCATTTGCATTGCAGAGATGATAGTCTGGTGCAGACTTTAAAAACTGGCTGTGCACAAGTCTGCAAAGTGAATATTAATAACGTTCAGGTCCTCAGGGACAGAAGGACCGACAAGAAGAACCTGTTTGGCCAAACCCTGTACTAAGTCACCCGGAGGAACACTGATGTCTGCTTTCACTCAGCAAAGGAAATACAAGTTATCCCGAGTGCTTCCAGTGCGCGATGGGACACGACTGGAACACAAGGGCGGGGGTGTAAGAGAGACAGAGTTTGTGTGTATGTGTGTGTGTGTGTGTGTGTGTGTGTGTGTGTGTGTGTGTGTGTGTGTAGGCGCGGTGATCTGAAATCACAGCCGCTAATCAGGCAGAAAAAAGCAACAAAAAGCATGAGATAAGAAGATCTGTGAATGGCTAAAAAAATCAAACTCACTTGATAAAGCAGCGTGCTCCCTCGAATGTATATCCTTCCTCCCATCCAGTTGGTAAATCTAAAGGGATAAAAAAAAACAGCAACAAATATGAGCCTTTTTTGTCTTGGTCTAGGCTTTTGTGTGTAGAAGAGGCTAGGCTGTACTAGCAGCAGGAGGAAGAGAGCAACAGATCTGCAGTGCTTGTGCTCCAGATTAGGGCTCTTCTCTTTAGCTGTGCTTTAGGAGACTCTGAGACTCAGCATTCACACACCAACACCAAGGTCTGGCAGATGAATGGAGCTGAATTGACTTGCACTGTTTACAAACACAGCATGCGGCTCAAATAAATGGTTGATGAGGAAGGAAGCTGAAGCTTTCCGTGGTTTAGTTATAAACCTGATAAGAGTCGCTGGGGTTTTGCAACGCGCAGGCCACATTAAAAATGTGTGTGTGTGTGTGTGTGTGTGTGTGTGTGTGTGTGTGTGTGTGTGTGTGTGTGAAGTGGGCTGTCAGCTGAATACACGCTGTGATTAAATCAAAGCAGGCACAGCGACTATTCAGCGTGAACGTGACCGGGTGCCAGAGACGTGGAGGTGCTCTGAGAGCGCGTGTGAGCGGAGCGCAGCGGCTGCGTGTGCATGCAGAGCTCGCGCACATCGCCACTGCTGCTGTAACTGCTGCAGAATCCGTCATGACTTCTTTTTTTCCTGCCTGCGTCTCCCTCCGTCTTCCACACACAAGCGTTCCCTCTCCCAGAACACACACACACACGGATCGTTACCTGGAGTTTTCCTGTGCCCCGTGATCACCGCTTCACCAGTGACAGGATGAAGCCAAGTTGTACTCTTCGCTTCTTCGCTGTTGGGTAAAAAGAAATAAGAGCACGTAAAAAAAAGAAGAAAAAAAAAACACTCGTACGCCACCGACGGAGGCTTGCATTCAAGCCCAAAAAGCCATATCCAAAGGTTTTTAAATCCACATGATATTTACTTGATGAAGAACACTCTCCCGTCCTGGATCACCCCATAACTCCAAGAAGAAGAAGGTAAGCAGGAGAGCCAGTCGGGGTTTAGATCCGCCGCCATGTCTACACTACACTATACTACAACTGAGGAGCAGCCAGCAGCACCGTGCACGAGCCGCGCGTGTCCGCTGCTGACGCGCGTGCACAGCACGCCTGAGCAACGGGGCTGTGCGCGCGCACGCACCACAACAACTTATTATTATTATTATTATTATTATTATTATTATTTTTATTATGAACGACTATCACAAAGCAGGCCAGCGACACTCATACAACAGTGACAGCTGCGGCTGGAAATGTGCTGTAACATACAACATGAAATTCATTTGCAACAGAAATTAAAAAAAAAAAGTGGTTTATGAGTGTTGTGCAAAGAGAACTTTTTCTAATCTTATTCATTAAAGGTATTTTAATGAATGAGTAAGGGCATGTGGAGCATTAAGGCTTACACTGAGGTTCACACTTAACACATTATTCAACTCCAACAAACTGGGCATTTGTTCAGCTAACTTCCTTCTAAAACTGCACAAACTGTTCCTGAGAGTGCTGCTGGGTTTGTTTGTTTGTTTGTTGGTTGGTTGGTTGGTTGGTTGGTTCGTTAAAAACAAAGTGTTGTCGCACCAAATGCTGACTTTATGACTTTGTTACTGTTTACTGCTCTTTATAATTTTTTTTGTTAATGTAGATACATTTAATTTCTCAGCATTAATACACCATATGTAATATAAACACTTGCATTATTGGTGTTCTTTTAATAATAAACTAAATAAACCAAATAATCCACATCTGCATAACTGCATTAATGAGCAAGATTAAACCCATATGTTTGTCTACTGGTTAAACACTGCAAAAATGTCGTCATAGCAAGTGAATATATCTTGAATATATTCAAATTTATCTAGCATTTTCTCATATAATATTACAATAAACCAAATATAAGAGTATTAAATTTATTTGTAGGCATTTTGACTCATTTCAAGCTTAAAACAGTCTTGTTCTATTGGCAGATAACTTCTTTCTAGAAATAAATGCATAAAATAAGCAAAAATATCTGCCAAAAGAACAAGACCTTTTCAAGCTTGAAATTAGTCAAATTGTTTTAACTGTTGCTCATTTAGGTGGACTTATTTTTTGTTCATGGATCAAATAAACATTAGATAATGCAGGTGTATTTCATTAACATAAAAATCAATTAATAAATTACTTTGTTAACATTACTTATGGTTTATTAACGCTGAAGTTTGTTAATTGTTTGTTAATGTTAACTAATGCACAAGTCATGTTAGTTAAGGGAACCAAGCGTTACCAATATTGCTGAATAAATCATAGTTAGCATCACTTACAGTCCGTTCTCTGTGCTATGATTAATAACGGGCCTGCTTTAAAAGGTACATGAATTGGAGCTGTTTGTCATCATAAAGGGATAAACTAATGTCACATTATCATTGAACTTTTTTTTTTATTCAACTATGATACACACACCACAGTCATTTATTTTACTGAGCAACGCAGTCACACAGCTCGATATTCATTATATATAAAAAGAAATAATTGAAAAACATTCTGGTGGCACGGTGGTGTAGCAGGTAGTGTTGGTGCTTTTAGATCCCCATAATTTGATCCTGAACTCTGTTTGGAGTTTCTTATGCTTCCCCCTGTTTCCATGTGGCTTTCCATCTGGTGCTCTGATTTCCTCGCAGCTCCAGAACCATGCCAGTAGGTGGATTGGCTGCTCAGAATTGACCACTTGGTGTGAACGCGTGTGTGTTTATGTGGGTGATGGCCTGCAGTGGAGTGACATCCAATCTAGATTGTATTCTGCATTCAACTTGTAATTCCTGACCTCTGACTAGGAAAAAACAAAGAAAATGTCCCCTCAAGTCCTACTTGGGACCTCGGGGTGGTCTCCACAGCTCTCAGTTCTTGGAAGTTCAGCAACTGACATCAAATCCACATGGGTACCAACAGCCATGAACAGTAAACAAAGTTTCACTTTAAATAAGTTATGCTATATATACAGCTATTTGCTTGTTAACTGGCTAGCTTGTTGCTAACAGAAGATGAACACAAAGGCATACACATCCTATTTTGTAGCTCGAATGTGCGGATGAAAATGACGTCATTCCGAGCTGATTCCAAGGTAAGTCAAACGCAGCATTATTCCTGCCTTGCGCCCATTGCACTCAGTAGCAATACAGTATATAGAAATTCATGACATATTTCTACATATTATTAAAGCTGCACCATTGTCTAACTTTATTTTTTTAAATCAACATATACTGAGCTTGGGTCAGATTCTTCATCTCAGAGGGTGCCATTTACTTAATATTGCCTAACTGCCTCTCTTCTTTTTTCACCAGTCTCTCTATGGCCTAAGGCAACAGGAGTGGAAAAGGAGAAGAGAACTGGAGTTAACTCTTCATTCAGTTAAGCTGTGCTTATTTTATTCCCATCCCATGGGCCATAAATGTTTGTTTGAGTCAAACTTAACAAACTGAACTGGGATTGAGGTACTGAAAAAGTATTGTGGTTCCATCTTACTAAAAAATGGAATGACAGTACAATTTTTCATTACCTGGCATAAATGAACATGGTGCTGTTCCTATGGAGCAATATGGACACATCATTTTACACTGAAAAGAGAAGGCAGGGATTTTTACTTTTTTTTGGCAGAACTTGTTTGTAGAGTGTCACAATCGTGGCAATGGAATATGGACATGATTCAGTTCAACAATCAGCTGACTTATAAATGGGGTGGACGGTACTTACATTTTTAGTTAGACATTCAAAGTACTCATTACAAATCACAAAGGTCTCTTTTTCTTCTCTCATGTAGCCAATAACTGTATGCAATACACCATTAGAATGGGTATTCAATCATTTCCGTTTTCATTAAGTCATTTCAGTTTAGCATCCAGTAATTTCAGTTTAATGTTCAATCAAGTTAATCAGTGTAGAAAAAAGTATCATGCCAATTCATCACCAGGCATGACCTTCCCATGCTACACCATGTAGTTAATGCTGTAACTATCAGTGTGCATTTGAATATGGTTAATGCACTGGACTGCAATGTGGAACTTGAGGCTCCTGGCCCTACCTCAGAAAAATGATGAAGATAACAAAAACTCGTATAAAATGAGGCATCTCTTTTGCCTCCCTAGAGCATGCTGAGGTAAGTCTCACTAATTTTCTAACAGTAACTTGCTATTTTTAACTGAGTAAGTCAGTTTTCCTTGCTAAAACCAGGTTAGACTAGTAACAATTACAGTAGCTGACATAATTGCTAGGTCAAATTCTAACTAAATGAACACTACAAACTTACAGAGACTGAATGATATTTTCAAGCAGAATGGTGTAGTTGCTATAGAACAAAAATGATCTAACAGTTTTAAATAAATAACAACATTTACTTTTAATAAAATGAAAATGTGACTTTTACCTGATGAAATTAAATTAATGTCACGTTTTCATTTTATTAAAAGTAAATTTTATTATTTATCTATTGTTACTAGTCTAACCTGGCTTTAGCAAGGAAAACTGACTTAGTTAAAAATAGCAAGTTACTGTTAGCAAATTAGTAAGGCATTTTTCCTTTTTAGTACACAAATGTTGATCTGAGAATGTTGTCTACACATAAGCTTTGTTAATGGGTGAAGTCTCTACCAGTGTTGACAAAGGGCCTATACATGTAATCGCCTGTGAACCTAAATAATTTAAACCTCATTATATCGTTGTTCTTTCAGATGCTTCTGTCAGGGGTCACCACAGTGGATCATTGGTCTGTATGTTTGGTTTGGCACAGGTTTTACACCAGATACCCTTCCTGATGCAACCCTCCCATTTTATATTGGGAATGACACTGAGAGTACACTCCCAATGGCTGGGTTGGTTCCCTGCCGGGGTATCAAAACCAGGCCGCGGTGGTGAGAGCGGGGATCCTTAGCTGCCAGACCACCAGGGACTTCCTGCCGTCATCATATACATTATCAAAATAACACTGCCATCTTTTTACTCCAGGTTTAAGTCGTTTCCCTGATTAGAAAGGATGTGATTATCAGGTTTAATCTATCCTATTATTTAGCTATCTACATAACTAGCTAGGATGTGTCTTTGGAGTGGAACCATCGGCAAACAGAAACCATCATAATTGTAACAATTGCTTATAAAAGTATAATGTCTGATTTCAGTGATGCTGTACTTGATAAATCTGCACCATCTGAAAGAATGACAAGCTAAATTTCATTTACAAATTAAACAGTGAGTTGGCAGTTGTGAAGGCATGTTGGAGATATTTGGATCGATTAAGTAAGGGTATTGTATTGTTTGACTTTTCTTAGTGCTGGGAGTGCTGGCTTTAGAGATCTTTCTGTTCTGTCATTGAAAATTGGTGTACAGATGTAGTCAAGTATTGTCAAGTCGACTCTTAACATCCTATTATGGGGTTACTCGAAAAATTCACTAGATAGTATCTTATAGTATACATCAAATGTGATTTTGTTTGAAGTGTTATAAATGCGGTTATTGTTAATGTCATAATTTGTGAACATTTATTGTTACAAGCCGTTCCTGGCGTTACACCAAAATTAAATACCTCTAGGCAAGTAGTGAGAAAAGAAAAGAAAGAAAGGCAACAGGCTTGTGTGATCCACGTTAAGCATCTGGCACCGCTGTAGGATTACCAAAGCATGTCACCTTCCTCAGTTTTGTGGCATGACTCTGAGCCATTGTCCAGGCCAAGATCCCTCTCCAACAAGCCAAATTACTAGTTCAGCTGCGTTATATTGGGATCAGGAAAACGATACAGAGTGATAGGATTACTTTAAGGCACAGTATTTTGCATTTTTATTAGCATATAACATATTACAACATAACATATGAACAATATTTAAAACATTTATTTTACAGTTATTATACAGTTCTAATATTCTGCAACAAGACTTGGTTTTTCTTTACTTTTTAATTTTTTTTATGTAAGTAGAGGGTAAAATCTACCTGTTTATGCTTTAATTATTCATGATGTGTTTTAATTTTGCCTGTAACACATTACTTTATAATAATTTATTAGAAATCATTTGATTCCACACATGCATTCACACCGTATACATGCTTTTAATACCAATCTGAGCTTATTATTTCAATATTAACCATTATACCATTAAACCATTATTTAATAATATTACCTATAACTGTTTTTTTTTTCATTTACTACCTGTATAGTGGTACTTAATGTGGTTTCACTGTTGAAGTCATTTTATAAACATAATTTAAGCTGTCAAAGAAGGAAGCATTAGGCGTATTTTTTTTGCTGTATATACAGTAGTTTACAGAACACCTCTCACTTATCTAGATCTAAAATAGACAGTATAGTCATTTTAGATAGCAGTGGAAGGAGACATTCTATGGGGTCTTCAGGGCAGAGGACTTTGCACTTTGCATATTACCCCTAACATAAAAAAGCAGTGAAATAAGAGAGGCTGGTACTGTTTATAACTGCTATAATGCAAGTGATAACAGGAACTAACTTCCACAACATTAAATGCAACTATAATCAGATAAGTGTACAATATGCGGTTCTATAATTAAATACAATTTTTAATCCTTGGAAAATTGCTGAGGTATAAGGGACATGCTGATATTGAAAAATGATCAACTTTGGGGTGGCAACAGCCATGTCATGCTTTATTTATTACTTACCATGTACTTATTGACCATTAATTGTGATAAACAGGAAACATCTGTAAAACCTAATCCAAATTAAATGTCTTGTTTGTTTCATCATTTTAGTGGGAGAATATGCAAACAATTGAAGAAAACTATTTCCTTCACTATAGGAGACAATGAATTTCTAGTAAATAAACAAGTAAACACACATCCATACACACATGCATGTTTCTCACACATAAACATCTCCTGGAAAAATAAGAAACCCAACAATCTCCTCTATAAAGTTAATGTATTCATGTTAACACATCAACCCTTTGGGTACCTCAAGCAAATGAATTAGTTTTAGTCTTCATTCAGTAAGCATATTAACTTACTTCTGTTTGCAAAAGCTTTGTGTTTGTCATACTATACCAATCTTTTGTCTATGCTGATAAAAAGAAGGTATTTTTCCCCTATTTTCTACCTATTATTCCACTGCTATTTGTTTGTTTTCAAATAAAAGATTTGGTGTTTGTCTCTGAAAAACCTGACTTGTGTGCCACTATAAAGGCATTAATCTCTCAGTGCATTTACATTGATTAATTTTGCAGATACCTTTATAAAGAGCAAAATGCATTTGAGAGATCAGACAGAGATCTCTCAGATCATACAGAGATCATATCATGCAAGTGTAATGTCCCAGCACTGGATCTCTGGTAGTACTGAGATCTGAATCACAACATTCCAGTCACTGGCAGTGGTAGGATACAAATCTGTGCTCACAAAGTGACTGGAGGAGTGCTTCCTGCTGGAAGCCAGTTTCTCTGGAAGTTATGGTCTAAACAACTTTATCTATTGATAAGTGTGATAACGCTATTCGTAATGGGGGTATTGAGTGAAGTGGCAGGGGATCATCATACATCCACATGCACTTTGGACATCTGTCTAACTTGAGCACTTTTTATCTCAAAATAAACCCATTCATTTTTGATAATACACTGTGCAATACAGCAGTACAACTAAAACATAACTAAAAATTAGTTATTACTTCTGAAGAACCAAGCAGAGACTGTGCGCACAAAGGACTGTCAGCACATCTGGTTCTGCATAACCCCCCAATCAGCACACCCATCAATCCAACAGCAGTTAAAACACCATTAACTCAGGAGATAGAGAATATTATCTTGCAGTGCTCTTAACCAATTTGTTTCCTGCACCTGTCTCATCTTCATAATCCTTAGCTTCACTGCAGCACTTACACCTGATATCTGTGCACCGGAGTAATAATCCCTGACTCCTTTTGTCTTTTTCTCATACAGACTACAGCCCCTGGAGGTGTGATGCAATGCCATTTTGTCTATCTGTTTTCATGTTTGGATTTAAACTGGAAGTGGGTACTGAAAGTTTGCAATTTGCAGAATAAAACTTTATTAACTCCTGAATTGAGATGCCCTGTGGAACTTTCTATATTCTATTCAATGTAACAGATTAAGCAGGCTAATTATTTCAAAAGAACATATTTCCCATTTCAAGAAACTGGTATTTTGGCTACAGTTGACAACAACAGAATATGTAATAATACTTAATAATACAGGTGTGTTACAATCCAGAAAGATCAGAAACGTTTGCTGAACACAATATTAGAATGTACTATAAAACCTAGACATACTTGCAGTGCTTCTGTGAGTCAAAATGGGATCCTTTAAGCAGCATTTCATTATAATAACTGTATGAGAAGATTTTTTTACATAATGATAGAGGGCGACCATTACAAAAGACGAAAAACATGCGCAATGAATGTACCTGATTTACAATGTTTTTCAAATTAATTAACTAATTACTTTTTTGGAGAACCACGCAGATATGTGCCGTTCTGTGCATATGCAAGTCTGCATGGGCTACACTTTATGGCTAAAAGTATGTGGACACCTCACCATCACACCCATATGTGGTTCTTCCCCAAACTATTGCCACAAAGTTAGAAGCACACAATTGTATAGAATGTCTTTGGATTACACTGGATTGGATTGCTGTAGGATTACAGTTTCCCTCCACTGGAACTAAGAGGCCCAAACCTGTTCCAGCATAACAATGCCTCTGTGCACAAAGCGAGCTCCATGAAGACATGGTGTGTGAAGTTTGGAGTGGAAGAACTCGAGTGTCCTGCACAGAGCCCTGACCTCAACCCCACTGAACACCTTTGGGATGAACTGGAACACCAACTGCACCCCAGACCTCCTCACCCAACATCAGTAAAGCAGTGTTTAGAATGGGTTAAGACTGACAAATGCATCTCCCATTTGTATAATATTAATGTACATGGTATTGGTTTCATTACCAGGGTTGCCATTTTCCTACATCAAGTGAAAAGACCTATTTAGACAAAATGTTCAGGAAACTTGTGTTTTGATAGACTTGTGTTAGACAACTAAAAGTACAAAAGTAAAAGGTCTTAGATATTCCTTTTCTGCATTGGATAACAACCATAATGTTTTTAGGTAGATTTAAAGAATAAGAAAAAAATATCCTCTACATCAACATAGATAAACGGCAGTAAAGTATAGTTATATTTAAAAAGGCAGGGGAAATCTTGGATAGTTTTGTGCATAATCTCTACCAGGATGTCAACTCTGAATTTCCTCATGTTTGATGTTTATAGGCAGTACATAACAGGGGAGCTTATACCATATGCCAGAAATATGAAGTCAGAACAGGAAATACAAATTATGTATTGGTAGCAGTGGCAGTGGTGGCTCAAGCCCCAGCACCACCTGTTGGCTACTGCGGGGCCCTTGAGTAAGGCCCTTGACCCTCTCTGCTCCAGGGGGCCCTATCATGACTGGCCCGGTGCTCTGATGCCAGCTTCCTAACAAGCTGGGATATGTGAAAAAAAGAATTTCACTCTAATGAATATGTGACAAATAAAGGCTTTCAAACCATTTTTACTGTGCTTTTCAAGGAATAGTGTGTGTGTATATCATTGTACCCTGGTATGTGTTCTCCGCGCTAGAACTAGGTGAGTTGCTCAGTGGAGAAAGCCAATATTCATGTAGGGTCTATGTACGAATGAGACTGTAACATGAACCCTACAAATTCCCACACCAACTCTGAACTAGTTATTTGTCATGCTCTCAAGAGTCTCAGTATAAGTATGCAGTGACTAAAATAAGACTCTCACTAGTATGCAAAGCTCTCTCTCTCAATCTCTCTCCCTCTCTTTGCCATGTAAACAGGAATAAAGCAGTGAGCATATGGTGCTCCTCTGAGCCTGGCACTGGCCCTAAAGGAGTTGTTGCACAAGTCACTCAGTGTGTGTGGGTTGCTGACCAGACCCAGTCATTAGCTTTGTCACTGTTTTTTAGCCAGTATTCCGGCTTAACTCAGATATGCAGAAAATTCAAAGAATGTGGAAATTGTTGCTGCTGACACAAGAAACTCAAGAAAATTTTTTTTCATCGAAGCGTGGATCAATAAACATAACATGTAAAACAGCACTAGTCCTCCAGGGTCCCAGTACAATAAAATTAAATAGTGAAATGAATTTTGGCAGTACTCAATTTCAGATGAAAAGAATCACACAATGTTTCTGACTGTTCTAAATTTACCCAGCAGTTTCCACTTGTGAACTTTCTGATAGCTGATACTGATATTTATTGGATGATTTGCACCTTACTCTTTCTCTCTGTGGAGGTTATAAGTATGCTTACTGTTAGATCTGGGGGATATTATTGCCAGCTGTCTGTTGTGTTTAAGCCTCTAGCAGTGAGAAGCAGCCAACCGTTTAACAAACAAAAGACGGCCATCTTGAAACACACCCGGCACATGCTGTGAAACCTCTCATGTCCCTGCACAGAGGACCATTCGCTAATGCTGGCACTATGGACCCATAATCAATATACACACACTGACAGCTTTGCCAACATGGCTCAGTGCTTATTTATTCAGCATATGGAACTGTATGCAGCTTATTTTTTTTATTTTGGATACTGTCAAATGAGGATCAGACATGGGAAAGTGAAGCATGCTAAGTCTGATGATTTGTCTGTAGCCTACACGGTGTCTTGATCAGGGTGCTGGCATCACTTCAGGCGCTATTCAGAGCAATTCAAAGCAAACTCTGGATACAAGAACATATTGTTGGACATGGAACATTACTCCACTGTCATCCATCTGAAGCAATATGGATTTTTAACCACAGGGAAAAGGCATGTGGAAGATATGTAATACAATTTTGACCCACAGATAGGTCCTGGGAGTTTAGGGTTAAGTGATCTATTGTCATTAAAAAAAATCATCTCAATACTTTTTAAAGACATAGATTATGAATGCTTGCCAGTCTTTTCTTAACTGATGAGTTGTCCACAGAAATGATGAATCTCGAAAATGCTGTTTTCTCCACAGAGTATTAAATATTTGTATATTTCAATTTCAAGTATGTAAATTATCTGTCAAAAGAAATATGAATCTTTAGGAATCAGTTAAAATCTAGTGAGAATCCTAAGTTTAACTCCAGATATTATAAATCAAATATAAGATTATTCAACCTGTTTTTAGCTTTTGTTCATTACAAGCTTTAAATTTTATTCTGTTGGCAGATGATTTTGATACTTTCTAGAAATAAATGATAAATATGAGAAAAATTATCTGCCAATAGAACAAGCTATTTAAAGCTTAAATTTAGTAAAAATGGCTAGAAATAGGTTTAATAATCTGACATTTGGTTTATTGTAATCTTGCAAAAATGCCATTTTTGCATTGTAAGAGGTTAAATATACAGTATAAGGGAAAAATAAGCATAAATGTGTTTACAAAAAGCACTCTTGTAAGCAAACAAACTTTAGTTTTTTCATACAACACTAAGTATTAAATGAAACCTAGTGAGAAGTATATAAGAAACAAAATTCCTGCTTTTTAAACATGACTGTAATCCAGAAAACAAGTGGAATGTTGTGTTATGGGATGACTTTCAGCCTCTAGACAAAATGCATTACAAAGGGACAGGAAGTAGTCCAGATGACTATTTATAGAACACTGTCTGGAGTGACCTAGTCTCTGAGAATAGTCCAAATGCAGAGTACTGAAGTTAATATCACAGAATTTCAATAATTCATGTTCTTTTTATGTTAGGTAATAGTTTGGCTCTCCATTTCCTTTTTTGTCTACATATACAATTATGAAAAGTGAAAATACATTGACTGATGGGTCCAATGTGGGTACATAATAAGAGCATTTTCTTTGTTCAAGCTTAAACATCCAAATAATATGTTTTAAAAGCAGCATCCCAGATAGATAGATACAGTAGATACAATGAAGAATGTTCAGTCTGTGCTCTTGGTGGGGGGGAGGGGGTGTGTGTGTGAAAGTGAATTTATGTAATTTCTTATTATAAATGCATGAACTACAATAATCAATTATTATAAATCAAATATTTTTCTCATTTATGCATTTATGCACTACAAAAAATGACATCCTAGCAAGTGGGAATATCTTGAAGTGGAAGTGACTTTGTGGCCAAGTATGGTGAGCCATACTCGGAATTTGTGCTCTGCATTTAACCCATCCAAGTGCACACACAGTAGTGAACACACACACACCCGTGAACACACACCCGGAGCAGTCAATATAGTTAAATCTATCTAGTATTTCCTATTATAAGATTACAATAAACCAAATATAAGATTATTAACTCTATTTAATTTTGGTCCAACTAGGCCTAGTCCTGTTTTCCGTGGAGCCAATCTTTTTTATTTTTTTTTAGAGTCAAAGTGGGCTTGGTGTGAGTATCAATTAGTCTCCCTACACACAATCTGCCTGCGTCATTAATTTAAAATGTATGTGTACAGCATTACACTAATGTATTGAATGATTAATTACACTGAGCCATTGTTCAAGATCGATCAGTCTGCCAGGTTCAGAAATATGCACTACCAAGTCTGCTGCAAGTCCCTGTCTGCAGAAAAAATTATTTATTTTTTCTTCTTTATTATATCTTTTTCAACACTCTACAATACTGGTTAACCTGAGATGTGTTAACCAATACTCTAGGGTGGAATCCCCAAACAAATACTTTCTCAGGTCACATATCAGTCTGCCATTTTCATCCTCTCACTTACCACTGACTTTCCCCAGGTTGTGTCTCCACTAAGAAAAGAGTATTGATGAAGGCATTTGCCAATTTAATGAAAGTGGATTCAAAGTGCATGCCATGCAAGCAGATATTACTCATTCCCCAAGATTACTATCAACATGTTTAGTGTGCAAAAGGCATAGTCAGTGATTTTTGTGAAACGTAAAATATAATCAAATATGGTCTCTCCCTTCTAGTAGCGTAGCCAGGAATTCATTTGAGGGTTTGAGGGGGGAGGAATAAACATGATAAATAAAATCACTGTGTGATCTGTACAATTAAATTGAGTAGTGTCGTTCATGCATTTATAATTCAGAATTTGACTTTTAATAGTTTTAATTGTTTGATCTACCATCAGGTAATCTTGCTATAATTTCAAGAATCCTGTAAACTTAACTAGAAGCAATTAGGTACAAACATTTTATAGGCTTTTAAAAACAGGAATATTGTGCACTGATTTTAGACTGTACTTTGCCATGCAGTAATGGCAAATCAATATAATACAAAAGTGTGAGAGTCATTTCTTTTTCAATATTCTAATAAATTTGCAGTAATCAATTTGATTCAAGTTTAATATATATGGCACATTAGAACTCAATGGCCACTTTCAGGATTTGGCCGTACCATTATTCTAAATTCCTACAGCATAGTCATGTTATGAGTATCTGTGCAAGTCCTCTTCAAGAATCCTGTGGAGTTTACTACCTATTGTAATTTTAAAAATAATAATAATAAACAATCATCATGATGATTTTCCAGCACATTATTTACTTTTCTATGCAATGAGCAAAAGTATATACAGTGGATATGAAAAATCTACACACCCCTTTTAAAATTGCAGGTTTCTGTGATGTAAAATCCAGATAAATCACGTCAGATCTTTAATGTGATATAGCAACCAACAAAATTCAAGTGAAGAACAAACAGAAATGTTTTAGAGAAAAAAAGAAACAAAAAACTTACAATAACCTGGTTTCAAAAGTGTGCACACGCTTTTATAATGAGGTGTTACTGTGCTCAGAACTAACTAATCACATTCAAACTCATGTTCAGTAATTCTCATACCCCTGTAATCAATAAAGTGATTCTGATTAACCCCAGATAAAAAAAGCTGTTTCCATAGGATTTTCTTGACAGCATCTTGGTTACATCTGACTGCTGAAGCTATGGTCCGCAAAGATCTCACAAAGCATGTGCGGGCTCTCATTGAAAGGTATCAATCAGGAGAGGGGTACAAAAGAATTTCCAAAACATTAGATGTACAGTGCCATGGAACACTGTGCCATCATTAACACATGACATCACTATGCCCTGGAAACATTGGAAAACACTGAAAAAGCAGGGCTACTGGAAAAAAAAATTTCATTCACAAATTATAATAAATAAATAGCAATTTGTGGATCTCCCCCCTCCACCACCTGCCCCAAAACCCCCAAACGCTGTGGGAAGACTGGGTAATAGGAAGAGTCTGTTTAGGGAGACTGGGAGGTCAATGATAACATCTGTGGGTAGGTGGGACCTTGGTTGATGAGATGTTTTGGCAGGGTACCATCTTGCCTGCTGGAAGAGTTCTCTGAACCTTGGCCTGGGCACAGGAAGAACATGAGGAGATGAAGGTCTGGATGTCTGAAAGCATGTTTGGCCACCTGTATTTTCTTTTTGAGTTGGTGGGTTTTTTGGACCCCTGGGTGTCCCATAGTGGGGGAGGGATGTGCCCAAGTAAAGCCTTTGCTTCTTTGGGCAGCGGGTACATAGGTCTTGCCTGCAGAGCATGCTGTAGGCACCCCATGGAATGGAGTTTGAGCTAGCTCTTGGTCAACGTCCTGAGTTAGTGCTCCCATGAAACAAGAGGGAACAAGGATTAACATGAAGCATACCTTGGGGGAGCAGGGAAAAGATGTGACGGGGAGTCTGCTTTGATGTCTTTTGATTCAGGATGGTAGGACAGAGTGAAATGGAACCTGGCAAACAAAAAAGACCCAGCCTGATTTGAATTCAGGGTTTTGGCTATCTTGAGATAATTGTGTTTCTTGCTATCAGTGAAAATGGTGAAACCAATGACGCCATTCTTCAAGCACCAACTTTACTGCAGGACGTTCTCGGTTGCCAATACTATAGTTTCATTCAGCAGGCTTCAGTTTCTTGGAGAAACAGGCCACAGAATGGAGTTTGGTTTTCTCATCAAAAGGCTGCAGCAATATGGCCTGACCCCTGTCTCGGATACATCGACTTCCAAACTGAAAGGGCCTTTTACATGGTCAGATTCCATCTAAGTCTCTTAGAACCCTTCTTCAGCAATGACATGAGTGGGGTTGCGATGGAGCTGAAACCATGTATGAATCTATGATAGAAATGAGCTGATGATGAACCCCTGGAATGATACTTTGGACACACGTAACTCACATTTTTCCCGAATTTCAAAGATATGGTTTTGCAGGACGCAGGCAAGGACTTGTTTTATGTGAGAAATGTGGGACTCTGAGGAAGGGGAGTATATCAATATGCCATCAGTATAGGCTATGACAAATTTTCCCAGCATATCACATAACATGTTGCAAATAAGACATTGGATGACTGCTGGAGCACAAAACATCAGGTGGCCAGAGGTGGAGCTAAAAGCCATTTTCCACTCATACCCTTCTTTGATACAGATGAGGAGGTTATAAGCACTGCTTAGGTCAAGTTTAGGGAAGATTTTAGCATTGTACAGCTGTTCTAGTGCTGAAGGGACTAGAGGCAGAGGATAATGATATTTGATGGCTATTTCATTCAACTCTCTGTAATCTATACAATGTCTCAAATTCAAATTTTATTTGTCACATGCATAACCATAAACAATACGACTTGCCTTGAAAAGCTTTATGCAACTGTTCTGACATAAAATAAGAAAATATTGAAAATTAAATATAAAGAAAAAAAAAAAAAAAAAATATATATATATATATATATATATATATATATAAAGAAAAATGTGAAGGGATTAAAAAAGTGTATTGTATATATA
>JAKKZN010000018.1:17338826-17357721 GCA_033441825.1 Pangasius elongatus
CGAAGACAAACGAACTGACAAAGACAGGGACAAAAGCTGAGGCTTAAATAGTGCCAGCAAAGCGACAGCTGAAAACAGTGAACTAATTAACGGTAATGACAAAGACAGCCAGAAGGGGCCGGTGATTCATGAACCGTGACAAATATAGCTTGTTACCAAAAAAAAAAACCCAAAAAAACAAAAAACATAACTCCTCTGTTCTGAAGACTCTCTTGTGGTGGAAAACTTACTGACAATTACAAAAACCTGACACCAAGACTCCATCCATAAATGTTAAAAGTCTTTTCAACGGCAAACTTTTTCTTTGTTAGATAATGTGTTTTTTAATCCATTTCTCATTAGACATAGATAATGCAGCGCATACTACATACAAATCTCTGTGAATGAGCTGTTACTATAGAATAGGACAACATATTAGATCAAGTGCAATAATATAATCATATCATTTGAATTACAGATGGAACTACTGTTGGAGCCATGGTGTTATAGAAAATTAAGCCACACCTTCTGACCAATCAGATTTGATAATTGAAAATTGCTGAGAGATGAGAAATTTTGCACCTAAAAAGTAAATCTGAAAAAAAAAAAAAAAAAAGCCTAAAAAGTATAAAAATGCATCTTGTTCAGGCAGCAGATATGGATGCAGATGGAGGTAAACAAGGTCAGAGAACAAGCAATGGTCAGGCAATGTGCAAACAGCATAAGCTGGGCTAGGCAAAAAGCAAAAATAAGAAAATGATGATTAGTAATCAGGTGAGTTGGAGTCTGTAGCAGCCATGTATGTAGGCCGTGTCGTGTAATGCGTGTTGTAGTTGGATGCCGATTCCAGTGTTGCCATGACAAAGGCCTTTATATATATTATTAAATTATTATTTTTTATTTCCACATGTGAGACATTACACTGCAAAAAATGACATTTTTGTCAGTGAAAATATCTTAATTATAGTCAAATTGATCTAGTACTTCTGATTATAAAATTAAAATAAACCAAATTTAAGATTATTAAACCTATTTATTTAAGTTTTCTTATTTTATTAGCAGATAATTTTGCTTCTTTCTAGAAATTAAAAAAAAATTGCAAAACCATCTGCCAATAGAACCAGACTATTTCAAGCTTAAAATTAGCAAGAATGTCTAGAAATACTAATCTTACATATGGTGTAATCTTATTATAGAAATTACTATATCACTATTCAAAATATTTTCTCTCGCTATGGCTTTTTTTTTGTGTGTGTGTGTGCGGTGTGCTGTCTTTTTGGAAGGGATTATTGATGTACTGCAAAAAATTATATCTCAGACAGTAAAAATATCTTCAATATAGGGAAATTTATCTAACATTTTTGTGTAATTAATTTAAACAAATCTATCACTGAAGATCACTGAACCTATTTGTAGACATATTTTCTAATTTCATGCTTTAAATGTTCTAGTTCTATTGGCAGATAATTTTGCTAATTTCAAGTGTTTATTTCTAGAAAGAAGCAAAATTATCTGCCAATAGAATAAAAAATAAAATTTTAATCTTGAAATTAGTAAATATATTAAGAATGGTCTTATATTTATTATATAATAATTTAATTATGAGAAATATTAGATTTTAGAAATATAGAGATTTTATTTGATTTTTTCTTTATTAAAGATATCTTCACTTGATAAGATACCATTTTTTACAGTGTGCTACCTGATCCTGTGATCATGTACTACATTTTATCTTCAGTCCTGTTGACAATATACATGTCTGTACTGACATCCCTGGAAAATTAAGTTGGCATTTGCTTTTCTGTCTCACATTAGCATGTATTGATCCACTCTTATCTACTAGAATAAAATCAACCTACACAGTGCATGCAGATTCACACAGTATCAGTAATAAAGTAAAATCCTTTGTCATTATTGCCTTTGAGTGAATATGAGTGAGAAGAACAACCTAACTATACTTCATCACACAATTAATCATGTGTATAGATGTATGAACACAAAGGTTACTTTGTAATCTATTGGTGTATATTTGAGATAAGCCTACTGCTTTAAACAACTATCTGCAGTCACGTTGAAATTTTTTGTACACGTTTCTTAGTAAGACTCTCTACTATTTAACTAGTCTTTCAGTCTTTAGAGTCATCAGAACATGTAGTGTGAATTAAGCTTTGACCAGTTTCTTGTGCAGTCATGAAATTTAGCTCTGCCTTCATCAGTTCCTATACACTCAGCAGCCATTTTGGCAATGCTTTCCGTCATTTATTTTCAGTCATACAAGACCAGGCTTATATCTCTTTGAATGGAGAGAGAGCCATATTCCATATATGGATCAATAAGATCATGTTTCAAGCAAATATCTGAAATCATTGTTAAGATCTGACAATTTTTTTTTTGAGTATTCTTATTTTTACAGGTTGCTCCAATTACTGCACATACGTTTCTTCATCACAAATAGGGAAGGGTGATTTGCACCAGCTGAGCATAAGTTTGATCATTCAGGGTGTAAAGTCAATCCTAAATCATACATTCAGAATATTTAGTTTAAAACTAACATGGTGTAGAATTTTGGCTGACAGTTTGTTAACACACACTTTTGTTCAGAGGGAAAAATAGGGTAATTTCCTGACTTTTTACTAATTTAATTAAGGTCTTAGTGTTCCCAAATTTAGGCACTACACTAAACTAAATAAACTATAAGATATAAGTATTGATGGGTTTCTACCTGTCAGCCGTTTTATTGTTGGCTTGTTGGAACACAGTTTTATGATGGTAAAAGTATTTGGTTTGTGATGTTCCTAATACTTGGCCACCTTAGTTCGGGAGTTCTGGCAGGCTGTAAACAAGTCCTGAGGTAACAAAGAGCAACAAATAGACAGAAAAAGATAAACAATTTAAAATATCTTTGCTATTTTCTTAATATGAAATCTATATTTGCACAATAGTCAGACTGTAGATGCCAGCGCCTACACCACTAGGGTGCCTGGAAAACAGGCTACAGTATGTTGTAAAGTGTTGGTAGATCAAAACTTTGCCACACAGAGTGGTGCATTTCACCATCACCAGTGCTTTACAATAAAATGGCAACTCAGAGTATCTAGCTCTTGTGTTTTTTACTGGTATGGGCTCATTCTGTTCTGCTAACCAATGCCTGCAAACTTAATCCATATTTGAATATGCTGAACAACAGTACAATATTATTGTGGCAGGTGGGGGCGGGGTTTAATGGGAGTCTGCAGTGGGAGTGTGGGGGAATGAGCAAATTAGCATGGCACACCTGCATCTTATTTGTGAATGGTTATTTAACATGCTGTTTTCTTTCTCTCACTCTCACTTTCTCAGTGAGTAGGTCCAAGAGTTGTGTGTCGTGTAAGCTGAGCTGAACTGAACTGAACTGAACTGAACTGAATTGAACCAAGCCACTGAAAAGCTGCCAAGTTTCTGTTACCTTTTTGTTTTGCCTTTTTTAATACTGTGCGAGGCATGAACAATAATCAACACTCACCAGTCATCTCAACCTGAGTCTGCTGAGTTCTTGAGTTGTTTTGTGCCACAATTATATTTGTGGTAAACTTTTAAAAATATTTTGTGGTGTACACTATCTTGCCAACATTTCAATTTGGATATATAAAATATATTGAGAGGTGCCCATGTGCAGTGATCATATGATCATTTTATTATTAAGAAATTTTAATAATAAAAACAAAAATAAATTGGATTTATAGGTGTAAATCCTCCTTTTACTTAACTTAAGGCCATGACACCCCAAATCGGCTGTTGTTGAGTGATTGTGGGCAACCAAAGCCAGAATAAGTTCAGAATAAATTTGAGTTTAAAAATGAGTTTTCTTGATGGTGGCTAGATTTACTTTTACAATGAAATGATTCGATAAAGTGGGACAGTAAAACATTATTCAAATAAAAAAAAATCTGAAACATATTTTCATCACTTAAATATATATTTGGTCACACAAATGAATCACAAACATAATCCAATAAATTAAGCAATATTTTTTATTTATAAAAAAAATATATGCCTCACAGCTCCAGGGCCTTACATTTGATCCTGAGCTCATGTTATGGTCTGTGTGGAGTTATATTTGCCCCATGTTGTGTCGATTTCTTCTGGGTTCTCCTTTTTCCTCCTACTGTCCAATGATAGTTGTGTTACCATCCAGAATTCCTCCCACCCCTTCTCCCCCAACACACACACACACACACACACACACACACACACACTTTATGTCATATAAATTTAATCATGTAACAATAATAATAAACACTAAATAATATTGTACCAATCGTGTGAGCAGAGTTTAGGTGCCCCACATGTCTGTGATTACTCTAATTCAGCATAAATGTGTGAGCTGACTCTTCATTGATAGATTTCATTTACATTTTTTCTCATTTGCTTGAACACATCTGTCCATTCAGAAGTTCCTTTTTCAAAACAGTTTACACACAGGCAATAAGCTGGAAGTCACTGGCCAAATTGACACATTTTGTTTGCAAAATGCTCTAACACCCACAAAACAATAAAAACATGCAACAAAAGGAAATATTTCCATCATACACCACAAATTGTGCTCAAATGAATATATTCCTTCAATCAATCATTACACAATGGACAACAGAATACAAAATACAACTACCAATATGAACCTTCATTTGTGCTGTATGCCTGTCCAATTTTTTGAATTTTATATAATCATAGCGTGTGCCAAAAAAAGTGACAAACAAGCATATCACAGCAGGAACGGCATTCTTTTCTCTAAAGGTGATTTTTAGCCAAGATAAAAAAAAAACCCTATTGCACTTTGCACTTTTTATACTTATTTTTTTAGATACCCTATTGAAATACTGTAAAAAAGACTTTTTTTCATTCATTTTATTCTTGTGTGCAGATCTTTCTGTGCCCATGAACTGTTGTTTACATGCAAGACCTAAGACAAATTCAGACATTCATTATAGTACAGTTTTGTATTGCATTGTTTATGGTATTACATAACCAAAGAACTAAGAAAAAAATTCTCCCAAAATCAGAAATCACATTTAGTCGATTCATTCTTGATGATAAGGCCACAGTTTCTTATCTGCATTGCATTTGATGTTTTCCCTTGCAATACACAGAGGGAAAAACCTCCTTGCATCGCGTATCCATCCCTGGCAGTCCTCTGTCACATGTCTGTGATTATTGATGCTATTTCATCAACATCCCACTAGACGGCACTTTTACAAATTTCAAGTTGTTACATCTTGCCTAGGTGTTTTTTTCTGTGGCAGCATTAATGGACGACTAACAGTTACAGTGGTCTCTCTGCTTTATGAATAAAAACCCACCTAAAAAAAGGAACATTTATGGTGTCAGAAGCGCTGGCTGCCGTCATCGTTATAAGGAACAGTCAAGACATTGGCAAGAAGGGCACACATATATAAAGTTGAGGCATGGCTACGAGCAAAAGCTGTGTGCACATCAGACGAAAATGGAGCATTTCAAACCACCCTCAGCGATGACATTTACTGGCAACGTGAGTTAAAACTGGCGCAAATGGGAGCAGAGATTTGTGTCGTACATGACAGCAGCTGACCTCTCTAAAAAGAGTACGACAGTTTAAGTTGCAGTTCTGCTACACTCATTAGGTGAGGATGCACTAGAGTTCCCCTTCAGGAACTCGAGCTGCGTCAAAACGCTATGGGAACGCCTTCAGCGCTCTGAATCACGTGTGTAATCAGTCCAAAGGATGGGCGAGACGTCACGGGCGGCGTGACGTAGCGACCTGGAAGCATAAAAGCCCAAGCGGCATGCGCCGCGCTAGCTTTCTGCCATTCAGCAAGCGCTTTGTGTGTGTGTCTGTCCTGTTTTTCTGTCTGTTTGTCATGTCGGAGGCTATGCCAGTGCATAAAGCCAAAGACAAAACTAAACATAGGGGCGAGAGCAGACAGCGTTTTAGGCTGTGTGTCTCTCCCTGCCCGCGCTACATTACGGGCACGCTTTGCTCCCGGAAGTCTCTCTTCGAGGAGGGAGCCTTCACTCACGTGCCTCGTGGTGCCGGCCCCTCTTCTGCCGAGGCAGAGCGGCGGTTGCACTCGTGGGGCTCGCAGTTGGATCTGGCGGAGGGAATGGAGATGGGCGAGTCCCTATCTCCTTCCTCACCCTCCAGATCTGCTGTCCGCTCTCCGGGTTCGGAAGCCCGCTCTGCAGTTTCTTCCCCCCGGGTCTCTTCCTCCAAGGAGGCTGACGTGGAGGGCGCTGGCTCTGATTTGCTGCAGTCTCCTCAATATGATGCAGCATCGTCCTTGAAGGCTCCGGCGCTGCCCACCAAGCCGGTCCACCTCAGCGCTGGTGGGCAAGGCATACACGGCAGCAGGTCAGGTTGGTGCGTGTCTTCACACCATGGCGGTGTTACAGGCATACCAGGCCAACCTGCTCACGGAGCTCCATGAGCACGGGGAGGCTCCGTCTGAGCACGTGGTTGAGCTCAGGCGGGCCGCTGATCTGTCTCTCCGTGCCACCAAGGAGACCGCCCGTGCTATTGGCCAGTCCATGGCAGTTCTGGTGGCGGCGGAGAGGCACCTCTGGTTGACCCTGTCCAACATGAAGGAGAAGGACAGGGTTGTTCTTATGGATGCCCCGCTGGCGCACTCTGGCCTGTTCGGCGACGTGGTTGACTCCGTCGTCAACAGGTACCAGCAGGCTCGCACTCAAGCGGCGGCATTTCAGCGGTTTCTCCCCTGTCGCTCTGTGACTCTTGGGGCTGCTGGGTGGGAGTAGCCCCCTCCATGTATGGCCTTCTCTCACAGGGAGGCACAAAAACAGAGCGTCGCCTCCCGTGTTCCCCTGCGGCGGGACCGGCAGTCTCGGCGGTGCTCTGGGCCTGGTCCCTCCGACACGAAAACAGATCTGAGGCTAAGAAGCCCTGATGCCTTGGGCCCGGGGCTTCTGAGGGCGGGCCCCTCTGGGGTGGGACGGCATACGCCTCATCATACGGTTCCCAACCCACCTCAGTGGCCTCGGGAGGTCGTTCTGCCAACCCTGCCACCTATGGTGCTTCAGGGCGTGGCAACCTCTGGCAAGTGTTGCTCCCAGTTCCCACCTGGGGACGTAGCGGGTCTGGGAGGCTCCCGGCCTCTCGAGGCCTGTCAAGCAGCTGGTTTGGTTGTCCCCTGTCGGTTCGCCGCTCCAGGGCACCAGCCTAGCTGCTCTTGCTGTACCAGAGGTCAGTCTCGAGAGGCTGATTCCCTTAGTGAGCTATTCGGGAGCGTGGAAACTTCTGCCGAATGTGTCTCAATGGGTCCTGCACACTGTAGAGAGAGGCTACTGAATTCAGTTCGGCTTTCCTCCGCCTTGTTTTTCTGGGCTTCTTCCCACTCTGGTGGGCCCCTTAGCAGGCTCTGGTGTTGGAACAGGAAGTACACACTCTCCTGAGGAAGGAGACTATCAAGGTGGTCCCTCCTCACGACAGGGAGTCCGGGTTCTACAGTAGGTACTTCATTGTTCCCAAGAAGGATAGAGGGCTGCGTCCCATTTTGGACCTGCGGCAGCTGCTCACGGTCAAGCAGGTCGTGTCTCAGATCAGCTCAGAGGACTGGTTCATCGCGATCGACCTAAGAGATGCATATTTCCACATCTCCATCCTTCCTCAGCCAGGAAGTTCCTGAGGTTCGCTTTCAGGGGCGAAGCTTACCAGTATTGGGTTCTTCCATTTGGCCTAGCACTCTCACCCCCGCACCTTCACGAAGTGTGTGGATGCTGTTCTGGCTCCTATGCGACTCCGGGGCATCCGCATACTAAATTATATCGATGATTGGTTGATATTAGCTTGCTCAGAGAGAATGACAGTCCGGCATCAAGATGTCGTTCTCGCCCATATAAAAGAATTGGGGTTAAGACTAAACGCCAAGAAGAGTGTGCTTTCTCCAGTGCAGAGAATCACTTATCTGGGCGTGGTGTGGATTCGACCATGATGCAGGCACATCTGTCTCCTGCTTGGATCGAGTTGATCCTCACAGCAGTTGCAAGTGTGAGAGAGGGCTGGTCACTCACTGTGAAGCAGTTTCAGAAACTGCTGAGTCTGATCGATCTGCGTCCAACGTAATACCTTTTGGTCTGCTGTACATGAGACCCCTACAGTGGTGGCTCAAGACCAGGGGGTTCTCCCTGAGGGGAAACCCGCTCCTCATGATCAGGGTCACACGGCGGTGCCTACGGGCCCTAGACATGTGGAGGGAACCTGGGTTCTTGTCTCAGGGCCCAGTGCTGGGGGCTCCTTTTCACCGCGTATCGCTAGTGACAGATGCATCTCTCACAGGTTGGGGAGCGGTCATAAGTGGCCGCTCTGCCCATAGTCTGTGGAGAGGCCGCCACCTCACTTGGCACATAAACTGCTGGCTGTGTTTCGAGCACTGAAACATTTTCTCCTGGACCTAAGAGGCCCCCACGTGTTTGTGCACACCGACAACACTTCAGTGGTCTCTTACATCAACCACCAGGGAGGTCTGCGTTTGCACCCCCTTTACAGGCTGGCACTCCAGATCCTTGTGTGGTCCAAGGGGAAACTCCTCTCGCTGAGAGCTGTTTATATCCCTGGCTGTCTCAATACGGGAGTGGATGCCCTGTTGAGGCAGGGGCTGAGGCCCGGGGAATGGAGGCTCCACCCCGAGGTGGTGGAGCAGATGTGGCTTATGTTTGGCCGAGCTCAGGTGGATCTGTTTGCATCTCAGGAGACATCGCACTGTCCCCTTTGGTTCTCTCTGACTCATCCAGCTCCCCTGGGACTGGATGCTATGGTGCAGACGTGGCTGAGGCTGTGTCTGTACGCCTTTCCCAGGTCGTTCTGCTCCCGGGAGTTCTGGAGAGAGTGCGCCAGGACGGGGTCCGCTTGCTGCTAGTTGCCCTGTTCTGGCCAGGCCAAGTGTGGTTCTCGGACCTGATTTCCCTTCTCGACGGCTCTCCATGAGAGATTCCCGTAAGGAGGGACCTCCTCTCACAGGTGGGGGGTGGCATTCTTCACCCCCGCCCAGACCTGTGGAAGGCCTCTGAGGGGGCACAACTTGTAACTTCCGGTCTCTCAGCCGAGGTTGTTGAGACCATCCTCCAGTCCAGAGCTCCCTCTATGAGGAAACTGTACGCCATGAAGTGGAAACTTTTCACTTTCTGGTGCGGAGACCGCCGGCTCGACCCTGTTCACTGCCCAGTTGGTACAGTGGTGGAGTTCCTGCAGGCCTGTCTCTCCGCAGGGCTGACCCACTTCACCCTGAAGGTCTATGTGGCAGCTGTTTCGGCCTACCATGCCCCTCTCGGTGGCCAGTCAGTGGGCAGGCACCCCCTGGTTACACGTTTCCTCCGCGGTGCGCTGAGGCTCAGACCTCCAGTGTGATCTCGGGTCCCTCCCTGGGACCTGACCTGGTTTTAGAAGCTCTCTCAAAACCCTCCTTCGAGCCTGTGGAGGAGATCTCGGACCGTCTTCTGACATTGAAAACTGCCTTTCTTTTGGCTATTTCCTCTCTTACCTAGACTTTGCGCCCGGTCTGGCCAAAGCGTACTTGTACCCCCGAGCGGGGTACGTACCAAAAGTTCCCTCCTCGGCACCATGGCCAGTCGTGCTGCAGGCCTTCTCTCCTCCTCCATTTCGGGAGCCCGACCATCAGAAGCTTAACTGTATGTGTCCAATGCGAGCCCTGGATGCGTACGTCCACAGAACTGCCCTGTGGAGGAGGGCGGACCAGCTATTTGTATGCTTTGGTCCCCCTAAGAGGAGTTTCCCTGCTACCAAGCAGACCCTCAGCCAGTGAATTGTGCAGGTCATTTCCCTGGCTTATGAGTCCTCTGGTCTCCCCTCACCCTTGGGGGTCAAGGCTCACTCGACCTGAGGTGTGGCGGCCTATAAGGCCTTTCTCACGGGTGTGCCCATGCATGACATCTGCAACGCGGTGGATTGGTCCACGCCCTTCACTTTTACCAGGTTTTACGGCCTGGATGTGCAAGCCACTCCTGGCTCTTCCGTCCTCTTGCCCTAGCTGTGCCTCTTCCACACTGGGCAGGGATTTGTAAGTCTGGCGGCATGGGCATACCCATAGCCTTTCAATGCAGCTCAAGTTCCTGAAGGGGAATGTCTCCAGGTTACGCATGTAACCATCGTTCCCCGAGGGAACGAGACGCTGCGTCTCAGTGGCACACTTCCGGCATCCCTGCAATTGCCTCATTTTCCAGAAGCTAACGAGACGCATGCCACTCGGGCTTTTATGCTTCCGGGTCACCCCGCCCATGACGTCTCACCCATCCTTTGGACTGATTACACACGTGATTCAGAGCGCGGTCACGCTGAAGGCGTTCCCATAGCGTTTCGACGCAGCGTCTCATTCCCGCGGGGAACCATGGTTACATGCGTAACCTGGAGATGATTTACAACACAAAAAGCAAAAAAGCAAAAATTGTGAATTTGGAGTGTCAGAGGATGACATGATAAGAGACAAAATTGTCTTTAGTGTGACAGACAAAAGTGTGACAGATAAACTGCTGAGAGAACCAAATCTGACACCACAAAAGGCCATAGACATATATGCAGAGCATCTGAGATTGCCAAGGAAAGAATAAACATAATGGCATCAGCGAAAAAGGAAAGTGAAGTGCATGCATTTGACATGACTAAAGGAGCAAAACACAAAAACAAGCCCTTGGTGTTAATGTGATGTTGGTGTGTGTTAGTGCAGTGTCCATGTTTGTTAGTGAAGTTCGGTGTGTGTTAGTGTGATGTTGGTGTGTTTGGCTGGGTGCTTGCCCCATTGGTGAGGTTTTGGTTATTGAGTTGGCCCTACACCTCACTACCACATAGGTTCTATTACTGATTTGAGTAATTCGAGCCAAATTTGAATTGGTATTGGAATATAGATTTGTCACTTAATTGTGTAGAGTACCCTGTGTGCTTTTTCTGTCAGCTCACTTACTGCCAGAGTGAAACTTACATTTAAAAACATCCATGACCTAGATAATTATATTATTTTAAGTTTTGCTTTTGTGTGCCCTGATATGAATTGTGGTGTGTGTCTTTGAGATCTGGCTTTTTTTTGGGAATATTAGAGTTTTGGTCTTTTTGAGGTTACCTCTCAGGGCCCAGGTCTGAAAGTACTGCTGCAGCAGGTCCAGATTCTGATGTAGACCCTGAATGGTGGGGGGAAAGCAGGACCAGGTCATCTGTATACAGCAGGAATTTGACCTCTGGATCCTGTAAAGTAAGACCAGGGGCTGCAGACTACTTTAAAATAATGGCAGATGGAAGTAGTTATTAAGTGATGTTGGGTTAAGCAGCAACCCTGTCTCACTCCACTTTCCTGGGGAAAGAATTTAGTCCTTTTGCTGATTATTTTTTTTATTCTGTAATTGTTATTTGAGACAATGATTATGTCATATCTTTTACCTCTATACCACTTTTGAGAATTTTATAAAAATGGGCATTTGGAATCAAAACTTTTTTGGAAATCTATGGAACATGCAAATTTTGGTTTTGTTCCGGTTAACATGTAGGTCAGTTAGGGTATAATCACTGGTATGAATCTTACTCAAGACACTGTGTTCAGTAAGGAAGTTTATCATTCTTGAGTTAATTATAATATAGAATATCTTTCCCAGGTTACTGTACACACAGATGCCTCAGTAATGATCAGGGTCAAATTTATCTCCACATTTGAAAATAGGTGTTATGAGAATACAAGACTCATTCATAAAATGAAATCTGAGCTGTATTAAGGAGACTTTGCAAGACCATTCAAAGACAAATTGATTTTCACTTTGTGTCAGAGAAAGAGTTTAATATGACACTTTTATATATATATATATATATATATATATATATATATATATATATATATATATATATATATAAAACATAATATAACATTCCCCAAGAGCATTGCTGTGGCGAGAAGGGATCTAAATTGCCAGTCAAACAACCTATAAAAATTAAAATGATGTTAAATATTAGACAATGTCTTTACATTATGAGTTATTTTATCACTCCACAAATAAAATTCAACCATTTTAATAATCCATTTAAATGCTTCACATAAAACACTACATAAAAAATCCATTCAGCTGTCAGTTTCACTTTTGCCTCACATGATGTGGGGAAGGGGAGATATAGTTTTAACTGGCACTTCTGGCAGCCAATGAATAAACTAGTTAAACAAACAGCTTTTCAGTGGACTGTGTAATAATGTTAACAGTAAAAAACACAAAACTACACATTTTAATAGGCAAGTAGCTGTTTTGTTTCTTCTTCATATTTTGTGCAGTTAACATGTTCCAAATTTAGGCTAAAGAAGTTTATTTATGTCATTTTGCTGTCATGTCTTATCTTTCTGTAATACTGTGTCTTCTGGGTTTCCTCTTTAAAACAAACAAAAAAAAAAAACAAAAAAAACCAAAACTAAACTATACTCTACTGCCACCTCCTGGTATGGAGAGCTGTTTTCCCCCACGCAGATAAAGAGCGTACACTCACTGGGCCACTCACTGGAAGACCTGTACCACTAATTAGAATAGCACATTGCGCAATACTATTGTTATTTGACTTCATTTACGTTTTATAACTTTTAGCAGTGCTTGCTAATTTGGAAAGTACGTTTATGGTCATAACTTTTGAACTGTGCCCATTATATTGTGTCCATAAGAGCAGTTCAGCATACCCTATGACGTCATTTTCTGCTTTTTTTCATACAAATTTTGTCCAATCATCACCAAATTTGGCACACATCATCTTCAGAGAAAGCCTCACAAAAATTATCAAAGGAATTTTGAATAATCCAAACGGTTTGCCTGTAATGGGCCAACGAATCTGATGGAGATGCTGCCAAACAGGAAGTGAGGCTGTATCTCAGCAACGACTTTGCACACTGACACAAAACTTGGTAGTCATCTTCAAGATCACAACATGAAGCTATCCAACAAAAGCAGTACTGCCACACTGCTGCCCATTTGTTCATCTAGACCATTCCAATGAATGAGGAATAAAACACGGATGTCACAGCTCGGACGTTGTTCGGCTGACAGGCTCGTATCACATCTCTTCTCATACGTCTTAGGGGGTAGACCTGGCATATACCCATATACCATATAATTTTGGACCCCCCTAACTCTCACACTATTAGTGACACAGACACGAACGACATATTCAAGTGTTTGGTTTGGTCCAGATAATTTGCGAATTGATCCCATGTGCACATCACATGGAATTTCCCATTGGAATTGTCAATACACACTAAAGTAAAATGAGTCTAGAGGAGCAAACAGGCAAACAAAGACCCTGTTTAGATTTACTATCTCCATAGGAAATCTTTGGCGCCTTACTAGTCCAGCACAGTTTGACTCACAGACATAGTTCACACCTCAAATTGCTCAGACCTCTCGGGAGATGTGTGAGATTAGTTTTCTTGCCATTCCCACGTACGTATCGTGAAAGGACGTGCAGACCAAACCGCACATGCTGCATACCTGAAATTTGGCAAGTACGTAGTACTCACTCCCTTTACTCAGGCAATAGAGATGAGCCTGATTGGCCTAATGGTGGCGCTATAGCACAGCATAGCTCACCAATTTCACATTTTAGGACAAATCTCAAAAGCCATGAGGACTAGAGACAAAATAATGTTTTCTCGTGATTTGTTGGCTAATTCTGAACCAATTTGCAATTTGGAGTACTCACCATATTGAGTTTTTGCTAATTTGCTTAATATACAAAACCCACTTTTGAAACTAGTCCTAGAATTTTTGTTCCATCTTTACAAAGTTGGTGTCAAATGGGTCAAAAGCATGTTGAGATTTATTAACAAAATGGCCGCCACCTGTAAATCAATTCAAATTGGGCAGAGTCTAATTCACTCAAACAGCTGTAACTTACGATTCTTTGTATCCACTTGAAAGAAACTTGAAAGAAACCTGAAAGGCCCATTCAGGACAAAGATTTGGCCATCAATAGGGAGCAGAGCTAAGTTCAGAAAACTATTTCTCAAGAACTGTAAGTTCGACTTACACTGACACTCGGTATTTTGCATCTTCATCCTAATTGGTGGATGTACATTCCTGGGCAAAAAAAGAGCCAAGCCCAAAATGGCAAAATATTAAACTTTTAATGGTCTTAACAACAAATCATTGGTCAGGAAATTAGCAAGAATTAAATAAATAGATAAAGAAACTTAGTATTGGATAGCTTTTCCCTTTGATTTCTTTAAATGTTTAAGCCTTATGGCCCTTGAGGGGCCACTGTAAAAGTAAAGGAGCAAATGGTAATTTACTGACACAATTTAATGAACAGTTTCAGTAAATTAAAACATTGCCTATGGCTTCTTCAACTGTTCAGTTTCAGTGAGCCTGTGCCTCAGATTCCTGTCCTTGGCTGGGGAGTGTATGTATCTGTCCATCTAGGTGATAGCGCAAATCCACATAAATTTTGGGAACACTTTGTGCTTTTGACAGAGAATGTAACCAACTCCTACCGAGTAAAATGGGCAAGAAATTAGGAGGTCCCCATAGAAATGAAATGTTGATATTACTTCAGACTTTGCTCTCAGTAGTAGATTGCTTTGGGTTTCCCTGAAGACCCTCCTGCTGTTCTCAATGCCTCATCAGTTGGTAATCTGATCTTAGTTATTGGTTCACTGAGTTCTGTAGATAGACTTCAGTTAATGATGGACAGCTCAGTAGATTTGTCTATGTAGGTGTTTTTATTGTGTTCACACAGCAGTCTGCTTGGACAGCAATCATCATGTTCCAGGTAGCAAGCATGGCAGTAAGAGGGCAGACAGATTTTCTCTCACAGTCACAAAAAGATGAGTCAAACATCACCTCTCTACCCAGCCAAACTTCTCTGTGATGTAAATACTAATTTTCTGTGGGAGAGAAACACAAAAGGTAGTTATTTGTGTGGCAGACTGATTTTAAATCAGTGCCTTTAAATTCACTGTCATCCCCACAGCCCACAATACAACACAGCAACACCCTTTTAATGCCAGTTCAGGAAGCTGATATTACACAAGCTAGACATAGGCTCCACATAAGCAGTGACTAGACTAAATAAGCAGTGATTGGGCTAAGGAGCAGAATCAATAAGATGGACTGAGGGCTCAGGAATTTAACTAAATTCATAGTAAATCTATGTCTATGGAGAACAAAAATTCTGTCAGAGTCAGATTTTAGAAGCCACAGAAGCAGACATAATATACAAAGAAGCAGACAAATCTGTGAATTAGAAAATATGATATAAAAAATAAATTAAATTAAAAAATGTAGACATCATTTTAATACTGTCACTGAGAAAAAACAAACTCTTTTGTGCTGGAGGGTGGTTTCTTGAATACAAGCCTTGAATGCACACTGCTATACCCACTGTAATGGATAATTGAAAGTAAAATGAATGATGATGCGTCTGTCCAATTAGAATTTTTGCCATTACTGATGCAAGTAGGTATGCTGCCGGGCTCCTGCTGGGCTGTAATGGACTTCTGTGGAGAGCAGAAAGTGACAGATCCTATTTGTCTAGATTTGCAGAGGTAGAGGAAATCAGAGTCACTGTGCCATGTTTTCTAAGAGACTGGTGATAATGATGCAGGTAAGATTTGAGGGATGTGGTGAAAGTGGTGGAGTACTATGAAGGTGGCCTTCATAAACCCTGAATAAGTAAATGTATAAACATCACAAATGCAGAAGCTTCCATAATACAATTAAATAGCTGACATACTACCATGCTCTGTGGCATGTATAAACATGCCCAGTTGATGTCGATTTTGGATCACTATGGCAAGGCAATTATTCTAAGATATGACTTTTAAAGATTATTATTGGGGCATGGATGGCAGGAACTTCAGTCCCCAAATTCGTGTTTCAATAGGAACAGCAATGTAAGTGACATCTGCATTAAAATTTATGGGAAAGAGGTAAAGAAATTTAGAAATCGTGGTGAAATCACACATTCATTCTGTGATGCTTGTGAATTAATGCAATGTCTCTTGACCATCGACGTCTACACAGAGAGAAATATTCTAGTACAGTTGTATAGCGTAAATTTGTCATTACAAAGATGAATGCACATTTGAGAGTTCAGTCGTGCAGAAACCACATGCACTGGTCTACAGAGAAGAAAAAAGTACACCGCTCACTGGAAGCTTTTTTTTATTTTTTGCACCATTCTGTGTAAACTCCAGAGAGTGTTGTGCATGAAAATCACAGGGGCTCAAGTGTGCCTAAAGTGACAGGTGAGTGTATTATGCTACTAATAGATGTGTAATTGGATATACAGCATGTCAGTCAGTGTAATATGGATAAGAATTACATTACATTAACATTGGCCTCAAATGGCATTCTATGTTTTTTATATACATATATGTACATACTGTGATGCATTTCTGATCATGGCAAATTCACTAAATTTCTCAGGCAGACCTCTAGGCACCTCAGTTCAAATTGGTTGTTAGTAACCAATTTTTAGCACATATCACACTTGGTACTGCATTCATTACACTCAGAGTTTAATTCATGCAATTTCACCCCATTTAGTTATGCATTCCTAGGAAAAGAATATATACAAATCTACTGATTTACTAATTATTATTTAATTCTTTATCTAACCACATCTCTCTTTTTTTCACTGAAGCAAACATTTGTGTGTGTCTGTTTAATGTGTGCATTAATGTAGTCAGCAATAGTTACTTGTGCAGTGATGTGACACAGATGGTTTCTGAATTGTTCTGTCCTTTTGTGTGTTGTGTGTGCCATCAACACCCCAAGGCCGATATTTCCATTGAGATATTTCCATACTTGTATGGTTATACTTGTTATGACAACTTTAAAATGCAAAGCATGAGAGGTTAACAGTTACAACATTGTTGAATTCAACATTGGCAAAGCACACAAAGTCTTGCCTGAGTATTGACAACTGCAGCTTATTTCTGCGCTAGAACTCTCTGTCATTCACTTGTCACGTAACATTACACTGTCCATGTGTGTTAGCTCTGTCATAATCCCAGCATTGTTCCTAGTCTATGTGCTCTAAGTAATTGTTTACCTAGTGGTATTGTTGTCTTAGTGTCTACACAGATATATGTAATTTACTTCCAGGTTTCTTGTCTCATATTGTTTATATCCTCACTTTTGTTTACAACTAGTTTTAATCTATGTGTCATTGAAACTGTTCTTGCAGGACTTGAGGCTGCTGCATTCAAAAATAGCTGAAGCTGGCTTAACCAGGCAGCAGGTGAACAGGAGGCAGTGGTGGCTCATCCATAGGGGCAGAATCCCATCATTTATATCAGTTGTTTAACAAATGTTAATTTGTTAATCTTTCTAAAATACTTATTCACAACTCCATATATTTTAAACTTTGTTAAAATACTAATTGCTTCTTTTGAGTGACGAAAGATTAAAAAAGTGCTCCTATATAAGTGCTACAGATATAAGCTGGTGTTCTGTTAATTTACTTGCCTTTCTAGATGTTGTCAAATCACTTCCATAGAGTTATACCTTGTGGCCACCAACATCTTGTTTTATAGCAAACAATAGAAATTATTATAATTATATAATTATAATTATTATAATCAGACTTTATTATAATTCAGTACGTACTGTGTACTGTACGTATACTCAATGACTATATGTTGTTGACTCTGTCTATTACAGGGTTACTCTAAAAATGCACTAAATAGTAGCCTATAGTACAAGTCAAGTATGATAGTCTCTTAACTTAATTTTGTTTGGGGCATAATTAATGCTGCCCTGCTGGTTGAAGGGACCATAAGGGTCAAAATGTGGTTTCTTAATGAGAGGCTTAAGAATGGCTAGCTTGAAAAACTTGCATCCGAAGATTAGTGATGAATTTATATTTTAAAATACTCTCCCTGACTGCACGGAAACTCAATTTAGGAGGTAAGAAACCTTGCTGTTATCCCTTGCATAGATTTTGAATTTCTGTGCTGTCAACTATAACTGTCCCAAAAAGCTGCAGGTTATGCCTGACCAGACAGACAAAGCCCAGTTGGGAAATGTGGTGATAATCAAGGTCATTTAACATTAAACTGGCTGTTTATACCTAGTTAGCCAGTCTAGATGGGTTTCTCATTCTGGGCTCAGAGTGCTTAGAGAAGCCCATACTTAGCTATTCTCCTCACCTTCACCTTCAGTGACACAGTCACCCCTAGATTACTGTAGACCCTGACAGTAGCACTCAGGTATTATTATTATATTGGTATTATTATTATATTATAATATTATACCAGGTATTATATATGCCTTTGATTTTCCACTTAGATAAGTCATAGAGGGGTCAATGCATTGGCATTGTGCCTCCTCATATAATGCCATAATAGAGGAAGGACTGAGCTTTACAAAGTCCAGCTCACTGTACTTTGTTGCATTTCTTGTCAGGAAGAAGGTTATTGCCTTCTTTCAATATGTAGTGACAAAATCAATAATCCATTAAGAAAAATTGGCCTCTTGGTAGACTCTGGATGGTAGATCATTATATAATGCTGGCTGTCCATGTGGAAGGAAAAATTTTAAACCTGGACTGAAAAGCTTATATAATGGGATAATATATCTAAAATGTCATCACACAAAACTGAGGCTCAGCTGTATATAATTTTTCAGTTATACCCCTAAGAGGTAGAAATCTACAATACTCAAGTTTATAACTCATATAATCACTTAAGCATTTAAGACCAATCATAACTGATCTCAACTACAGGTGCTTTTTTTCAATCTCACTTGTGATGTTATTATTTTTATTTGCCCATGACATTTTCTAACAAAATTTAGTTGTACTATGTGCTAGTAGGCAAACTTAAACCAGTATGACCCTGACTAGTACAGTCGTGGCCAAAAGTTTTGAGAATGACACAAATATTAGTTTTCACAAAGTTTGCTGCTAAACTGCTTTTAG
>JAKKZN010000018.1:17377938-17389826 GCA_033441825.1 Pangasius elongatus
GATATGACAGCACCAAGAGATCGGGTATAAAGGGAGAACAGGAGAGGACCAAGTACTGAGCCTTGTGGAACACCAGTTTCAGTTTGTCTTTCCATCACCTCTTCCTCCTGTGACTCACACAAATCAGTGACCAGAGATAGAGGCCATTTCCCTCCCCCTTGAGCTTCCCCACCTTCATTCTCTTTCATTCCCCCGGCATCCTCTGCTGAAAGGAAATCAAGTTCTCCACTCCCTTCAAACCAGGATCTCTTTCTTCAGCTGTTGTCTCTGCTGCTCTTATCTGGTCATTTCCAGGGGGCCCGGTGTCATCCCACGTTGTTAGTTCCTGGCTGAGGCTCCCAATCTCCAGGCCGTGCGAGATCTCCATGATGGCCCAGTTTGGCTGAGCAGGGCTGGGAGATGCTTCCATATTCTCCAGGGCTTCTGCCCAACTCGTGGGGGTCCAGTCCCTCTGCCCAGAGTCAGGACATGGGTCAGGCACCTCTGGCTCCAACTGTGCTCCATCCAACAGCACTTTCATCTGACTCTGCAGTCCTCACACTTTCATTAGCTGGTGCCTCAGTGGGGGTAGCTTGCTGTAAAGGTGGTAAAGGTGTTGCTCTCTCCTGCAGAGACTGCAAGTCTTCAGTGCCCTGCATTCCGTTGTAGCATGGTCTTCCCCTCCACATAAACGACACCTATTGCCAGTGCAGCCCTCTTTTGTGTGCCCAAGGGCACCACATTGGCGGAAGTAAAGGGGCTGGCCAGGGTATTGTAGGAAACTCCGGTGGGGCCCAATGCAAAAACTGCCTGGGGGGTCCAACAAGCCGCAAGGAGCCGCAGGGTCAATTTTCAGTCTCACCAGAAACCTCCTCTTTCTGGTCCAGATTCCAAATTGACCATGAATCCTCTCCCATGCTGACATGGATGAGCACTACCGTCTGAGAAAAGCCCTGAAGTCATCATCTGCAATGAACAAAATGTACAAGTGCACTGTTACTGGAACATTGTGAACAGGGGCACGAAGCGTAGTCCACAGAGCACTTCTTCGTCTGGCAGTCTGGAGCACTGGTCAAAGAATGCAGAGCAGTCAGAGAAAACAGTAAATGTGATCTCCAGGAACCCAAATTAAAAAAAAATGCTGAAGACAGAAGATTTTCAATGGCATCAGCTTACAAAAATCACATAGAATCTGAAGAACCAGCTAGTCCCATCCAAAGTGTTTCCATGCATTCTCAGCAGCATTGTTCCGAAGCTCCACCCTCACGGAATGCCAAAACCGCACCACTGAGGCCAGCCAAAAATTGCTTCCTCCCAGCACAGATCATGCCGAAGTCAAACTCATCAACGATCCTCTTTAGTAAAAGACGTAATCTTTAGTAAAAGGCGAAAGACTTGTGCTTGAATGAAGAGAAACCTGAGCATACAGGGAGTTTGACCAGGCCTCCGAAATACTTTTGGAAGTCTAGAAGACTGGCCTAGGGTAAGGTGGCTTGCGCTGGCCTCGTGCGCCTTGATAGTTATTGCAAATGGGCAAAGCAGTAGCTATGGGTGTAGGATTTGTTTAGATTTAGCAATGGGCTAGAGTTTGTATTAAAACTTGTTATGCTCCCTCCTTTCTCACTAGGCACAGCTGAAACATTTACAAATTACATCTGTTCCTTTTTTTTTAAAGTACCATTTGCTCTTTATCTTCTGCGGGAGCTATGTGTAGCAGGGTTATGTTGTTACAACAGATTATAAATTTTGGTTGCTTACTTTATTTTAGTTTATTTTTAGTAATTATTTGTTAGGGGGTATTTTATTTTGAAAGAAGGTTGTGCGCTCTTATTAAAGGTAATAGTCACAGTATGCATGTCGGCTGACGTCATACGTAGGTGAGAGATTCAAATAGCAGCGCAATAGGAAGTCGTCCTCTTTCCTGTCACTAGAGAGGAGAGGTATGATTTCATGAGCTCCATTCATCTGATGTTAAATTGTTTTATAAGCATTCATGTCATGTTTAAAAGATCAACTGTGAAAAAGTATTCCATGTGATGTTATATTTGACCATATTATAAGGGAAATGAACTACAGAACCCAAAATGCAATGTGTCAAATGGGATGAGTCAGTAAGCTGAAGGAAAGGGAGGAGATAAAATCCATTTAAACACAGGTGTGTGGTACGAGACTGAGAGTTGTGTCCGGTGATCTGAGTGTAAGAGTTTTCGTTGCTGTATCAAGAGCAAGAATTTGGACAAGTTTGAACTGTCTGGAGTCTGTAGATGTTTAAAAAGCCTCCAACAATGAAATGAAGAGACTGAAGATTACGGCGTTACAGGAGTTTTCGCTAGCTGCACAGTGGACGAGTTTCGGATGTTCACTACGGCACGCGTTAATCAGCTGTGTTTGAACTACGCAGGATTGGGAAGGTAACTTGGAGTTTCGTGTTGTCTTGGCTGGACCGCAAATCCACTGACTGTGCATTGGACTCCAGGTAGGACTTGAACAGTTCATCTAACCCAGACCACACCACGACTACATGGACACATACACAAACACGCACGCGCACACACACACACACACACACACACAAACATCAATTATTTTTCTTTTAAACCTTCTGTTTAAGAAAACGCATGATATCCATTGAGTTACTATTGATGACTTATAGACGTGTGTGGTGTTCTCCCTCTTTTGGAAAGACGACTGTGATATATGGATGCTGACTTACACGGTACTTTATTTCATGAGATGATTTATTTTTTGTTGTTTATTTGTTGTGTACCTTGACATGCTTTGAATAAGGGATAGTGGGAAAGGAGATGGGCCCCACTCTGGGTTAAATTAAAAAGAAACACATCTTTGCAATTGTAAGAGTGTGGTTACTTTTTTTTTTTACTGTTCTGTGAAGTGTGGTTTAAGGTATCGGGCACAGCTCGAATCACTACATTACAATAGGTTTGAGTTATCAACTGGTTAAATTAAGTTTATTTGAGTGCTGTTAATGGGTGAATAGTATATTGTGTGAAATGGCGGCCTAATGTGTGCATCATGAGTGAGAGATGTGTTTAGGGGCTAAGTGTGTTTTGTGGTTGACTACCTGGCACCATACTTAAACATGTATTTTGTGATTAACAGGCATAAGAGAAAGTGTTGCAGATAACAGTGCTTGTCTGTTTGTGTGTTTTACTGAACAGGTAGCCCACAACCATAGGAATGGCTAGAAAGAGATAAGAAAAGCAACTCCAACCCCACTGACAGCTTGAGGATGACTTAAACACTGACTGACTGACTGACTGACTGAGTGGGTGGGTGGGTGATGGCTATCTCTATAAATGATTGGGAACTAGTAATCTGGCTCAGTGTAAGGTGACTTGAGCATCCCCACCCCCTCCCTGATATCTTTTATAGCTCCCACAGAAGAAAAAAGAGCACAGTGCCATATGGTACATAAAAAAAGAAACAGATGTAATTTGTAAAGGTTTCAGCTGTGCTTATTTAGAAAGGAGGGAGAATAACAGGTTTTAATACCAACTGTAGCCCATTGCTTAAACACTGACTGACTGACTGACTGACTGAGTGGGTGGGTGATTGCTATCTCTGTAAGTGATTGGGAACTAGTCATCTGGCTCAGTGTAAGGTGACTTGAGCAATCTCACCCCCACCCTGATAGGTTATGTGGGTTAGGGCTAGGGTTAGGGTTTGGGTTTGGGGCAACCCCACCCTGATATCTTTTATAGCTCCTATAGAAGAAAAATAACAATGTGCCAAAAAAAAAGGAACAGATGTAATTTGTAAACGTTTCAGCTGTGCTTTGTGAGAAAGGAGGGAGAATAACAAGTTTTAATACAAGCTATAGCCCATTGCTAAATCTAATCAAATCCTACACCTATAGCTACTGCTATACCTGTTTTCAATAGCTGTCAAGGTGACATAAGAGATTGGCTGGTATCTGTTGGGGCTGGAGTCTGCCTACCATTCTGGAGTAACCACTTACCATGGGGTGTTTTTAAGGCCAGAGGAAAATGCTGGTTATTGTTTCTTGGCCTTTTGGCTACAATCAAGTAGTTAAAATGCCTATAGAAGGCAATATTCGGCCGGCCCGAGTGGTGCTGCATCGGCATTCCGTAAGGGTGGAGCTGCTACCTGATGCTGCGTTGGAAGAAGCGGTTTGGCTGGGACTTTGTTGTGCTGCGGATCCTGCGTGACCTTGCCGGACTTTTGGCGTCAAAGATTTTCTGCCTGCAGGATTTTGTAATTTCTGGATTTCTGGACATTACTTTCTTGTTGTTCAAGGACTGCTCTACCTTCTTTGACCAGTGCTCCCGTAAACCTGAGCTGGAGGTGCTTTGAGGACTGTGCTTGGTCCCGCTCTTCGCACTGGATGAGGTCCCTGTCACGGTGCACCTCTACAACCCGTTTGTGGCCGATGAGGACGTCAGGGCGTTTCTAGGCCATATCTGTTCCTCTGTGTCAGCAGGAGAGAGAGTCCGGGGGTGATTTGGGATATGGAACGGCAAGAGGAGGTTCCTGGTTAAGCTGAAAGTGGATCCGACCGCTCCCGGGGGCCTTCTCCATCCTCTGGGGAGCTTTTCCATTGGCCCTCACATGGGCTTCCTCCACTACCCTGGCCAGCCTCTCTACTGCCGGAGGTGTGGCGCCCTAGGCCACATAAAGGAGGCCTGCACCGAACAGAGGTGCCGTCTCTATGGAGTGGATGACCACGCCGCAGCTGAGTGAGGAGCACCGAAGGCCTGCAGCCTTTGCGGGAGTGAAGATCACCTGTACCGCCGCTGCCCTTCGTGGAAAGACACCTATGCCAGCCTCTTTACTGAGGAGTTCCGCGAGGAGCAGCAGGAAGCGAGGCCTGGTCATGGAGGGGCAGAGCCAGCCAGAACAGAAAGTCCAGCTAAAAGTCAAGAGAGGGAACATCCAGTGGAGCCAGCCCAAGAAGCCTGGTCAATGGTGAGTGAGGCGCCGGGCGTCCTGCAGGCAGAAAGGAACCCCCCCGTCAAAATCCCAGAGGAGGGCAGGCCCCTAATGGCGGAGAGCCTTCCGCTGGGGGAGATAGCATTGACCCCTGCGGTGTCTGAGTAGGCGATAATGGGCCTGGGCAGAGAGTGGGTGGGGGAAGAAGAGGGGTGGACCCAGGTGGTAGCAAGGTGGATCAAGGTTATAGGGAGGGGTAGAGGGAGGGGAAGTATTACAGGAGAGGATGAGGGGGGTAGCTAAGGGGTTAAAACCCCAACAGGTGGGGTTTCAACTGGGCTTAGGAGGTGGGGTGGAAATTCAGGTAGGGGAGAGGCAGAGGATGTGGGGTTTGGGAGAGGGCCTTAGGGAGAAGGGGTCAAGGTATGAAGTGGGGGAGGGGGGTATGGTTTGGGTTTTGGGCTGAGGGTTTTGGTTTTGTTGTTTTTGTAATAATGCTTTTGTTGTCTTTTGGTTCCTTGAATGTGAGGGGAATTAAGCAGCCCCTGAAGAGGGCTGCTGTGTTTTTATGTTTATGTGCTGTCCCTTTTGATTTACTTTTTTTGCAGGAGTGTCATTGGTGTCAGTGGTGCCAGGGAGGGTTATTTGTGTAGATGGGAAGTGGAGAGGGGTAAGGTTCATTGCAGTGGGGGTGTATGCCCCTTGCACGCCAGGGCAGAGACGTGGCTTTTTTCGCCTACTAGAGCCACTCCTCTACACCAACAGGTTGCTGCTGGTGGGAGGGGATATTAACGTGGATATGGATCTAGAGGGGGGAGGGGAGCTGGCTCAGGTGATGGCGGGAGCAGGCCTGGTTGACATGTACAGGGTGGTCGAGCCACAGGCCCCAGGCCAACTCCAGGGGTAACACCTCTCGGCTCGACCTCCTGTTCGTGGCGGATAGCGTGACGGTGCAGTCGTGCCTTCTGAGGCCCTTTTGGGCCTCCGACCACTGCATGGTAGTTGGCAGCATCTGGTTGGAGGTGGGACGGAGAGGGAGGGGCTTGTGGAGGACAAACAGAAGATCCTGCAGGACCCTTCCTTCATTGAAGTGTTCCATCACCTCTACGCTGGGTGGCAGCGATTGAGGATGCTGTATGACATGCAGATGGAGTGGTGGGAGGATTTGAAGAAGAGGGTGGCCATCCTTTGTCACTGGTGGGGACAAGAGATGGTGAGGAGTAGGAGGGAAAAGGCTAGGGATTGGGCTAGGGTGTTGCAAAAGGCCTGGCAAGATGGAGACCAGGGGTGGCTCAGGGACGCTAGTGAAGCCCTACGGGCTCACTATGAGGCTGAGGCCTGAAGTTACCTTGTCCAGGCTGGTAAGCAAGCCTTGGAGGAAGACAAGCATCTGACGCGTTATTTCTTTAACATCGTTAGAAGGTGTCAACAGGGTTTATACATGGAAGGCCTGAGACAGGGTGCTCAAGTTGTGACCTCTGCCGAGGGGATGCTAGAAGTGGCTAGGTCCTTCTACAGCTATCTCTTCGGGGTAAGGGAAATGAGGAGGGACCTCGCAACGGCTTTCTTGGATGATGTGGCTTGCCGGGGGAAGAAGCATCTGACCTCATGGGCCTGGATTTGTTGTCTGTCTTCAGGGAAGCTGTAAAGTGCAGAGCTTTACCTCCATCTGCTAGGGTAGGGCATATCACCCTCCTATATAAAAAGGGTGGCAGGGTCGACTTGGCAAACTGGAGGCCGATCACTCTGTTGACGGCCGATTATAAGATCCTGGCCAAGCTAATGGTCCTGCATCTGAGGGAGGTGATGGCCCAGGTGGTTCACCCTGGCCAGATCTGTGGGGTGCCTGGGAGGTTGTGCGGCATGGACCTGGTGCTGATCAGGGATGCTTTGGCATGGGCTGAGCAGCGCCGGGTGCCATTGGCCTTGCTAAGTCTGGACCAGGAAAAGGCCTTCGATTGGGTCTCTCACGAGTTCTTCTTTGTGATTTTGGAGCGAATATGCTTCAGTGCTGGCTTCATTTCCATGGTCCGCCTTCTGTATGCCGGGGCGGTCAGCCGTGTTGTGGTAAATAGGCACTTGTCTGAGCTGATTACACAGCGAAGAGGGGTCAGGCAGGGATGCCCGCTGATGCCTTTGGCAGAGCGGCTGAGAAGGGAGCCTGCGTTCCAGGGGCTACATGTCCCAGGTGCAGGTGGGACAAGGGCCAAGGTGTCAGTGTACGCCGACGATGCGACGTTGTTTCTTGGCTGGGATGAGGACTTCTGTGCAGTGGGCTGTGTTTTGGAGGCCCCCGGAGTGCGCGTCAACCACAGTAAGTTAGTGGTCCTGTATGCCGGAGCATGGGCGGGAAGGACCGACATCCCAGGGGTGTTCTCTCTGTGCCAGGATGAGCTCAGGATTTTGGGGGTTGTCTTCTGGAGGGAAGGCAGCGCCCAAAAGAATTGGGACATTGCCCTGAGGAAGTTGCAGGTCTGGGCCAAGAGCTGGGGCAGATGGGACGTCTCCCTTACAGGGAGAGTAGTGGCGGCGAATTCCGATCTGCTGGTAGGTCTTAATCACTTGGCCTTCATCTCCCCCATTACGTTTGTAACAGGAAGGCGCCTGGAGCATGCCATATTTACATTCATCTGGGGGGGGGGGGGAGGAGTGAGAGGGTCACCTGCATCAGAATGTACATGGAGTGGGAAAAAGGCAGGAGGGGAGTACTTTGTGCTCCCCTCAAGACCATGGCGTTGTATGTGGCCTTTCTAGCTAAGTTGGTCAGGGGAAAGGAGGGCCACATGGCAACACTATTCACGAGGTTCTGGCTAGTCTTTACCCTGTGGACGGTGATCCCCTGGCATTACCAGAAGGTGGCCGAATTTGTTTGCGACCAGCCCTGGTGTCTGGTGGATGGCCTCGTGCTGGACCACCGGAAGATGAGGTCATGCCCCGTCACGAGTCAGTTCTGGAGAAGTGTCTCAGAGTGGTGGTCCACTGAAGGGGGACCACTGACCTTGTGCTGTACGGTAGAGGGTTGAGGCGCATGGAGCCGGAGAGGGCGAGGCCATTGTCTTGGTGGCGAAGTGCGTTCTATGGGGCACGAGGTGCGAATGCATCTGGAGCCTGTCCCCACGGGTCAACCAGGGAAACCTGTTCCGGGCATTCAGGGCCAGACTCCGCAAGGTAGGGCAAGGAGGAGATGGAGGACAGGGTATTGTGAAGGTGGGAGTTGGAGGTGTAGAGGAGGGGGGCTTCTCGGGGACTCCAGTGGTAGGGTCTCCCTGGTGGCCTCACTATTGACGGGTAGTGGGGTGGACAGGAAGGTTGGAGGTCTCTCCTTCTCTTCTGCTTTTTTTCTTTTCCAAGTTGGTTTATGTATAAGCAATTTTTTTTAATGTGAACGTGAATACATTATTTTGTGTTGGTTCTTGTAAATAACTAGTTGATTGGAAATGGGGGGGATGTGTATGTTTAGCAATATTTGTAAAATTTTTGATGCAGGGGTTATGTTGAATGGAGGGATTTATGCATGCATTTTTGAAGGTGGCTGTTCTGTTTGTTGTTCTGGTCACAGTTTCTGTTTTTTTGTGATTTGTTCTTAGTTTTGCCTTGCTTTGATTGGATAAACGGTGTTTGGATGTTGATATTTTTTTGGATATGTTCTGGCTTTAATTAAAAAAAAAATCTGTTCTTGTCTATTCAATATCTGATACATTCTCTATTTGAGAACTCTATATTTAATGGATTTTTAGAGCTGAAAGAGGAGCTTGCTCCATCCACTCCACACATCAACCTGGTATTACAGTTCCTCCAGGAATGATGCACTTTCTCGAAATGTTGAAAGAAAGAAGTTGTTTTTTTTCTCTTCTTTCACAAAGGCCACAACCATAGGAATGGCTAGAAAGAACTAAGAAAAGCAACTCCAACCCCACTGAAAGCTTTAGGATTTTTTAAATTTTTTTTTATTAAACCATTATACCAAATTCATCCACAAAAAACATCGTACACACCTTCATAGTACAGACCTTCATAAATCAGATTTCAACATAATTCCCAATCCCAACAGTGAATATTTTACACTAACAAGTAATTACCTAACATAAAACATCCTTTTATCACCCCGAAAATGATAAGAGTATCATAAGGTCACTTGACACAAGAGAAAAATAAAGCACATTCATTAAGTGACTTGCAACCCCCATTACACAATGACACCCCCCCCCCCTTATTTCATTAGTGCATCCTTTTTTTCCCCTAATTTTTACATTACAAAAAAATTTAATCAAAGGCAACAAAAAGTACCAGTCCCAGAAAGAAAAAAAGAAACAAAAGGTGCACACAAGTAACAAAAGTCCTACCACAGCAAATTCATACCAAAAAAATAAAATTAAATAAAACAAAATGGAGGCCGAGAGAAGAAAATAAAACCCTCCCTTCCAGAAAGAAGTCCTAAGCTATAACGCTCAAAGAAACCAACAAAAAAGAATAAAACCACAAAAAGAAAATGAAATGAGAAGAAAAAAAGAGAGAGAGAAGAAAAATAAGAGCTTATCCAATCCCCTGCCTTGCCATACTTACATTACTACGGCCAACAAGGTGCCCCAACAACCGTGACCCCTGAAAACACCCCTCCCTCTGCCTCATCTTCCTAAGCCTGGCCCAGAATATACGAAGAAGGTCGCCGAAACAGACTCCGGATACATTCGCACCTTGAGCCCCACAAAATGCATTTTGCCACTGAGACGACACGACCAGAGGGCGTGCTTCACCATCTCCTCACCCCCACATCCCATTGGACACAAGGGTGTATGGCTTACACCGTGACGGTCGAAGCGCTCTCTCACCGGGAGACACCCCAGAGCCCCTAGCCAGTGCAGGTCTTTGCTGGCCCCGTCAAGTCAGCTGGGCTGCAGAGCTGCCCACTTAACCCCTGGCATTCCGAGACGGGTCTCCGCCGATTGTGCCGCACAACAGTCCCTCCATTTCCTGTACAGCCTGCGGTGGTCCAGTACTAGGCTGTCCACCAGGCACCAGGGCTGGCTGCGAATAAACTCAGCCAGCCTTCTTGGTAGTGCTGTGGGCAGTCGGTCGACCAGGGCGATGTCCCTTTCCAGGGAATCACTGTCCGTAAGTAAGTAAGCAAAGTCCAACCAGAACCTTGCAAACAGCGCAGACATGTGACCTTCCGAACCCCTTACTAGCTTTGCTAGGAAGGAAACGTACATCGCCATGGTCTTCAGAGGGGAGCAAGCTACTCCCCTTCCTCCTATTTCCCGCTCCATGCACATTCTCATGCGGGCGACCTCCTCATTCCTCCCCCCAAATAAATGTAAAGACGGCACGCTCCAGGCACTTGCCTGTTACAAACGGAACAGGGAAGACATAGGCCAGATGGTTAAGGCCTGCCAGCAAGTCGCCATTTACTGCCACAATTCTTCCAGTGAGGGAGAGGTCCCTTCTGCCCCAGCTCTCAGCCCTAGCTTGCAACCTTCTCAGGGCAATGTCCCAATTCTTCTGGGTGCTGCCCTCTCTCCAGAAGACAACTCCCAGAATTTTGAGCCCATCCTAGCACAGTGTGAACCACCCCAGGACGTCAGATCGTCCAGCCCACGACCCCGCATACAGCACTGAGGACTTACTGCGATTGATGCACGCCCCCGTGGCCTCACAGAAAATCCCCAGGATGTGCCCCACTGCACCAAAATCCTCGACCCGGCCAAGGAACAGCATTGCGTTGACGGCATACACTGACACCTTGGCCCTTGTCTCTCCTGCTCCAGGGACATGTATTCCTTGAAATGCAGGTTCCCTTCTCAGCCGCTGTGCCAGAGGCTCTAAGTACAAGACATAGAGCAGCAGTGACAGCGGGCAACCCTGTCTAACCCCTCCATGCTGTTCAATCAGTCTAGAGCAATGCCCATTCACAATGACATGGCTTACCGCACCTACATATAGCAGTCGGACCATAGCGACGAACCCTGGACCAAAGCCCATCCGCACCAGGAGTGCAAAAAGAAACACGTGCAAAATGCGATCAAAGGCCTTCTCCAGATCCAAGCTCAGTAGCGCTAATGGCACCCGACGCTGCTCAGCCCACGCCAATGCATCTCTGATCAGCGCCAAGTTCATACCGCACATCCTCCCCACAGGTTTGATCGGAGCGAATCACCTCCCTCAGGCATAGGACCAGTACTTTGGCCAAGATCTTGTAATCGACTGTCAACAACGTGATCAGTCTCCAGTTGGCCAAATCGGTCCTATTGCCATTCTTAAATAGGAGGGTGATGTACCCCACAATACCTGAAGGTGGCAGAGCTCTGCACCTTATAGCCTCCCTATAGACTGCCAACAGGTCAGGACCTACCAAAGGCCAGAACATACGATACCATTCTGCCGGTAAGCCATCCCCACCGGGTGCCACACCAGTATTTAGGGAGAGCATGGCTCTCTCCACCTCCTCTAGTGAGATTTCTTTCTCCAATGCAGGTGTGCTGTCAATCGGCAACTTGCCGGAGACAGCGTCTAGAAAGATTTTTGTACGGTTGTCACTCTTCTCTCTTGCCCCGAAGAGATCACCATAGAAAGAGCTAATCATTTCCATCATCGAGGTTACCAAATGATGGCCCTGTTTTAGGCCCTCGATGTATGACCTCTTCTGGCGGGATCTCACGCTACTGAAGGAGTAGCAGGTTGGCCGCTCGTCCTGCCTAAGCGTCTTCATTACCGGCCTGGATAAAATAGCTCTGGGCCTCGGTCTCATGGTGGGCTCTAAGGGCCTCACTAGCCTCTCTGAGCTGCCCATAATCACCATCTTTCCAAGCCTTACATAGTTTCCCAGACCACCATTTGGTCCTCTCCCTCCTTCTCCTCGCCATTTCCTGTCCCCACCAGCGTCAGAGAATGGCAACCTTTCTCTTGAGGTCTTCCCACCACTCAATACACTATATTACCAAAAGTATTCGGTCACCTGCCTTGACTCACATATGAACTTAAATGCCATCCCATTCCTAACC
>JAKKZN010000018.1:17389926-17415848 GCA_033441825.1 Pangasius elongatus
CTGTGGGAATACTCTCTATCACCTCATCTAATTCACTCCAGAATCTCTCTTTCTCCTCTAACTCACAACCTACCTGTGTGGCATAACCACTGACAACATTCAACATTATCCCTTCAGTCTCTAACTTCAAACTCATCACCCTGTCTGACACTCCCTTCACCTCCAGAACATTCCTCACAAACTCACTATAAACCATTTCAGGGTGGAGGTGTCATTGCTCAAGTCACCTTACCCTGTGCCAGATTACTAGTTCCCAATAACCTATAGAGCAAGCCATTACCCACCCACCTACTCAGTCAGTGTTTTAGCCATTCTAAAGCTGCCCATGGGGGTGGATTTTATTCCATTACTTCTTTCTAGCCTCTCCTGTGGAGAAGAGAGCTGTGGTTTCCCCAAAGAAAGAGCCAATGCAAACGTTGAGGAATGGCAGAAGAATTACTAGCCAGGGATGTGGGTGTACCAAAGAAAAAAATACAACTTTCTTTCTTTCAACATTTTGAGAACGTGCACCATTCCTGGAGATAAAGGAATACCAGTTCAATGCGTAGAGTGAACGGAGCAAGCCCCTCTTCCAGCTCCCCCCTCTAAAACTCTGTTTAATATAGAGTCCTTGAATGGAGGACATTTAGAATTAGCAATGGGCTATAGTTTGTATTAAAACCTGTTATGCTCCCTCCTTTCTCACTAGCACAGCTGAAAGATTTACATATTACATCTGTTCTTTTTTTTTAAGTACACTCTGCTCTTTTTCTTGTTTGAGAGCTGTAAAACATTTCAGGGTGGAGGTGTGTTTGCTCAAGTCACCTTACCCTGAGTCAGATTACTAGTTCCCAATAACCGGTAGAGCTAGCCATTACCCACCCACCTACTCAGTCACTCAGTCAGTGTTTAAGTCATCTTAAAGCTGTCTGTATGGCATACTGTTGCTGGCAATTTGCCGTAGGAAGATGCATTGGAACTAGACATACATATTTTCTTGGATAAGGTGAAGAGAGCCATGCTTTGTCTGAATTCAGGCGTAGCCCCCATTGTGGATGTCTTACCGATAGAATGGTATCGGACAGTCTAGCCACTGGTGGGCCCAGATTTGTTAGTCATTTACAGGGAAGCTATAGAGTGCGGAGCTCTATCCTTGTCCTCTAGAGTAGGGCATGTCACTCTTCTTTATAAAAAGGGCGACAGGGTAGACTTGGCAAACTGGAGGCCGATCACATTGTTGACAGCATAATACAAGAGGGAGGTGATGGCCCAGGTGGTTCACCCTGACCAGACCTGTGGGGTACCTGGGAGGCTGTGCTGTATGAACCTGGCGCTGATCAGAGATGCACTGGCATGGGCTGAACAGTGATGGGTACCATTGGCTTTGCTAAGTCTGTACCAGGAAAAGGCTTTTGATCGGGTCTCGCACGAGTTCCTTTTCGCGCTCATGGAGCGAATAGGCTTTGGTCCTGGCTTCATCATGTGGTCCGTCTGCTGTACGCTGGGGTGGTGAGCCACGTCATAGTTAATGGGCACTTGTCTGAGCTGGTTGCACGGCAAGGAGGAGTCAGGCAGGGATGCCCGCTGTCGCCTTTGCTCTACGTTTTGTACTTGGAGCCTTTGGCAGAACGGCTGAGAAGGGAGCCTGCATTCCAGGGGCTATACGTCCCAGGTGCAGGAGGGACAAGGGCCAAGGTGGCGGTGTACGCTGACAACACGACGTTGTTTCTTGGCCGGGATGAGGACTTCTGTGCGGGGGGCCGTGTTTTGGAGGCCTTTTCAGAGGCCCCCAGAGCGCATGTCAACCGCGGTAAGTCCACGGTTCTGTATGCAGGAGCGTGGCCGGGAAGGACCGACGTCCCGGGGGGGTTCTCTCTGTGCCAGGATGGGCTCAAGATTTTGGGGGTTGTCTTCTGGAGGGAAGGCAGCACCCAAAAGAACTGGAACATTGCCCTGAGGAAGTTGCAGGTCAGGGCCAAGAGCTGGGGCAGAAGGGACCTCTCCCTTACGGGGAGAGTAGTGGCGGTGAACACCGATCTGCAGGCGGGTCTTAATCATCTGGCCTTCATCTTCCCTGTCCCGTTTGTAACGGGAAGGCTCCTGGAGCGTGCCATATTTACATTCATCTGGGGGGGGGTGAGCAGGTCGCCCGGGTCAGAATGTACATGGAGCGGGAAAAAGGCGGGAGGGGAGTACTTTGTGCTCCCCTCAAGACCATGGCATTATATGTGGCCTTCCTGTCCAAGTTGGTCAGGAGAACGGAGGTCCTCTTGGCAACACTGTTTGCAAGGTTCTGGTTAGGCTTTACCCTGCAGCGAGTGATCCCCTGGAGGGGGACTACGCCATGGTCAACCCATCACCCATGGCATTACCAGAAGGCGGCTGACTTTGTTCACGACCAGCCCTGATGTCTGGTGGACGGCCTCGTGCTGGACCACCGGAAACTGTATAGGAGATGGAGAGACTGCTGTGCAGCACAAACCAGTGTGACCCTACCGCGCATGCCAGATATTGATTGAGCAGCTCTGCAGCCCAAGTGGCTGGACGGTGCCAGCAAGGATCTGCACCGTGACCTCGTTCTGTATGGCAGAGGGTTGAGGCGCATGGAGCCAGAGAGGGTGAGGCCATTGTGGCGAGTCTTCTCGGTGGCGAAGTGCGTTCTATGGGGTACAAGCTGCGAATGCATCCAGAGCCTGTCCCCACGGGTCAGCCAGAGAAACCTGTTCCGGGCATTCAGGGCCAGACTCCGCAAGGTAGGGCAAGGGGAAGGAGGGAGGACAGGGTATTGTAAGGGTGGGAGTGGGAGGTGTAGAGGAGGGGGGCTTCTCGGGGACTACAGTGGTAGGGTCTCCCTGGTGGCCTAACCATTGATGGGTAGTGGGGTGGACAAGAAGGTCTTTGTGTGTGTTCTTGTAACTAGTTGATTGGAAATGGGGGGGATGTGCATGTGTTGCAATTTTCATGAAATTTTGATGCAGGGGTTATGTTAAAAGGAGGGATTTATGCATGAATTTTTGAAGGTGGCTGTTTTGTTATTTGTTCTGATTGTAATTCCTTTTTTTTGTTGTTTTGTTTTGTTCATAGTTTTGCCTTGCATTGATTGTGTAAAAAAAAAAATGCCTATAGAAGGCAATATTCGGCCAGCCCCAGTGGTGCGGCTATGGCACTCGATAAGCGTGAATATAAAGACTGATGCATCGGCTGAAGCGAAGAAATGGTTTGCCTGTGACTGGATTTTGCTACGCCTTTTGCGAGACTTCGGGAAGATCACGCTCTCAAAGATTCTCTGTCTCAATGGATTTCTCCACCTCGGGATTCTTGGATGTCACCTTTGCTTTGTTCATGGACTGCTCCTCGTTTTTTTGTCCACTTCTCTCACTGTCTGGAGAAAGATGTGCTCCGTGGTCTCCGTCTGGTACCCCTGTTCGCATGGATGAAGTTCCTATAACTGTCCACATGTACAATCCTTTTGTAGTAGATGACGACATCCGGGCGTTCCTGGGGAAATTCTGCTCCTCAGTGTCAGTGGGGGAGGAGATCCGAAGCAATTTTGGAGTATGGAATGGTAAGCGGAGAGTCCAGCTGAGACTGAGGGTCGATCCAGCAGCACCGGGGGGACTATTGCACCCTCCTGGCAGCTTTGCCATCGGACCTCCCCGGGGCTTCCTGTATTACCCAGGCCATCTTCTTTACTGTCGGAGGTGCGGAGCACTTGGCCATGCAAAAGAGGCCTGCACTGGTCAGAGGTGCCGGCTGTGTGGAGCATAGGACCATATGGCGGCAGAGAGTGGGGCGCCGAAGACCTTGAGCCTCTGTGGAAGTGAGCAGCATCTCTAACGTCACGGAGACCCCCAGCTCAGCCTGACCTGACTGGGCCAGGGGTTCTTTGATGGTCTGGAGGTAGAGGATGAAGAGTATGAAATGGAGGAAGAGGCCGGACCCTCCAGAAGTGGACAGGCAAGGGCAGAAGAAGCTACAACAGAGGAGAGGAGGCCAAGGAGATCCCGGCTGGAGAAGAGCCAGGAATTCGATCTCTGTGAAGCTGAAGGCATCGGAGAGGTGAGAGAGACTGAAGGGGAGGAGGCACAAGGGGGACTAGAAAACCCTTCCCCACTGGCGATAGACTGCCAAATGGGGGAAAATACAGAACATGGGGAAGGGATAACAGAGGAGGAGGGATGAACGCAGGTGCTGGCACGGCGTGCCAGAACAGTATTGGGGAGGGGTAGGGGGAAAAAAGGGACAATGATGGTTCCTGAGAAGCGTGGACCCCAACAGAGGGGGTTCTGAGGGGATAGAGGAGGGGGAATGGAGGTTTGTGGAAGGAGAGGGGTGGGCAGATGGGGGAGAGGGTGGTGTGGGAGGATGGTTTAGAGGGAATGGGTGAATGGACTAGAAGGAAGGGGTGGGTGAGTGGTGCGGGCACATTTTTTAGATATTGGTGTTTGTTCTTGTGTTTTTGTTCAAGTTTTCTTAAGCCTTATCAATGTTTCCTTTATTATTAGGCACCCTAAATGCTAGGGGCATTAAGCAGCCTCTGAAGAGGGCTGCAGTATTTTTGAGTTTGCATAATGTTTCTTTTGAAATTCTGTTCTTACAGGAGTGTCATTTGAGTTCAGAGGCCGAGAGGGATACTTTTTCTAAAGGGTGGGATCAGGGCCCTTCAGTGTGGGGGGTGGGAGATGGGAGAGGAGATGGGAGGGGGGATGGGGTGGCATTCTTTTTAGCTTTTTTGACTGAGCCATAGAGATAGCAGATTCTGTAGTGCCAGGGAGGGTGTTGTGCATAGATGGCACGTTGAGGGGCTCAAAATTCAAAGCCATTGCTGTCTATGCACTGTGTGGGAGAAAGGCGAGGCTTCTTTCGCCATCTGCAGCCACTGCTTTGATGGGGGGATTTTAATGTGGATGTAGGAGAGGAAGGGAGGAGAGAGCTGGCTCAGGTTAGAGTCCACCAGGGAGACAGCCCTGGTGGACGTTTTTAGGGTGGTCGAAACAGATGCGCCAGGCCACACCTGGAGGAATTCAAGGGGGGACTCTGCATGCCTCAATCTCCTGTTCATAGCAGAGAGGGCGAAGGTGCATTCATGCACACTGCAGCCCTTTTGGGCCTCTGATCACTGTATAGTGATCGGGGCTATACAAGTAGAGGTGGGGCGGAGAAGTCGGGGTCTATTGCACTTAAATGTGACTGTGCTTCAGTCACATGTAAGGCGTGGAATGATGGCGATTATGAGCAGGTAAGAGAGGCTAGTGAGGCCCTTAGAGCCCACTATGAGACCGAAGCCCGGAGCTATTTTATCCAGCCCGGTAAGGAGGCGCTTGAGCAGGATGAGCGTCCGAACCGTTACTTTTTCAGTAGCGTAAGAGCCCGCCAGAAGAGGTCATACATCAAGGGCCTGAAACAGGGCCATCGTTTGGTAACCTCGACCGAAGAGATGATGGAAATGACTAGCTCTTTCTATGGCGATCTCTTTGGGGCAAGAGAGACGAGGGACGACCGTACAAAAACTTTTAAAGACACTGTTGCAGACAAGTTGCCAATTGACAGTGCACTTGCATTGGAGAGAGAAATCTCTCTAGAGGAGGTGGAGAGAGCCATGCTCTCCCTAAAGACTGGTGTGGCTACTGAGCTTGGACCAGGAGAAGGCCTTTGATCGCGTTTCCCACACATTTCTTTTTGCACTCCTGGAGCGGATGGGCTTTGGTCCAGGGTTCGTCGCTATGGTCCGACTGCTATATGCAGGGGCGGTCAGCCATGTCATTGTGAATGGGCATTGCTCCAGACTGATTGAACAGCGTGGAGAGGTGAGACAGGATTGCCTGCTGTCACCGATGCTCTATGCCCTGTAGTTAGAGCCTCTGGCAGAGTGGCTGAGAAGGGAGCCTGCATTTCAAGGACTACATGTCCCTGGAGCAGGAGAGACAAGGGCCAAGGTGTCGGTGTGTGCCGATGATGCAACACTGTTCCTTGGCCGGGACGAGGATTTTGGTGTGGTGGGGCGCGTCCTGGGGGCTTTCTGTGAATAAGTTCGCAGTGCTGTAGGTGGGGTCGTGGGCTGGAAGATCTGACATCCTGAGTGGGGGTTCATGCTGTGCCAGGATGGGCTCAAAATTCTGGGAGTTGTCTTCTGGAGAGAGGGCAGTGCCCAGAGTAATTGGGACATTGCCCTGAGAAGGTTGCAAGCCAGGGCCGACAGCTGGGGCAGAAGGGACATCTCCCTATCTGGAAGGGTTGTGGCAGTAAATGCCGACTTGCTGGCAGGCCTTAACCATCTGGCCTATGTCTTCCCTATCCCGTTTGTAACAGGCAGGCGCCTGGAGTGTGCTGTCTTTACATTTATTTGGGGGGGGGGTGAGCAGGTCGCCCACACTAGAATGTGCATGGAGCGGAAAAAAGGAAGAAGGGGAGTAACTTGCGCCCCTCTGAAGACCATGGAGATGTACATGGCCTTCCTAGCGAAGCTAGTAAGGGGTTTGGAAGGTCACAGGTCTGCGCTGTTTCAAAGGTTCTGTTTGGGCTTTACTTTGCAGACAGTAATTCCCTGGAGAGGGACATTGCCCTGGTTGACTACCGCCCATGGCACTACCAGAAGGCGGCCGAGTTTATTCGCGGCCAGCCCTGGTGCCAGGTGGATGGCCTAGTTCTTGACCACCCCAGGCTATACAGGAAATGGAGGGACTGTTGTGAGGCACAATCAGAGGAGACCTGTCTCCGAATACCAGGGGTTAAGTGGACATAGCCTGCGACCTCGTGCTGTATGGCAGGGGCTTGGAACGCATGGGACCAGAGACAGCAAAGCCTTTGTGGCAAGCCGTCTCAGTGGCAAAATGCGTTTTGTGGGGCACAAGGTGCGAATGTATCCGGAGTCTGTCTCCGCGTGTGCACCAGGGCGGCCTTCTTTGTGTATTCTGGGCCAGGCTTAGGAAGATGAGGGAGGGGGGAGAAAGGGGGCAAGGGCTTGTGAGAGTGGTGGTAGGGGTAGCAGAGGGAGGGGGGTTTTCAGGGGTCACGGTTGTTGGGGCACCTTGGTGGCCGTAATAATGTAAGTATGGCAAGGCAGGGGATTAGATAAACTCTTATTTTTTTCTTCTCATTTCATTTTCTTTTTGTCGTTTTATTCCTTTTTGTTGGTTTCTTTGGGCATTATAGCTTAGGACTTCTTTCTGGGAGGGAGGGTTTTATTTTCTTCTCATGGCCTCCATTTTATTTATTTTAATAAAATTTTTTTTTGGTATGAATTTGCTGTGGTAGGACTTTTGTTACTTGTGTGCAACTTTTGTTTTTTTTTCTTTCTGGGACTGGTACTTTCTTTTGTTGCCTTTGATTCAATTTTTTTGTAATGTAAAAATGAGGAAAAAAAGGATGCACTAATGAAATAAGGGGGGTGTCATTGTGTAATTGGGGTTGCAAGTCACTTAATGCATGTGCTTTATTTTTCTCTTGTGTCAAGTGATCTTATGATACTCTTCTAACTTTTGAGGCGGTAAAAGGATGTTTTATGTTAGGTAATTATTTGTTGGTGTAAAATATTTGTTGTTGGGATTGGGAATTGTGTTGAAATCTGATTTATGAAGGTGTGTTTTTTGTGGATGAATTTGGTATAATGGTTTAATAAAAAAAAATCTTTTCTTATCAGTTTAATATCTGATATGTCCTCCATTCGAGGACTCTATATTAAATTGATTTTTAGAGCAGGGAGCTGGAAGAGGGGCTTGCTCCATCCGCTCCACGCATCGACCTGGTATTGCAGTACCTCCGGGAACAGTGCACCTTCTCAAAATGTTGAATGAAAGAATGAAACAAGTTGTTTTGTTTTTTCCTTTGATACAGCCACATCCCTGGCTAGTAATTCTTCTGGTATTCCTCATTGTTTGCACTGGCTCTTACTTTGGAGACACCACAAAGACCACAACCATAGCAGTTGCTAGAAAGAGTTAAGGGAAGTAACTCCACAGACAGTTTTAGGGTGGCTTAAACACTGACCGACTGAGTTAGTGACTGGGTGGCTAATGGCTATGTCTATGAGTGATTGGGAACTTGTAAGATGACTTGAGCAACCCAACCTCCACCCTGATATCTTTTATAGCTCCCACAGAAGAAAAAGAGCAAAGTGTCATACTTTAAAAAAAAATAATAACAAAAGGCACAGATGCAATTTGTAAATGATTCAGCTGTACTTAGTGAGAAAGGCGGGAGCATAACAAGTTTTAATACAAACTATAGTCCTTATCTAAATCTAAACACATCCTACATCTATAGCTAGTGCTCTGCCTGTTTGCAATAGCTATCAATTGTGCACGGCGCAAGCCACCTTACCTTAGGCCAGCCTTCTAGACTTCCAAAAGTGTTTCGGAGGCCTGGTCCAACCCCCTGTTTAGCTCAGGTTTCTCTTCATTCATGCATAAATCTTTTGGCTTTTACTAAAGATTTCCATGGAGAGGCACGTCAATGAGTTCTACTTATTTTTGTGGGCTTTGCTGTGTCACTGCTGTGGTGTGTGTCTGACAAAAGAGATTGACAGGTATTTTTTGGGGGTGAAGTCTGCCTGCCATTCAGGAGTCACTGCCTTACGGTGGGGTGCTCTTCAGGCCAGAGCATGTAACAGGTTATCGCTTCTGAACCTTTTGGCTGATATCAAGTGTAAATTAACACTTGGTTTTGGGATCATGCTGTCAGAGAGCACTATTTGGCACTATTCAGCCTGAGCGGTGTGGTTATGTCACGCTGTGCGGATTGAGCTCTGTACTGATTCAGCAGTAGAGATCAAGAGACGATTCCGCTGGTATTGGCTCGTTTTTCGGATTCTGTGTGATTTCTGCCAGCTGCCTGTCTCTAAGATATTCTACCTCTAGGACTTTGTTTTGTTTGGCTTTCTCGATGTGACTTTTGCTTTCTTTTTGGAGTGTTCAGCGGTGTTTGACAAGCGTTCGCATCAACCAGAAGAGGAGGTTCTCTGTGGGCTTCGTTTCTTGCCCCTGTTTGCTATGGATGAAGTCCCCGTCACAGTCCACCTCTACAACCCTTTCATGGCAGATAAGGACATTGGGGCCTTCTTGGGATGTTACTGCTCCTCAGTGTCCACAGGGAGAAGATTCGAGGCCGCTTCGGCATCTGGAATGGCAAGAAGAGGTTCCTGGTGAGGCTGAAGGTCAATCCAGTGTCATCTGGGGGCCTGCTGCACCCCCAGGTAGCTTTGCCATTGGACCTCACTGGGGCTTCCTCCACTGCCCTGGCCAGCCTCTTTACTGCCGGAGGTGTGGAGCGCTAGGCCACATGAAGGAAGCTTGCACTGGGTGGAGATGTCGCCTATGCGGAGTGGAGGATCATGCTGCGGCCGAATGCAGAGCACCAAAAGCATGTAGCCTCTATGGGAGTGAGGAGCATCTGTACCACCACTGTCCTTTGCGGAGAGGTACGTATGCTAGCCTCTTCACTGATGGCTTTCATGGGGAGCAGGTGGAGGAGGCACCTGGTCATGTTGAGGCAGACCCAGCCAGAGCAGATAGACCCCCAAGTGAGACAGCAGCAGAACAAGTGGGAGAGCCAGCGCTGGAGGACCTGACACCTGCAAGGGAGGAGATCAGTACCCCTCAGGCAGACAGTGGTCTCCCCACCGAGGATCGAGGGCAGGGCAGTACCCTGCAAGCGGAGTGCCTGCAACCTGTGGAGGGAGCACGAAAGGAGCTGGCCCTGGACTCAAGCCTGGGACAGAGCACATGGAATCCCAGGAGCTGGGCGGAGGTTTTGGATCGGCTGGACAAGAACCCCACCCTGCAACCTGATTGGGCAGCCATGCATTTCCCTGAGGACCTAGAGAATGAGCAGCCAAGTGAGGAGGAAGAGTGTGGTATGGTGACAGAGCCCTACAGGAGCCGCCAGACCAGGGTGGCAGAATCGGCGGCTGAGGAGCAGGGTCTGAAAAGGTCTCGGGGGGAGGGGGGGCAAGAGTTTGATCTCGTCCCACCTGAGGAGGATCCGGCAGGACTGAGGACTGAAAGTGAGTAGGTTCAAGGGCGCGTGGAAGGGCCTCCCTGTCTCTTACAAAAGGTTGGAGGAGGGGGTAAGGGGCCTAGGGAGGAGGGAGTATGAGAAGAAGAGGGATGGACCCAGGTGGTAGTAAGACAGGTCAAGGTTGTTGGGAGGAGTAGAAGGAGGGAAAGTATTAAAGGTGAGGATGAGGTGGGTAGCTAAGGGTTTAAAACCGCAGCAGGTGGGGTTTCAACTAGGCTTGGGAGGTGGGGTGGAAATTCAGGTAGGGGAGGGGGAGGGGCTTAGGGGAAGGGGGACAGGGATCAAAGTGGGGGGAGGGGGAGGGATGGCAGGCACACATGGTTTGTGTTTTGGGCTGTGGGTTTTGGTTTTGTTGTTTTTGTAATAATGCTTTTGTTGTCTTTTGGTTCTTTGAATGTGAGGGGAATTAGGCAGCCCATAAAGAGGGCTGCCATGTTTTTGTGTTTATGTTCTGTCCCTTTTGATTTACTTTTTCTACAGGAGTGTCATTTAAGTTTGGAAGCAGAGGGGAATGTGTTTTTGAGGGGGTGGGATTTGGGGCCTGCTGTGTGGGGGGTTGGGAGTGGGAGGGGGGTGGGGTGGGGATTTTATTTAAATTTGTTGACTGGGAAGTGGAGTCGGTGGTGTCAGTGGTGCCAGGAAGGATTATTTGTGTAGATGGAAAGTGGAGAGGGGTAAGGTTCAGAGCAATGGGGATGTATGCCCCTTGCACGCCAGGGCAGAGACAGGGCTTTTTTTTTTGCCTGCTAGAGCCGCTCCTCTACACCAACAGGTGGGAGGGGATTTTAACATGGATATGGATTTAGAGGGGGGAGGGGAGCTGGCTCAGGTGATGTTGGGAGCAGGCCTGGGTGACATGGGTGACAGGGCAGTAAAACCTCTCGGCTCGATCTCGTGTTCATGGCAGATAGCGTGACAGTGCAGTCGTGCCTTCTGAGGCCCTTTTGGGCCTCTGACCACTGCATGGTAGTCGGCAGCATCAAGTTGCAGGTGGAACAGGGAGGGAGGGGCTTGTGGAGGATGAACAGAGCCATCCTGCAGGACCCTTCTTTTATTGAGGTGTTCCATCATCTCTATGCTGGGTGGCGGTGATTGAGGATGCAGTATGACAAATAGATGGAGTGGTGGGAGAATAAAAGATTGTAAAAGATGGTTGCCATCCTATGTCTCTGGTGGGGACAAGAGATGGTGAGGAGAAGGAGGGAAAAGGCTAGGGATTGGGCTAGGTTGTTGCAAGAGGCCTGGCAAGATGGAGATCAGGGGCAGCTCAGGGATGCTAGTGAAGCCCTACAGGCTCACTACGAGGCTGAGGCCTGAAATTACGTTGTCCAGGTTGGTAAGCAAGCCTTGGAGGAAGATGAGCATCTCACGTGTTATTTACAGTGATAGCCGTCAGCGAGGGTGTGTACATGGAAGGCCTGAGACAGGGTGCTCAGGTTGTGACCTCAGCCGAGGGGATGCTAGAAGTGGCTAGGTCCTTTTACAGCGATCTCCTTGGGGTAAGGGAAACAAGGAGGGAACTCGCGACGGCTTTCTTGGATGATGTGGCTGGCAGATTGCCGGGGAAAGAAACATCTGACCTGGAGGGTCAGATTTCCCTGGAGGAGGTGGAGAGAGCCATGCTCTGCCTGAGGACGGGTGTAGCCCCCGGTGGGGATGGTTTGCTGGTGGAATGGTAACGGACATTCTGGCCACTGGTGGGCCCAGATTTGTTGGCTGTCTACAGGGAAGATGTAAAGTGCAGAGCTTTACCTCCATCCGCTAGGGATTTCACCCTCCTGTATAAAAAGGGTGACAGGGTCGACTTGGCAAACTGGAGGTCGATCACTCTGTTGGCGGCTGATTACAAGATCCTGGCCAAGCTAATGGTCCTGCGCCTGAGGGAGGTGATGGCCCAGGTGGTTCACACTGACCAGACCTGTGGGGTGCCTGGGAGGATGTGCGGCATGAACCTGGCACTGATCAGGGATGCTTTAGCATGGGCTGAGCAGCGCCAGGTGCCATTGCCCTTGCTAAGTCTACACCAGGAAAAGGCCTTCGATCGGGTCGCGCATGAGTTCCTTTTCGCGCTCTTTGAGCGAATAGGCTTTGGTCCTGGCTTCATCGCTATGGTCCGCCTCCTGTATGCTGGGACGATCAGCCATGTTGTGGTAAATGGGCACTTGTCCGAACTGATTGCACAGCGAGGAGAGGTCAGGCAGGGATGCCCACTGTCGCCTTTGTTCTACGTTTTGTACTTGGAGCCTTTGGTGTTTTTTTTTGTTTAATTTGTTTTCTGATTTTGTTTTTGTTCTGGTTTTAATTTAGCTTTGCTTTGAATACATAATTTAATACATGTTGGTTTTGGATGTTCTGGTTTAAAAAAAAATCTGTTCTTATCAGTTTAATATCTGATACGTCCTCCATTCGAGGACTCTATATTAAATGGATTTTTAGAGCAGGGAGCTGGAAGAGGGGCTTTCTCCGTCCGCTCCACGCATTGACCTGGTATTGCAGTACCTCTGGGGAATGGTGCACCTTCTCAAAATGTTGAATGAAAGAATGAAACAAGTTGTTTTGTTTTTTTCCTTTGGTAGAGCCACATCCCTGGCTAGTAATTCTTCTGCCATTCCTTATTGTTTGCACTGGCTCTTACTTTGGAGACACCACAAAGACCACAACCATAGCAGTTGCTAGAAAGAATTAAGGGAAGAAAGTCCAAGCCCACAGACAGTTTTAGGGTGGCTTAAACACTGACTGACTGAGTTAGTGACTGGGTGGGTAATGGCTATGTCTATGAGTGATTGGGAACTTGTAAGTTGACTTGAGCAACCCCACCTCCACCCAGATATCTTTTATAGCTCCCACAGAAAAAAAAGAGCAATCTTAAAAAACAATAAAAGGAACAGATGTAATTTGTAAATGAAGCTGTGATTAGTGAGAAAGGCGGGAGAATAACAGGTTTTAATACAAACTATAGCCCCTTGCTAAATCTAAACACATCCTACACCTACAGCTACTGCTCTGCTTGTTTGCAATAGCTATCAATTGTGCACGAGGTCGGCACAAGCCACCTTACCCTAGGCCAGCCTTCCAGACTTCAAAAAGTGTTTCAGAGGCCTAACCCAACGCCCTGTATAGCTCAGGTTTCTCTTCATTCACGCATAAATCTTTTGCCTTTTAACTAAAGATTTCCGTAGAGAGGAATGTCGATAAGTTTGACTTATTTTTGCGGGCTTTGCTGTGTCAAAGCTGTGTTGTGTGTCTGACAAAAGAGATTGATTGCTATTTTTTGGGGGTGGAGTCTGCCTGCCATTCTGGAATCACTGCCTTACCGTGGGGTGTTCTTCAGGCCAGAGCAAGTAACAGGTTATCGCTTCTCAGCCTTTTGGCTACAATCAAGTGTAGCTAATACCTGCAGAAGGCAATATTCGGCCGACCCCGAATGGTGCGGGTACGGCACTCGATAAGCGTGGAGCTAAGGACTGATGCATCGGCTGAAGCAAAGAAACGGTTTGGCTGGGACTGGGTAGTGCCCCTATTCGCCATGGATGAAATTCCTGTAACTGCCCACATGTACAATCCCTTTGTGGCAGATGACGACATCCGGGCGTTCCTTGGGAAGTTGGCAGGGGAAAAGATCAGAGGGAGATTTGGAGTATGGAACAGTATGTGGAGGTTCCAGGTGAGGCTCACGGTCAACCCAGCAGTGCCGGGGGGACTATTGCACCCTCCTGGCAGCTTTGTCATCGGGCCTCACCGGGGCTTCCTGTAGTACCCAGGCCAACCTCTTCACTGTCGGAGGTGCGCAGCACTTGGCCATGCAAAAGAGGCCTGCACTGGTCGGAGGTGCCGGCTGTGTGGAGCAGAGGACCATATGGCAGCAGAGTGTGGGGCGCCAAAGACCTGCAGCCTCTGTGGAAGTGAGCAGCATCTTTACCATCACGGCCCCTCCCGGAAAGGCACATTTGCAAGCCTATTTGCAAAGTATTTTGAGGTTGCGGTGGCTCCAAGTGAGCGAGAGCAGGAGGAGGAAAGTCCAGCCCCAATTGAGGAGGAACCAGTGAAGGCAGCTGGAGGAGCAGAAATGGCAGCAGAGTCATCAGGAACATCAGTACAGGAGACCCAGAAAACTGAGAAGGAGAGCTTCCCACTAGAAAGGAGGAATGCCCCCACCGAGGCAAACAGGCAGTGCCCAGCAGAGCTGCCCAGAACAGAGGCACCACCTAGGCCTTTGTCAGGATTGGAGGGTTTGGATCTGGAACCCAGTTTGGGGCAAAGCACCTGGCCCCCTGATAGCTGGGCAGAGGCCCTGGAGGGCCTGGAGGAGACCCCCAGCTCAGCCCGACCTGACTGGGCCAATATGGGGTTCTTCGATGGTCTGGAGGTAGAGGATGAGGAGTATGAAATGGAAGGACTCCTGGTCCCTCCAGGAGTGGACAGACAAGGGTGGCAGAAGCTACAACAGAGGAGAGAAGGCCAAAGAGATCCCGGCTGGAGAAGAGCCGGGAATTTGATCTTTGCGAAGCTGCAGGCTTCGGAGAGGTGAGAGAGACTGAAGGGGAGGAGGTGCATTGTGGGCTAGAAAACCTTCCCCCACTGGCAATAGACTGCCAAATGGGGGAAAATAGAGAACAGGGGATAGGGATAACAGAGGAGGAGGGATGGACGTGCTAGCATGGCGTGCCGGAACAGTATTGGGGAGGAGTAGGGGGAAAAAAGGGACAGACAATAATGGTTCCTGAGAAGCATGGACCCCATCAGAGAGGGTTCTGAGGGGATAGAGGAGGGGGAAGGGAGGCCTGGGGGAAGGAGAGGGGTGGGCAGATGGGGGAGAGGGTGGTGTGGGAGGATGGTTTAGAGGGAATGGGTGAATGAACTAGAAGGGAGGGGTGGGTGAGTGGTGCGGGCACATTTTTTAGACTGTGGTGTTTGTTATTGTGTTTTTGTTCAAGTTTCCTTAAGCCTTTTCAATGTTTTCTTTATCAATAGGCACCCTAAATGCTAGGGGCATTAAGCAGTCTCTGAAAAGGGCTGCAGTATTTTTGAGTTTGCATAATGTTTCTTTTGAAATTCTGTTCTTACAGGAGTGTCATTTGAGTTCAGAGGCCGAGAGGGATATTTTTTCTAAAGGGTGGGATCAGGGCCCTTCAGTGTGGGGGGTGGGAGATGGGATGGGGGGATGGGGTGGGCATTCTTTTTAGTTCTTTTGACTGATCCATAGAGATAGCAGTTTCTGTAGTGCCAGGGAGGGTTTTGTGCGTAGATGGCACGTTAAGGGGCTCAAAATTCAGAGCCATTGCTGTCTACGCACTGTGTGGCGAGGCTTCTTTCGCCATCTGCAGCCACTGCTTTGATGGGGGGATTTTAATGTGGATGTAGGAGAGGAGGGGGGAGAGAGCTGGCTCAGGTTATGGGGGAGGCAGCCCTGGTGGACATTTTTAGGGTGGTCGAGACAGATGCGCCAGGCCACACCTGGAGGAAATCCATGGGTATTCTGTGCCTTGATCTCCTGTTCGAAGCGGAGAGGGCGAAGGTGCATTCGTGCACACTGCAGCCCTGTTGGGCCTCTGATCACTGTATAGTCATCGGGGGTATACAAGTAGAGATGGGGCAGAGAGGTCGGGGTCTATGAAGGTTTAATGTGATTGTGCTTTAGAACTCCTCCTTTTGTGAGATATTTCGCCACCTCTACGCCGGATGGTCTGTATGCCACTCAGATTGATTGGTGGGAAGACCTCAAGAGAAGGGTTGCCACTCTCTGTCGCTAGTGGGGACAGGAAATGGCAAGGAGAAGGAGGGAGAGGACCAAATGGTGGTCCGGGAAACTATGTAAGGCGTAGAACAATAGCGATTATGGGCAGCTAAGAGAGGCTAGTGAGGCCCTTTGAGCCCACTATGAGACCGAGGCCCGGAGCTATTTTATCCAGGCCGGTAAGGAGTTGCTTGAGCAGGACAAGCGTCTGACCCACTACTTCTTCAGTAGCGTGAGAGCCCGCCAGAAGAGGTCGTACATCGAGGGCCTGAAACAGGGCCATCGTTTGGTAACCTCAACCAAAGAGATGATGGAAATGACTAGCTCTTTCTATGGCAATCTTTTCGGGGCAAGAGAGACGAGGGAAGATCGTAGAAAGACTTTTTTGGATGATGTCGCAGGCAAGTTGCTGATTGACAGCGCACCTGCATTGGAGAGAGAAATCTCTCTAGAGGAGGTGGAGGGAGCCATGCTCTCCCTAAAGACTGGTGTGGAACCCGGTGGGGATGGCTTACCGGCAGAATGGTATTGTATGTTCTGGCTTTTGGTAGGTCCTGACCTGTTGGCAGTCTATAGGGAGGCTATAAGTTACGGAGCTCTGCCACCTTCAGCTATGGTGGGGTACATCACCCTCCTATTTAAGAAGGGCAATAGGACCGATTTGGCCAACTGGAGACCGATCACGTTCTTGACGGTCGATTACAAGATCTTGGCCAAAGTACTGGTTTTACGCCTGAGAGAGGTGATGGCCCAGGTGATTCACCCCGATCAGACCTGTGGGGTGCCCAGGAGGATGTGCGGTATGAACTTGGCACTGATCAGAGACGCGCTTGCGTGGGCTGAGCAGCATCAGGTGCCATTAGCGCTACTGAGTTTGGACCAGGAGAAGGCCTTTGATTGCGTTTCCCACGCATTTCTTTTCGCACTTCTGGAGCAGATGGGCTTTGGTCCAGGGTTTGTCGCTATGGTCCGTCGCTATGGTCCGACTACTATATGCAGGGGCGGTCAGCCATGTCATTGTGAATGGGCATTGCTCCAGACTGATTGAACAGCGTGGAGGGGTGAGACAGGGTTGCCCACTGTCACCGCTGCTCTATGTCCTGTACTTAGAGCCTCTGGCAGAGCAGCTGAGAAGGGAGCCTGAATTTCAAGGACTACACGTCCCTGGAGCAGGAGAGACAAGGGCCAAGGTGTCAGTGTATGCCGACAATGCAACACTGTTCCTTGGCCAGGACGAGGATTTTGGTGTCCTGGGGGCTTTCTGTGAGGCCACGGGAGCGCGCATCCACCGCAGTAAGTCCACGGGGTCATCGGCTGGAAGATCTCATGTCCCGAGGGGGTTCAAGCTGTGCCAGGATTGACTCAAAATTCTGGGAGTTGTCTTCCTGAGAGTGGGCAGTGCCCAGAAGAATTGGGACATTGCCCTGAGAAGGTTGCAAGCCAGGGCGACAGCTGGGGCAGAAGGGACTTCTCCCTCACTGGAAGGGTTGTGGCAGTAAATGCTGACTTGCTGGCAGGCCTTAACCATCTGGCCTATGTCTTCCCCATACCATTTGTAACAGGCAGGCACCTGGAGTGCGTCATCTTTACATTTATTTGGGGGGGGGGGAGGAATGAGCAGGTCGCCAGCACAAGAATGTCACTACCAGAAGGCGGCAGAGTTTATTCTCGGCCAGCCCTGGTGCCTGGTGGATGGCCTCATGCTGGACCAACCCAGGCTGTACAGGAAATGGAGGAACTGTTGTGTGGCAGAATCGAGGAGACCCATCTCCGAATGCCAGGGGTTAAGTCGGCAGCTCTGCAGCCCAGCTGGCTGGATGGAGCCAGCAAAGACCTGCACTGGCTAGTGGCTCTGGGGTGTCTCCCGGTGAGAGAGCGCCTCTACCGTCACAGTGTAAGCCATACACCCTTGTGTCTAAAGGGATGTGGGGGTGAGGAGACGGTGGAGCACACCCTCCTTCTGTGACCTGTCGCGGCACGATTCTGGAGACGCGTTTCAGAGTGGTGGTCGGCCGAAGGGGGAGCGGCCATAGCCCGCGACCTTGTGCTGTATGGCAGGGGCTTGGAACGCATGGGACCAGAGACAGCAAAGCCTTTGTGGCAAAATGCATTTTGTGGGGTGCAAGGTGCGAATGTATCCAGAGTCTGTCTCCGCGCATGCACCAGGGCAGCCTTCTTCGTGTATTCTGGGCCAGGCTTAGGAAGATGAGGCAGGGGGAGAAGGGGTGCAAGGGCTTGTGAGAGTGGTGGTAGGGGTAGCAGTAGGAGGGGGGTTTTCAGGAGTCACGGTTGTTGGGGCACCTTGGTGGCCATAGTAATGTAAGTATGGCAAGGCAGCGGATTGGATAATTTTCATTTTCTTTTTGTGGTTTTATTCCATTTTGTTGGTTTTTTTTAGATGTTATAGCTTAGGACTTCTTTCTGGGAGGGAGGGTTTCATTTTCTTCTCTCGGCCTCCATTTATTTATTTATTTATTTATTTTTGGTATGAATTTGCTGTGGAGGACTTTTCTTACTTGTGTTCACCTTTTGTTCTGCGACTGGTACTTTCTTTGGTTGCCTTTGATTCATTTTTTTTGTAATTTGAAAATGAGGAAAAAAGGATGCACTAATGAAATAAGGGGGAGTGTCATTGTGTAATGCGGGTTGCAAGTCACTTAATGTATGTGCTTTATTTTTCTCTTGTGTCAAGTGACCTTATGATACTCTTCTAATTTTCGGGTTGATAAAAGGATGTTTTATGTTAGGTAAATATTTGTTGGTGTAAAATATTCGTTGTTGGGATTGGGAATTGTGTTGAAATCTGATTTATGAAGATGTGTGCTATGAAGGTGTGTGCTGTTTTTTGTGGATGCATTTGGTATAATGGTTTAATAAAAAAAAAAATCTGTCCTTATCAGTTTAATATCTGATATGTCCTCCATCTATATTAAAATATTAAACCTATATTAAAATGATTTTTAGAGCAGGGAGCTGGAAGAGGGGCTTGCTCTGTCTGCTTCCACATCAACCTTGTATTGCAGTACTTCCAGGAATGGTGCACCTTCTCCAAATGTTGAAAGAAAGAAAGAAAGAATGAATGAATGAATTAAACAAGTTGTTTTGTTTTTTCCTTTGGTTCAGCCACATCCCTGGCTAGTAATTATTCTGCCATTCCTCATTTTTTGCACTGGCTCTTACTTTGGAGACACCACAAAGACCACAACCATAGCAGTTGCTAGAAAGAATTAAGGGAAGTAACTCCAAGCCCACAGACAGTTTTAGGGTGGCTTAAACACTGAGTGAATGGATGGGTAATGGCTATGTCTATGAGTGATTGGGAACTTGTAAGTTGACTTGAGCAACCCCACCTCCACCCTGATATCGTTTATAGCTCCCACAGAAGAAAAAGAGCAAAGTGCCATATGGCAAAAAAAAGAACAGATGTAATTTGTAAATGATTCAGCTGTGCTTAGTGAGAAAGGCGGGAGCATAATAGGTTCTGCCTGTTTGCAATAGCTATCAATTGTGCACGAAGTCGGCGCAAGCCACCTTACCCTAGACCAGCCTTCCAGACTTCAAAAAGTGTTTCGGAGGCCTGGTCCAACCCCCTGTATAGCTCAGGTTTCTCTTCATTCACGCATAAATCTTTCGCCTTTTACTAAAGATTTCCATGGAGAGGAACGTCGATGCGTTCGACTTATTTTTGTGGGCTTTGCTGTGTCAAAGCTGTGTTGTGTGTCTGACAAAAGAGATTGACTGCTATTTTTTGAGGGTGGAGTCTGCCTGCTATTCTGGAGTGACTGCCTTACCTTGGGGTGTTCTTCAGGCCAGAGCAAGTAACAGGTTATCGCTTCTCTGCCTTTTGGCTAAGATCAAATTGCTGGAGTTGATGCTCGTGGGCCAGTCCGAATGACTCGGCTGAGGAATTCAGTGAGGGTTGAACCACAGCAGGATGCAACGCAGGCAGAGAAGTCTAGGTTTAACTTGGAGCACTTCATCAAGAATATATTGCAGGACGTTACCAAACAACAGACCACTTCTGTTCTGTGCCCTTCGGGGACATGGCTTCCTGTCTGGACTTTGTGGCTACCTGGGGGAGGAATCAGCTGCATACTTCTCTGCAAGGTTTCAAGGTAAGGGTGCTTTACCTCTTGGAGAATGTATCTTTGACTCTGCATATGTTTAACCCCTTTGTGGAAGAGGACTATATCAGACATTTTCTCCAAACGTTTTGTTTGAAGGTAGAGGGGGGACAAAAAAAATCTGCAATGCTTTTGAGATTTGGACAGGAAGGCGAAAATACCAGGTGCGCTTTCGGCCAGATCCAGCAGCTCCCGGTGGAGTTGTGCAGCCCCCAGTGTCTTTCACCATCGGGCCCCATAGAGGTTTCCTGCATTACCCCGGGCAGCCAGTGACCTGCAGGAAATGTGGAGCAGTCGGGCACACAAAATCCTCGTGCATTAGTAACAATTGCCGTTTTTGTGGTTCGCAGGAACATGTGTCTGCAGGATGTAATGCCCCCCAAAAAATGCAGCCTGTGTGGAAGGGAGGCCCACCTTTCAGGAACTGTTCCCTGAGGAAGACAACCTTCGATGATCTCTTTTTCTCTGATGGCTTGCAGCGAAAAGGCTCTGAAGGCTCAGATACGAACCTGGGGAACATCGGCTCAGAGGGAAGTTAAAAGTCAGCAAGGATGGGAAAAGTGGGTGAAAGAGGCGGTCAAGTTCCCAAGATGTTTCTCCAACTCTGTTGGAGGCAAGCCATGCAGAAAAGGTGGGAAACCAGCAGGAACAGAACAAAGAAGCGAAAAAGATGGAGGAAGGAGGAAGGCAAAAGCAGGGGGCACCAGAGAGCAACAAGAGGAATGGAGAAGAAGGAAAGGAAATATTGGAGGAAGGAGGGGATGGGGTGCCCTCTGCTGTGGTGGACGTGCTTGTGCGGGATCCTTCTCAGGCATTCTCAGGTGCAATTTGAGAAGCTGGGTGAAGTAGGAGAAAAGATGGAGTGGGGGAACAGCCCTTTCAATGGCTCAGCAGAACCGCCAGAATGGGTAACAGTTCAGGGGAAGCAGCCTTTCCCTAGGGAGGAGTTGGAGTCAGGTAGAGTCAGCGAGGAGAACCTGCCTCGTGACTGCAAATCGCTATGAGCTCCTAGAAGGTGTGGAGGAAATTGAGGACTGTGAGCTTTCTTCACCAGAGGTGCTGCCCCTGTCTCCCACTTCCCCCTTTCCAGGATGGGATGAGGAGGGGCTCAGGGTAGGGGAGCTAGAGGGAGGGGTAAATTGCCCCCAAGGGAATAAGATGTAAAGGGTCTTTTGCTCTGTTTGTAAATTGTAAGGCAGTTTGAGTTTGAATAATTGTTTTTGAAAAAAGTAGGGATGAAGATATGCACCCTAAATGTGAGGGGGCTGAGGAACCCCATAAAGAGGAAAGTTTTTTTTCTGTCCTTAGATTATGTGTCCTTTGATGTATTATTTGTGCAGGAATGTCACCTGAAAGACAAGGGGGATGTAGAAGTTTTTAAAAAAAGACTGGGGGAAAGGGGTTTCTGAGTGGGGGGTGGGGAATGTGAAAGAAGATGGTGTGGGTATCTTGTTTAAAGGTTGGGATGTTATCGTCGAAGCTTCAGTGTGCATGGTGCCAGGGAGGGTCCTGTGTGTCGACTGCAGATGGCGGGGGGTCCCCCTTAGACTGATAAATGTCTATGCACCTTGTGCTGGGGGGGGAGGGGGGAGTTCTTCAGGGCCTTAGAGCATGTCTGTTTCACCACCAGGCTGGTGCTCCTGGGTGGTGACTTCAATGTCTCCCTCGACAGGGCAGAGACAACAGAGGGGAGTCTGGAGCTGCAGACCCTTTGCAGAGCGCTCCACTTGGTAGACACCTGCAGAGTGGCAGGAATGAGTGTGCCAAGCTTCACATGGAGCAATTCCCATGGAGCTCGGTCCAGGCTAGACTACCTGTTTTTCCCCAGAGGGCAGGAGGCGAGCAATTATGTAAATCATCCTATATGGGCCTTGGAGTTTCTGTGGCCCTGAGTGAGCAGGGCAGAGTCTGGAATTTTTAGCAGCTCAATATAGGGCTGCTGCAGGAAGATGCCTTTTGTGAGTCATACCGCACTGCCTTTAAAGGCTAGTAGGCCATGAGGGTAGGTTGGCCCACTTGGGGTGACTGGTGGGAGGGTGTGAAGGAGCGCACAGGGTTTTTTTGCTGCGAGTGGGCAAGGAGGAAAGCCCGGAGTGAGTGAGAAGAGATCCAAGCTGCCTCAGAGGAGTTGCAGATCCTAGGTTTAGGGTTAGGGTTAGGCAGCTTGATACGAGGCCTCATAGCCTAGCTACCTGAAGAAGAGTGTGGGAGCCTGGAAGCAGACCTGTCCCTCAGAGAGAGTGAGGAAGCCATGCAGTCGCTGAAGCGTGGAACCCCACCTCCACCCTGATATCGTTTATAGCTGCCACAGAAGAAAAAGAGCAATGTACTTAAAAAAAAAAAAAACGGAACAGATGTAATTTGTAAATGATTCAGCTGTGCTTAGTGAGAAAGGCGGGAGCATAACAGGTTTTAATACAAGCTACAGCCCCTCGCTTAATCTAAACACATCCTACACCTATAGCTACTGCTCTGCCTGTTTGCAATAGCTATCAATTGTGCACGATGTCGGCGCAAGCCACCTTACCCTAGGCCAGCCTTCTAGTCTTCCAAAAGTGTTTCGGAGGCCTGGTCCAACCCCCTGTATAGCTCAAGTTTCTCTTCATTCACGCATAAATCTTTCGCCTTTTGCTAAAGATTAACGTGGAGAGTGTCGGAACTCAGAATCCCCGTCTGAGTGCACACATTCGTGGGTGGATCAATGTATTTTTCAATTACCTATATTTTCACTTTTCTTCTAACTTAATCAAATAAATTCAATGAAGAATCTTCAGACGTTGGANGCCAGTGCAAGTTGCAGGTTATCGCTTCTCGGCCTTTTGGCTAAGATCAAGTGTAGTATCTGTTCTTATCAGTTTAAAGGACCCCGTACGTTATGTCCAAAAACCAATTCGGATGGACTAAAACCAAGTGATTCCTGCCGTGCTTCATAAAGGGCAAATAAAACCAGAGGCACCCCATCATCCCACTCATTATCTGTCTCCAAACAATATTTCCGCAAAGCCGCTTNTTATCAGTTTAATATCTGATACGTCCTCCATTCGGGGACTCTATATTAAACAGATTTTTAGAGCAAGGAGCTGGAAGAAGGGCTTGTTCCATCCACTCCACGCATTGACCTGGTATTGCAGGATCTCCAGGGAGGAAAATAAATAAAATAAATAAATAAATAGAATTTCTGAGGGCAGTTGTAATGGTTAGATAGTTGGACTTGTAACCCGAAGGTGAACCCGAAGGTAGTGGATTCAAGTCTCAGGTCCGGCAGGGATTGTAGGTGGGGGAGTGAATGACCAGCGCTGTCTTCCACCCTCAATACCACAACTGAGGTGAGACCCTTGAGCAAGCCACTGAACCCCCAACTGTTTTCAATATTGTGTGTGTGCACTTGGATGGGTTAAATGCAGAGCACAAATTCCGAGTATGGGTCACCACACTTGGCCACAAGTCACTTCACTTCATACATATGATGTATTAATGTAGTGAAATATTTTTCCTTAGTGCCTCTTCCCACAGTGCAACAGTGATACATAATAAAACAGAATATAATAAAAGCAGAATATAATGAATAAAATAGAAAAATAGAATACAATCTATTGGACTAAATATAGCTGTTGTATGTAAAAATATGTAAAATATGTTTAGCATCTTGGAGGAATCTTAGCAGCTTTTAGAGGACGTAGTTTGCAAAAGAGTGCAAGAGTTTTTGTTTGTCCATATTGCAACTGTTTGTGTATGTGCGTCGGTGTGTGAGGTAGTAGTATGCAGACTTCTCAAGTGTCCTCATTCAGTAGCCGGATTGCCTGAGGGTAGAAACTCCTCCTGAGTCTCTCTGTGTTGGTCCTCAGGATCCGGTAGCACTTCCCTGATGGGAGCACTGAGAAGAGACTGTGTCCGGGGTGGTGAGAGTCTTTTATGATCCTCCTGGCCCTGGTCTTGCATCGCTGGTTGTAGATGTATGTGATGCAGGGGAGAGAAGTCCTGGTGGTCTTCTCCGCTGCCCTCACCACTCTGGACAGTACAGTCCGTTCCTTGGCCGTGGTGCCTCCAAACCAGGTGGCGATGCTCCGGTGAGAAGAATCTCCACAGCCCCAGTGTAGAAAGCCTTCAGCACCCTGTGAGAGACCCTGAACCTGGCCAGACATTGTAGATGGTAGAGATTCTGGTGCACTCTTGTGCCTTAATATGAACTGAAACAGTTTACAAAAAGTAGAAAATGATGTGGAGGTAATTTCCTTGAAATCTTCCGCTGCCAATTTCCATCATACAAACTGGTGAGTTCTTTATCAGGTCTTATGGTAAGGTGTAAATGTATTTTTCCCATAAGCAAATTTGACCTCATCTCCTCTTCTGTATAATGAAGGAAACAACAACACTATTTGTGATATTGTTATCTTCTGTGTTTAGTGTAGCTTGTGATGTGGGTAAACAGGTGTACAGTTGATTAAAGGCAGGTTTTTGTTTTGAGGAGAGGACGTGTGTAACACTGTGTGTAATAAGCTGCACAGAAGTACAGAGCGCTGTGTGGCACTTGTCTTGCTTTGGGAATTTGTAGAGAAGCTGATGACTGTCCATTTCCACTCACTGTAAATTTACCTTCATAATCTTTCTCTATTTGTAGAGTAGTGTATCTTACATATCCAATGAGTTTCAGACTGGTGTCTCCTTGTGTCGTTTGATACCACAATATTGTGTCATAGCTCGAGATGCTGTGGCTGCAGGTAAGAGTTACATTTGCTTCAGGTAAACACAGCACATCAGGAGGGCTCTGATTAACATCTTTGCAAATCGAGGATCCTAAGTTAAAGAAAATTGTTAGATTACTATTAGTCCTTTTGGTTAAAGGTTTTTAAAGATATATACTCCACATATATATAGAAATATTACCTGAGAAACAGCACAGGAAGAGTATGAATTTACAGGGAAATTTCATCATGTCGATTTTAACTAATGGGTGAAAATCATGACATCTAGGTAGATGACTAGAATTTGAGGTTAGCAGTCAGGCAGGATATGACATCACAGCATTAGTGTATAGAATGTTCACACCCATTTGATGCATCTAGACTTTCTGCAAAATCTCTACAGTGCTGTGTGAGTATTAGTTAGCTTTTTTTTGAAACGTCTTTTAAGTTCAAAATTATTCACTGTCAGGCTGACTTGTGAGATCTCCAGGCATGCAGATTTCATATTCTTCAGAGTGTTTTCCACATATACAGCCAGCTAATGTACCTTTCCTTTTTGTTTTCCTGATAACACTGCTGTGTGGTTTCCCATTGAACCTAAAAGAACAGCAACTAATTCTGAGGTCTTAACAGGTGAACTAATACTACTATTACTATATACTACTACTAATACTGCCCAGTAAATTTAACAGTAGTACTCACAGAATCAAAATACTAGATATTATACAGTTTATCTATTTTTGATGTTCTTTATTTAAATAGGGAACAAATAAACCAAATAGAAAACAGGAAGCCATCTTAGAACAAGAAAAAAAAATGTTCTCACTTATCTGCTAAAAACCAAAGTTGTTTTTGTGAGACACCTGTGGGCAAGAGATATACAAAATCTCCATTCGTCACTTAAACAAAAGAATGAATCAACAGCACCATCTAGAGAGCATAAGACAATGCTAGTGTGCAAAATGATGATTTGTGAGTGTGGATTACACCCTCACCTAAGTGACATGGAGAGTGATTGTGAATCTGTCAATAGTGCAGCGAACTCTGAAAACTTGAACTAAAGTACTGAGTGAAAACTGAAAACTTGGGCTAAAGTACTGAGTGACTTCTGCTTTGTTCTAGATAGCCAGGCCCCTCACTGAACACTCTGGGGTAGGAGTGGTTGATCAGTTGGTGATGGGTGCCAAAACCTTTGTCTCTAGTGCATAAAGAGAGAGATGGCATGTTATAGGAAGTCAACTAGGTAGAAGGTGGAGCTTCAGGCTTAATGGCAACATAGGAATTACATAAGAAATAATACACAATGGGGCATGCTGTTATAGGAAAATAATCAGCAATGGCATGGTGTGATGTGGCCCATTGTGAAGTTACTTTTACCATCCCAAAGTT
>JAKKZN010000018.1:17415948-17443462 GCA_033441825.1 Pangasius elongatus
TTTGTTGTGTGCCTTTGTCTTGTGTAGTGATTTGTATTTGTATTTTTTTTTGCCTGCTTGTGAGGTGACCTTGGGTGCTTTGAAAGGCGCCAGTAAATAAAATGCATCATCATCATCATCATATGGTCCTCAGCTCCACACCGACAGCACCTCCGTCCAGTACACGCCTCCTTTGTATGGCCAAGATCCCCACACCTGCGACAGTACAGAGGCTGGCCAGGGTAGTGGAGGAAGCCCTGGTGAGGACCGATGGAGAAGCTTCCCGGGGGGTGCAGCAAACCCCCAGGAGCTGCCGGGTTGACCTTCAGCCTTACCAGGTACGTTCCAAATTCCGAACCGGCCATGGATCTTCTCCACTGCAGACACAGATGAAGAATACCTTGCAAGGAAGGCCTTGATGTCCTTGTCAGCCACAAAGGGGTTGTACATGTGGACCGTCACCGGAACTTCTGCCATAGCGAACAGAGGAACCAAGCGCAGACCATGGAGCACTTCCACATTGGCTTGGCGTGAGCACTGGTCGAAGAAGGCAGAGCAGTCAGAAAAAGAGGCAAAGGTCACATCCAGGAAGCCAGACAATGAAAAGTCCTGAAGACAGAGAATCTTGGAAGGAGCAATTCCACACAGGTCCTGTAAAATCCTTAAAACTGTCCAATCCCAGCCAAAACGCCTCTTCACCTCAGCTGTAGCATCCGGATGAAGCTCCACCCTGACAATGTCGAAGCCGCACAATCTGGGCCGGCCGAGTACCACCTTCCGTAGGCATTTTAAACTACTTAAATGTAGCCAAAAGGCAGAGAAGCGATAACTTGTTACTTGCACTGGCCCGAAGAACCCTCGACGGTATAGCAGTCACTCCCGAATGGCAGGCAGACTCCTCCCCCCAAGAAATAGCAAAAGTCGATCTCTTTCGTCGGACACACGACACAGCTTTGACACAGCAAAGCACGCAAAAAATAAGTTGAACTCATCGACGTTCCTCTCCACGGAAATCTTTAGTAAAAGGTGAAAGATTTATGTGCGAATGAAGAGAAACCTGAGCTATACAGGGGGTTGGACCAGGCCTCCGAAACACTTTTGGAGCCTAGAAGGCTGGCCTAGGGTAAGATGGCTTGTGCTGCCCTCGTGCACAAGTGATAGCTATTGCAAACAGGTGGAACCTATTATGCTCCCGCCTTTCTCACTAAGCACAGCTGAATCATATACAAATGACATCTGTTCCTTTTTTTTTTTTAAGTACCACTTTGCTCTTTTTCTTCTGTGGGAGCTATAAAAAACAGAACAACTCGTTTCATTCGTTCATTCGTTCTTCATTTCAACATTTTGACAAGGTGCACCGTTCCTGGAGGTACTGCAATACCAGGTTGATGCGTGGAGCGGACGGAGCAAGCCCCTCTTCCGGCTCCCTGCTCTAAAAATCTATTTAATATAGAGTCCTCTAATGGAGGACGTATCAGATATTAAACTGATAAAAACAGATTTTTTTTTTATTATTAAAACCAGACCACACAAAACCGCTGTACATCAAATTATGCCTTCAAAGCAAAGCTAAAACAAAACCAGAACAAAAAAACAAAATCAGAACACACAAAAAAACAGTAATTTTCAAATTCATACATAAACAACACCTTCCAACATAAAGCATGCATCAAAAATTCAAACAGAAAAACACAACACGCCCCTATTTCCCCAATTCTAATCATCTAACATTGTGTATGAACCAGAACAAAACTATGTACACATATTTACAGCACAAAGAGTGTTCCTACATGAAACAAATTTAAATGAAAAAAAAAAAAAACCCAAAAGAAGTAGAAACCTCAAAACCCATCTTCCTACACCATTACCCCTCTCAGTCTGGCCACCAGGGAGACCCTACCACTGTCGTCCCTGAGAAACCCCCTCCCTCTACCGTTCCCACACCTACCCTTATCATTCCCTGTCCACTCTCCCCTGCCTGCTCTACCTTTCGGAGTCTGGCCCTGAATGCCTGGAACAGGTTTCCCTGGCTGACCAGTGGGGATAGGCTCCGGATGCATTCGCACCTCGTGCCCCATAGAACGCACTTTGCCACCGAGACGACTTGCCACAACGGCCTCGCCCTCTCCGGCTCCATGCACCTCAACCCTCTGCCGTACAGAACGAGGTCACGGTGCAAAGCCGCTCCCCCTTCAGTAGACCACCACTCTGAGACACGTCTCCAGAACTGAGTCGCGACGGGGCACGACCACATCGCATGCTCGATTGTCTCCTCGCCTCCGCATCCGACCGGACACAGAGGCGTGCGACATGAGCCATGACGGTGCAAGCGTTCTCTTACCGGGAGACGTCCCAGAGCCCCCAGCCAGTGTAGATCTTTGCTGGCCCCGTCCAGCCACTTGGGCTGCAGAGCTGCCCAATCGATATCCGGCATGCGGGGTAGGGCCACACTGGCTTGTGCCGCACAGCAGTCCCTCCATCTCCTATAGAGCTTCCGGTGGTCCAGCACGAGGCTGTCCACCAGACACCAGGGCTGGTCGCGAACAAAGTCGGCCGCCTTCTGGCAATGCCATGGGCGATCGGTCGACCATGGCGCAGTCCTCCTCCAGGGGATCACTGTCGGCAGGGTAAAGCCCAACCAGAACCTCGCGAACAGTTAAGCTAAGAAGGCCACATACAGCGCCATGGTCTTGAGGGGAGCGCAAAGTACTCCCCTCCCGCCTTTTTCCCGCTCCATGTACATTCTGACGCGGGCGACCCGCTCCTTCCTCCCCCCCCAGATGAATGTAAATATGGCGCGCTCCAGGCGCCTTCCTGTTACAAACGGAGAGAACCCCCCCGGACTTACCGCGGTTGACGCGTGCTCCGGTGGCCTCCGAAAAGGCCTCCAAAACATGGCCCACCGCACAGAAGTCCTCATCCCGGCCAAGAAACAACATCGCGTTGTCGGCGTACACCGACACCTCGGCCCTTGTCCCGCCTGCACCCAGGACGTGTAGCCCCTGGAACGCAGGCTCCCTTCTCAGCCACTCCGCCAGAGGCTCCAGGTACAAAACGTAGAGCAAAGGCGACAGCGGGCATCCCTGCCTGATCCCTCCTCGCTGTGCAATCAGCTCGGACAAGTGCCCATTTACCACGACTCGGCTGACTGCCCCAGCGTACAGCAGGCGGACCATGGCGAAGAAGCCAGGACCAAAGCCTATTCGCTCCAAGAGCGCGAAAAGGAACTCGTGCGAGACCCGATCGAAGGCCTTTTCCTGATCCTGGCTCAGCAAGGCCAATGGCACCCAGCGCTGCTCAGCCCATGCCAAAGCATCCCTGATCAGCGTCAAGTTCATGCCGCACATCCTCCCAGGCACCCCACAGGTCTGGTCAGGGTGAACCACCCGGGCCATCACCTCCCTCAGGCGCAGGACCATTAGCTTGGCCAGGATCTTATAATCTGCCGTCAACAACGTGATCGGCCTCCAGTTTGCCAAGTCGACCCTGTCACCCTTTTTATATAGGAGGGTGACATGCCCTACCCTAGCGGACGGAGGTAGAGCTCCGCACTCTACAGCCTCCCTGTAGACGGCCAACAAATCCGGGCCCACCAGTGGCCAGAATGTCCGGTACCATTCTACCGGTAAACCATCCCCACCGGGGGCTACGACCGTCCTTAGGGAGAGCATGGCTCTTTCCAACTCCTCCAGGGAAATCTGATCCTCCAGGTAAGATGCTTCTACCCCCGTCAACATGCCAGCCACATCATCCAAGAAAGCCGTCGCGAGGTCCCCCCTCGTTTCCCTCGCCTCAACGAGATCGCTGTAGAAGGACCTAGCCACTTCCAGCATCCCCGCGGCAGAGGTCACAACCTGAGCACCCTGTCTCTGGCCTTCCATGTATGAACTCCTCTGACGGCTTCTAACGCTGTTAAAGAAATAAGGCGTTGGACGTTCATCTTCCTCCAAGGCTTGCTTACCAGCCTGGACAAGGTAGCTTCGGGCCCCAGCCTCGTAGTGAGCCCATAGGGCTTCACTAGCGTCCCTGAGCTGCCCCTGATTTCCATTCTGCCAGGCCTCTTGCAACGCCCTAGCCCAATCCCTAGCCTTTTCCCTCCTCCTCCTCGCCATCTCTTGTCCCCACCAGTGACATAGGATGGCAACCCTCTTTTTCAAATCCTCCCACTCCTCCATCCGGTTGTCAGACAGCATCCTCACTCGCTGCCACCCAGCATAGAGGTGGTGGAACACCTCAATGAAGGAAGGATCTTGCAGGATGGCCATGTTCATGCTCCACGAGCCCCTCCCTCTCTGTCCCACCTACAACTGGATGCTTTCGACTACCATGCAGTGGTCAGAGGCCCAAAGAGGCCTCAGAAGGCACGACTGCACCGTCACACTATCCGCCACAAACAAGAGGTCAAGCCGAGAGGTGTTACCCCTGGAGTTCCTCCAGATATGGCCTGAGGCCTGTGGCTTGACCACCCTGTACATGTCAACCAGGCCTGCTCCTGCCATCACCTGAGCCAGCTCCCCTTCCCTTTCTAGATCTATATCCATGTTAAAATCTCCTCCCACCAGCAACAACCTGTTGGTGTAGAGGAGTGGCTCTAAGAGGCGAAAAAAACCCCGTCTCTGCCCCAGCGTGCAAGGGGCATACACCCCCACTGCCCTGAACCTTACCCCTCTCCACTTACCATCTACACAAATAACCCTCCCTGGTACCACTGACACCACTGACTCCACTTCCCAGTCGTAGGATTTAAACAAAATCCCCACCCCATCCCCCCTCCCACTCCCAACCCCCCACACGGCAGGCCCCAAATCCCACCCCCTCGAAAACTCATTCCCCTCGGCTTCCGAACTCAAATGACACTCCTGTAAAAAACACAAATCAAAAGGAACAGAACGTAAAGACAAAAACACAGCAGCCCTCTTCAGGGGCTGCTTAATTCCCCTCACATTTAAAGAACCAAAAGAAAACAAAAGCATTTTTACAAAAACAACAAAACCCCAACCCTCGGCCCCAAACACAAACCATGTGTGCCTGCCAACCCTCCCCCTCCCCCCATGTCATACCTTGACCCCTTCTCCCTAAGGCCCTCTCCCAAACCCAACATCCCCTGCCCCTCCCTTACCTGTATTTCCACCCCACCTCGTAAGCCCAATTGAAACCCCACACGTTGGGGTTTTAACCCCTTAGCTACCCCCCTCATCCTCTTCCATAATACTTCCCCTCCCTCTACCCTACAATCTTGACCCGTCTTGTCACCACCTGGGTCCACCCTTCCTCTTCCCCTAGACCCCCCCTCCCCAGGTCCGTTACCCCCTCTGTCCCCATCCTGAGCTATCAGTGGAGGCCATTCTTGGCCCCCTTGAACCCCCTCACCTGCAGTCCCCAGTCTTCCCCGAGCATCCGCAGGAGAAACGAGATCAAACTCTCGCCTCCCCTCCACCTGAGACCTTTTCCAAACCCGTTCCTCAGCCCCCGGATCCGCAGCTCTTGTCGGGCGGCTCTTGTAGGGCTCTGCCACCATATACGACTCCTCTTCCCCATCCGAGTGCTCACTGTCCTCTGAGAAGCACATGGCTGCCCAATCTGGTTGGGCTGGAGTGGGGGAGGCCCCCCGACAATTCAGAGCCTCCGGCCCGCTCACGGGGGCCCATGCACTCCCATCCGGGCCCGAGTGCAGAGCTGTATCCTGCTGCGCAGACACCGCTGGGGTCGACCCTCCCTCCCTCAGTGGAAGGCCCTCCGCCAGCAGAGACCCGCCCTCCCCTGGGATATCGACGGGGGAGTTCCTCTCTGCCTGCAGGATGTCCGTTGCCTCACTCACCAGCATCTTGGCTTCACGGGCTGGCTCTACTGGACGTTCTGCTCCTTTGCCGTTCACTGGACTGTCCACTCCAGCTGGCTCTGCCTCTCCTTGACCAGGCCCCACTTCCTGCTGCTCCTCACGGAACTCTTCAGTGAAGAGGCTGGCATAGGTGTCTTTCCGTGAAGGGCAGCGGCGGTACAGGTGCTCCTCACTCCCGCAGAGGCTGCAGGCCTTCGGTGCTCCACACTCAGCCGCAGCGTGGTCATCCGCTCCACAGAGACGGCACCTCCGTCCGGTGCTGGCCTCCTTCATGTGGCCGAAGGCGCCGCACCTCCGGCAGTAGAGAGGCTGGCCAGGGTAGTGGAGAACACCCCTGTGAGGGCCGATAGAAAAGCTCCCCGGAGGATGGAGAAGGCCCCCCGGAGCCGCCGGATCCACCCTCAGCTTCACCAGGAGCCTCCTCTTGCCGTTCCATATCCCGAATCGTCCCCGGACTCTCTCCCCTGCCGACACAGAGGAACAGAAATGGCCCAGAAATGCCCTGATGTCCTCATCGGCCACAAACGGGTTGTAGAGGTGCACCGTGACGGGAACCTCATCCAGGGCAAAGAGCGGGACCAAGCGCAGTCCCCGAAGCACCTCCAGCTCGGGTTTCCGGGAGCACTGGTCGAAGAAGGCAGAGCAGTCCTTGAACGACGAGAAGGTAATGTCCAGAAATCCAGAAGATGTAAAATCCTGCAGGCAGAAAATCTTTGACGCCGAAAGCCCAGCAAGGTCCCGCAGGATCCTCAGCACAACAAAGTCCCAGCCGAATCGCTTCTTCACCTCCGCTGACGCATCCTTCCGCAGCTCCACTCTAACAGTGTGTCGAAGCCGCACCACTGGAGCCGGCCGAATACTGCCTTCTGCTGGCATGATGACAAGACCAAGTACTACATGAAACTTGATCTCAGCCAAAAGGCCGAGAGGCGATAACCTGTTACTTGCACTGGCCTGAAGAACTCCCCACGGTATGGCAGTCACTCAAGAATGGCAGGCAGATTCCACCCCCAAAAAATACCAGTCAATCTCTTTTGTAAGACATACGACACAGCTTTGACACAGCAAAGTCTGCAAAAATAAGTCGAACTCATCGACGTTCCTCTCCAAGGAAATCTTTAGCAAAAGCCGAAAGATTTATGCGTGAATGAAGAGAAACCTGAGCTATACAGGGGTTTGGACCAGGCCTCTGAAACACTTTTGGAAGTCTAGAAGGCTGGCCTAGGGTAAGGTGGCTTGTGCCGACCTCGTGCACAATTGATAGCTATTGCAAACAGGCGGAATTTATTATGCTCCCGCCTTTCTCACTAAGCACAGCTGAATCATTTACAAATTACATCTGTTCCTTTTTTTTAAGCACTTTGCTTTTTTTCTTCTGTGGGAGCTATAAACAATATCAGGGTGGAGGTGGGGTTGCGCAAGTCAACTTACAAGTTCCCAATCACTTATAGAGATAGCCATTTCCCACCCAATCACTCACTCAGTCAGTCAGTGTTTAAGCCACCCTAAAACTGTCTGTGGGCTTGGAGTTACTTCCCTTAATTCTTTCTAGCAAACTGCTGTGGTCTTTGTGGTGTCTCCAAAGTAGGAGCCAGTGCAAACAATGAGGAATGGCAGAAGAATTACTAGCCAGGGATGTGGTTGTACCAAAGGAAAAAACAAAACAACTTGTTTTATTCGTTCTTTCTTTCTTTCTTTCTTTCTTTTTTTCTTTGTTTCAACATTTTGCAAAGCTGCACCATTCTTGAAGGTACTGCAATACCAGATCAATGCATGGATCGGATGGAGCAAGCCCCTCTTCCAGCTCCCTGCTCTAAAAATCAATTTAATATAGAGTCCTCGAATGGAGAACGTATCAGATATTAAACTGATAAGAACAGATTTTTTTTTATCCCACACAAGCCTTTCACAATTCTTCAAACCAACATTTCAGAATAACCTCTTATCCAGTGCATGCTGGTTAACCAAAAGCATGAAATATCAAAACAACAAAGTACAAAGAACTGTCTATTACCCACCATCATCCAACACAAAAACAGATCCTTATATTCTCTGGTTTTTCCCTTCATTTCACCTGGGTCTTAAGAGTTTTGTGTAATATTTCCAAATAAAACATTTCCTAACACCCACTGAACGTCCCCCCTGCCCCTGCCCAACATGCAAAACCACAACCCTAAACATAAGGTAGTCCATAACAAGGAAACGTAATGCTGAAATACTTTACCACCCACTCCAACCAAAAACTAACTGATCCCAGCTCACTACCAAATAATTAACTTTAAAGCAGACTTAGGACTTAGGACTAGGACCTGCATTTCCTGAAAAATTTTCTTTGACAAACCAGCCGCCCTTGTCAGAAAGCTCATCCCCTTTAGCCTTCAACATTTGAAGAAGGCAGGAAGCCAAAAAAATAAAAGGTCTTCTCCTTTCTAACCTCTCTATCCTACACCAACCCTGTCTCCCCTTATCCCTTCGCCTGCCAACTGTTCTGCCCTGACCATCCTTCTCAGGAAGATCTGGAACAGCCTTTGAGGCTACAGTTGTGGCTTATGCTTCCTGATGCAGCCACACCTTCCCCCCACAGTACTAGTTTAGCTGCTGACACACCAGTCCAAAGTTTAGTATTGTTATGGGCCCCCCTGCCATATAGCACCAAATCCTGCTCTACTGGGATCTTGTCCCTCCTAGCCCACCATGTCGAGACTTCCTGCCAGAGGCCGGCTGCAACGGGGCAGGCCCATAAGGTGTGCCTGATGTCTTCTTCCTGACTGCACCCCACCGGGCATAAAGGTGTGTTACTCTGCCTATGATGATACAGTCGCTCTCGAACAGGCAGCCGCCCCATGGCCCCCAACCAGTGAAGGTCTCTACTTGCTCCATCGAGCCACCTGGGCTGCACCGCAATCCAATCAATACCAGGCTTTGGCTGCTCCCCGGCCATCCCATCTACATGGCTGTTCATCCACTGCCTATAGAACTGCCTGTGGTTTTGAAGAACAGCATCCCTCAAGCACCAAGGCAGTTCCTTTACAATATATACTGCCCTCTGGTAATGATCCGGCCGGTCGGTAGACCAAGGCTCTGTACCTTTCCATGGAATCACAGCCCGCAGTGGGAAGCCAAACCAAAACCTTGCAAATAAGCTCCCTAGGTGGCCCTCTGAGCCCCACACCAAACATGCCAGAAAGGATACGTATAGTGCCGCGATCTTAAGAGGAGCGCACACTATGCCCCTACCCCCCTTCTCCACCTCTAGGTACATAGTGTCCCTCACCACCCACTTGGTCCTACCACCCCAAATGAGTGAGAAAAACACCCGCTCGATTCTCCGCCCTGTCCAGAAAGGGACACGGAAAACATATGCCAAATGGACCAGGCTTACAAGCAGGTCACGATTCACTGCCACCACCCTCCCCGTCAAGGACAGATCTCTAAAGGCCCACCTTGCTGCCTTGACCCGCAGCCGCTCCGAGGCAGCTTCCCAATTTCTAATGGCACTATATTCCCTCCAAAACCGAACCCCGAGTATGTGGAGGCCATCTGGGCACCGGGAGAAACCCCTTGGAAAATCGGTCCGATCTGCCCAAGATCCCACAAACAGGACAGATGATTTCCCCCTATTAATGCATGCACCAGTAGTCTCTGTGAAGGCCACCAATATGTGTCCAACTGCCTTGAAGTCTCCATCTGACATCAGGAAGAGGGTGGCATCATCGGCATATGCTGTTACTTTAACGCATGCCCCTCCTCCCCCGGGAATATGCAGCCCAAGGAAGCATTGGTCCTTCCGTAATATGGCAATTAAAGGCTCCAGATAGAGCACGTACAGAAGTGGAGACAGAGGGCACCCCTGCCTAACCCCTCCTGCCTGTGAAACAGTTCTAAAAAAAATGGCCATTGATACCTACTCGGCTCACAGCCCCAGCGTAAAGCAGGCGGATGAGAGATAGGAACTTCTTCCCAATTCCCATCCACTTCAAGGTTGCAAACAAAAAGCTATGATTTACTCTATCAAAGGCCTTCTCTTGATCAAGCCCAAGAAGGGCTAGAGGGAGCTTACTTTGTTGCGCCCACGCTATTGCATCTCGGACCAAAGTGAGGTTCATGCTACTCGAGCGTCCAGGTACACCACACGTCTGATCTGGGTGCACAACTGCACCAATCACTTCCCTCAGGCGCCTAGTCAGTACCTTAGCCAAGATTTTATAATCAGCACAGAGAAGAGTGATTGGTTGCCAGTTCGCGAGGTCTGCCCTCTCTCCCTTCTTGTGCAGGAGCGTGATGCACCCTGTCCTGACTCGCCCCCTGGCGCTACCCCACTCTCGATGGAGCGCATAGCTCCCTCCACCTCTTCCTCGGTCAGGTCGGTTTCAAGGCCCTGCAGATCCCCCTGAGCCACCCTCCAGTCAATGGTCTCCAAGAAATCCTCTGCCTTGGACTTGTCCATTGGCCTTGCCTGAAACAGGTCTTCATAAAATACTGCCACTCTCTCTAGCATCTCTTCTATGGAGGTGATCAGCTGTTCTCCCTCCCTCAGCCCCACCATGTGGGATCTGTGTTGACACGCCCTAACCTTATCAAAAAAAACCTTGTCAGCCTCTCGTCTTGCAGCAAACACTGCCGGCCAGCCTGCACACAGTAGCTCCTTGCTTCAGCATAGTAGTGATCCCGTAAGGCCCCGCTAGCTAACCTAACCCCCTCCATATCCCCCTCGGCCCAGGCAGCCTGCAAGGTCCTTGACCACTGAGCAGTCTTCCCTCTTCTTTCATTCGCCACCTTACGGCCCCACCACTGACAGAACTTGGCCACCTTGCCTTTTGTGTCCTCCCACCACTCTGCTTGAGTGTTGTAGAGCACTTTCAGAGACTGCCACCCCAAATTCGAATGGTGCCTATAAAACAGGGGTCCCGCAAGTAGGTTACATTTAACCTCCAGAATCCTGGACCTCGTGCCCCCCCTTTCACCTCTACTTCCACCCACACCAAGCAGTGATCAGATGCCAAAAAGGGCCACACCTGATAGCGAATGACCTTCTCCCCTCTGGGAGCCAGGATGTAATACAGATGAGAGGCATTCCCCCTACTATTCCTCCAGGTGGCCTCCCCTGCCCTTTCCCCAAAATCCTTACCAACATCTACCACATTTACACTAGATAGGTTTCTGTTCAGATCACGCTCCCTCTCAAGGTTGACATTAAATCACACCCTACATAACAAACTTTATTTGTGCATAATAGAGGCTCCAGAGCCTGGAAGAATCCTGCCCTTTCCCCAACCTTTGTTGGAGCATATACGCAGATGACCCTAAATAGTATACCCCTCCGTATCCCATCTACACTGAGCACCTTTCCAGGCACTACAGCTACCTCAATTCCCAATTGAAAATCCCATGATTTGAACAAAATTCCCACCCCATCTGCCGATCCTTCTCCAACCCCCCACACTGAAGGTCCCTCTTTCGACCCTTTTAAAAATGAGGCTACATCAGTCACTGAGCGCAGGTGGCAGTCCTGCATAAACAGAACATCAAAGGAAACACCCTCCAGTGACCTGAAAACTGCTGCTCGCTTAATGGCCTGCTTAAGACCCCTCACGTTCAGAGTAGCCACTCTAAAACTCATCCTTTCTCCCATGAAAACCTATAAGCATTCCTTGGCTCCCTGTGCCCTTGGAAAGCACCCCATCCCTTTCTTCCTTCCCCACCAACCCCTCCCACCCTCTCCAGTACCCACTTCTCCAACCTCCCTTCCACTCCCTTAACACTTATCCAACATGACTCTAAAAAACCTTTCAATCCCATTTAGTCTACGATGGTTTTCCTTTCCCGCTCCCTCCTCACCACCACTTCCCCTTTCCCACAGTCTACCCCTGTCATATTGTCCTCAGACATTGTCCGGGTCCAATTCCCCCTTTGCCAGCAAGGCAAAGCAGTTTTCTTTCCTCCATCTGCAAGCATTCCAAACCCCAACTCTGCTTAAGCCAGGCTCTTCCTTTTCCTCCTCGAGGCGCCTTTCCACCTCCTGTTCTGTACCTCTGTTTAGATCAGTGCCCATGCTGGTGCTTTTTCTACTTTTTTTCCTCTCTTGGTTCCTTTCCATATCTGCATCTCCGCTTGGGATCCTGCGCCTCCCTGGTATGGGCAGCTCTTCCAGATTGCTGCCATTTTCCTCCAATATACCATCTCTGCAACCTTGCTCCACTTTCCCAGATGACTTTTCTTGGAGAGCTCCAAACTTCCTTAAGCGTTTGGAGGAGTTGCTCTATCTCAGCCTCCTCATTTTTTGTTTCCTCCATTTCCTCCTGATCGGATTCCTCCGCCCCGTTAACGCTGCCGTCATTAGCCTTCTCCTGCTCTGTGCCAGCACTGCCGTCCTCCTGGCCCACATACCTCAACAGGTCGTCGGTCTCAGTGGCACCTTCCTCTGGGCTGTTCTGTTCTAGCTCTTCCATAAAAAGGCTGGCGAATGCCCCTTTCCGGGTCGGGCAGCTGCGGTACAGGTGGGCTTCACTCACAGACAAGCTGCAAGTTTTTGGAGCCATGCAATCGGCAGCCACATGCCCTTCGCCGCTACACAACCTGCACCTCAACCCTGTGCAAGCATCTTTCATGTGGCCTAAAGCCCCACACCGCCGGCACTAGATGGGCTGCCCAGGATAATGCAAAAAGCCTCTATGGGGCCCAATAGCGAAAGTACCTGGAGGATGACGCAGGCCTGCAGAAGCTGCTGGATCCACCTTCAGTCGTACTATGTATCGCTGCCTTCCAGTCCAAATACCAAAATGGTCCCTTAGCTTTTACCACGCTGACACACTTGAGCAGTATCGCCTAAGAAAAGACCTGATATCTTCCTCAAAAACAAATGGATTGGACATATGCAAGACAAGCAGTACCTCTTCCAGAGCGAAGAGTGGGTTCAGCCGAAGACCTTCGAGTGCACGGCTTCCTGGACTGCAGCTGCACTTGTCAAAGAGATCTGTGCACTGCCTCAGTGATGTAAGAGTGATATCCACAAAGCCAGAGGAAGAGAAATCCTGCAGGCAGAAGACCACTGAAGGATCCAATCTACACAGGTCATGAAGAATTTTCAAAATGACCCAGTCTCTTCCAAACTGCCTCTTGACATCCAACGTCGCATTATCCTTTAGCTCCACACGTACAGAATTCTGTAGCCGCACCGCTAGGGCCGGCCGATGAGTATTGTCTCCCGGCATGACATTTGATCTTAGCCAAAAGGCCAAGAAGCGATAACCTGTTACTGGCACTGGCCTGAAGAACACCCCACAGTAAGCCAGTCACTCCAGAATGGCAGGCAGACTCCACCCCCAAAAAATACCAGTCAATCTCTTTTGTCAGACACACAACACAGCTTTGACACAGCAAAGCCCGCAAAAATAAGTCAAACTCATCGACGTTCCTCTCCACGGAAAGCTTTAGTAAAAGGCGAAAGATTTATGCGTGAATGAAGAGAAACCTGAGCTACACAGGGGGTTGGACCAGGCCTCCGAAACACTTTTGGAAGTCTAGAAGGCTGGCCTAGGGTAAGGTGGCTTGCGCCGACCTCGTGCACAATTGATAGCTATTGCAAACAGGCGGAACCTATTATGCTCCCGCCTTTCTCACTAAGCACAGCTGAATCATTTACAAATTAAATCTGTTCCTTTTTTTTTTAAGCACTTTGCTCTTTTTCTTCTGTGGGAGCTATAAACGATATCAGGGTGGAGGTGGGGTTGCTCAAGTCAACTTACAAGTTCCCAATCACTCATAGAGATAGCCATTACCCACCCAGTCACTCACTGTCACTTAGTGTTTAAGCCACCCTTAAACTGTCTGTGGGCTTGGAGTTACTTCCCTTAATTCTTTCTAGCAACTGCTGTGGTTGTGGTCTTTGTGGTAAGAAAGTAAGAGCCAGTGCAAACAATGAGGAACAGCAGAGAAAAAAACAGAAACAACTTGTTTCATTCGTTTGTTCGTTCATTCATTCTTTCTTTCTTTCAACATTTTGAGAAGATGCACCATTCCCGGAGGTACTGCAATACCAGGTCGATGCGTGGAGGGGACGGAGCAAGCCCCTCTTCCAGCTCCCTGCTCTAAAAATCAATTTAATATAGAGTCCTCGAATGGAGGACGTATCAAATATTAAACTGTTAAGGACATTTTTTTTTTAAGATTTATTGTCACCATTCACAGTTTAAACAATTTTAAAACAATTTAAACAATCCAACCATTTCACACGTATTAAGAATTTTAAGATGTGCACAATATTTTTCAGAAAAATTACTTATTTACAAATATTTGTGCTTTGAGGTAACATCTGTAATTAAAAACAAATAATGTGTTTGATAATTGTTCACATAATACAATAAATGTGAACCATTGTACATAAAATAACAAATAAAAATAAATAAAAATCTTTATCAAACAGGACCAGAGTGAGCCTCTATCAAGCTAGCTCCACACCTCTCCCCAGAACTCGCAAGGCTGCCACTTCAAGGTCCAGCAGAGATCCTCACCCTTTGCCCGCTGCTCCTTCTTTGTGACTTTCTGGTTCTTTCTGGCGGGCATCGACGGGAGCCAGGCACCGTGGTGGCCAGGACCCCCCTGCGTGTGACCCTGGCCCCCTCCTCCGATTGACGGCATGCAGCGCCTCCTGCAGCAAAGATTTTACCAGCTTTTCCAGTGCATGCAGGGGCACCTTCACCCACTTCCCCACCAACAGTTTGCGGGAAGTCCACAGGGCGGCCTTCATGCTGTTAAGGGTGAGCCAGAGCTTGGTGAACTCAGCAGCTGGTAAATTTTCGATGCCCTGGCCCACCCCGTTTACCGCTAACCGGTAACCTCGTGGGTGGACCTCCCCTGCTGGCAGGCTTGACAGAACAGATTTTTTATTTTTTTTTTATTAAAACCATAGCATCCAAAACCATCGTGTATCAAATTATGCATTCAAAGCAAAGCTAAACTAAAAAACAGAACAAAAACAAAATCAGAACACAAGCCAAAAAAAAACAGCCATTATCAAATTCATGCATAAACAATACCTTTCAACATAAAGCATGCATCAAAAATTAAACACAAACTTAGAACACACCCCTATTTACCCCCATTTTCAACCATCTTGTCATTTTGCAAGAACCAGAACAAACCAATATATTCATATTTACATTTCAATGAGTGTTTCTACATAATACAAAGAAAAAACATAAAAGAAACAGAAACCTCAAACCCACCTTTCTATCCCATCACCCATCACTGGTGGGCCACCAGGGAGACCCTATCACTGTAGTCCCTGAGAAGCCCCCCCCCTACCGTTCCCACCCCTTCCCTTACCATCCCCTGTCCACCCTCCCCCGTCTGCTCTACCTTGCGGAGTCTGGCCCTGAATGCTCAGAACAGGTCTTCCTGGCTGACCCGTGGGGACAGGCTCCGGATGCATTCGTACCTCGTGCCCCACAGAACGCACTTCGCCACCGAGACGACTTGCCATAACGGCCTCACCCTCTCCGGCTCCATGCGCCTTAACCCACTGCCATACAGTACGAGGTCATGGTGCAAAGCTGCTCCCCCTTCAGTGGACCACCACTCTGACACCAGTCTCCAGAACGGGGTCACGACAGGGCACGACTACATCACATGCTCGATTGTCTCCTCACCTCCGCATCCAACCGGACACAGAGGCGTGCGACATGAGCCATGCCGGTACAAGCTTTCTCTTACCGGGAGACAACCCAGAAGCCCCAGCCAGTGCAGATCCTTGCTGGCCCCATCCAGCCACTTGGGCTGCCCAATCAATACCTGGCATACGGGGTAGGGTCACACTGGTTTGTGCCGCACAGCGGTCTTTCCATCTCCTATACAGTTTCCGGTGGTCCAGCATGAGGCCGTCCACCAGACACCAGGGCTGGTCGCGAACAAAGTCGGCCGCCTTCTGGTAGTGCCATGGGCGATCAGTTGACCATGGCGTAGTCCCCCTCCAGGGGATCACTCTCAGCAGGGTAAAGCCTAACCAGAACCTTGCAAACAGTGTTGCCATGTGGCCCTCCGTTCCCCTGACCAACTTGGCCAGGAAGGCCACATACAATGCCATGGTCTTGAGGGGAGCACAAAGTACCCAGATAGCAAATTGGTTGTGGGCCTTATCTGGTTGACTTCCCCTCCCCTCGAACGGCCCTTAAGCTGCTTGCCTAAAGAATAACAGAACCATGCCTGAAGCAGACCAAAACTCCCCCACAACTACTTTCATGTCCCTGGAATCAGCCCTACCTGTCCCATAACATTGCCTGAATCCCCATGTGTAACCCAGAAATCCCAGCCAGATACAGGAAAATTAAAACAATGGGAAATAAGAAACCAATAACATAACAGTAAAAAAAACAAACAAAAGCAAAAATCACAATACAACAAAAACTAAGCAAATTGTTAAATAATAAACAAGGCAATAAAAAGTAAAAATGTAGAGTGCACAAATCAAAGAAACCAACCAAAAATATAAATGGGTTTAGTGACTAAATCAAAACCTCAAATCAAAAAAGTGTAAATGGGCAGTGAATAAACAAAAGGAACCAACAAACAAAAGCTGGCTATAAAAGACAAATTAAAAATATATTTACAGATGTGAAAAAATGTAAACATGTAAACAAAAATAAAATTAGAACAATGGTTTAACCAATTAACCAGATTAACCAAGCAGCAGATCAAGACAAAATAAAAGCAACAGTCACAATATAATAGAAGTATAACAGTAATTAAAATCTAAGCAATAAAATATAAATGTTAAACAGCAAAGCAATAGTGCAAATTAAAGTAAATGTCCATAAATCAAGTGAAACCAACAAACAAAAAATGGTTAGAAGAACAAATATATTTTTACTCTTGTGCAAAAGTAAAAGTATGTGCAAATGTATTTGTTATTTAGATTAACATTTTGCAGTGGTGTTCTTCTTTTTCTGCCACCCTCACGATCCCCAGCAAAATAAAACCACCTTCTAATAACTTTCTCAACCTCCATCTCAGTCGTTTGGGCACAAACTGGATTTCTTCTTACAGCCTCTAGAATATGAGCATACAGATACAGAGTTAGAAAAATTACATTTATGTAACATGTATAATAAATAAAGCATATAGTAAAATATAGTACTAAAGAACCAAGACATTCAACATTCATTAATGACATGAAAGTCATGAAAACTTGCAACAAAAGCACTTTCCAATCACAACACTTTTAAGCTCCAAACTTTGGAATGGCGTTTTTCGATTTACACCTCTCCAGTTTATGGTTTTAGCAAAGTCATTTTTAATTGCCTGCTTCATTATTCTCCAGACAGTGTCCTTCAGATCCATGCCACCCAGCAATCCAAGTTCGAGTACCTGAAATGTTTTTAAGCACGCTTTTAGTCCTTGAATACTTTTGAATAAGGATTAGTAATTACACTACATACAACTTATCAAAAATTCAGAAATTAACTCTCTAGATCAGTTTACTTTAGATTGATCACACACAATTTAATTAGAACAGTAATTAGAAACAGATATGTAATTGATAACTGTAGGCATTAGGGAACTGTGCATAACCATTAGTGTTACCTACCACTTTTCGTCTTGTTTCCGGAGAGGATTGAAGATCACTTTCCAGGGAAGTTAATAATCTTAAATCTTCAATTGGAAAACGTTTTGTAGTTAAGTCATTAGCCTCAGTGATCTCCCTGACATTATTTTCTTTGAGATCCTGAACCATTCTTACAAGGTTTCTTTGCTGCTCCATAACAATTTCAAGTTTTGTTAAGATGTAATGAAGTGCTGAAACATTAAACACAGAAATTGTAAGCTTACCACACCATCCCTCGTATGACATCAGGCTAGTGATTATGAAATAAAAAAAAATCTTACATCTCTGGAATGGATCGTTGCTTGGGAGGCACTTTGTCTGGAGTCTGAGCGTCGAGGAGTCATGATGCCACAGTGATTCCACTGCCTGATCAGGAGACTGTAAAGTTGTGCCACTATGATGTCCTGTNGATGTCCTGTAATGTGCTGTGATGTTCTGGCAGAAAACTGTTGGGCAGTAAGGTGAAAAGGCAGAGCAGGCTTCTGTTCAGTCATGTCAATCGCTTGGCGTAATGAAGACCCAAGAGTTTTCTCTTGCCATTCAGATGAAGGGCTCACGTCCAACAATGATGGTCCTGGAGTTTCTGGGATCTGTGCCAGACACAGGGATTTCTGAGGCCATACGGAGGGTTGAGGTTGTCTTTGTCCTTGAGGACTTAGTTGTAGCTCAGTAGATGACAACCAGATCCTTTTAGGTGGTGGTTGTATTTGAGGTGCTTGTGGGGGTGCAATAGCCTCATCATCAGTGTCATAATGATCCAGTAAGGGGGCAGTTTAGTCTTTAGAGAATGCAAAAAATTTAATGATCACCAAGTTTAATCAAGCAAAAATGGCATGTCCATATGAAGATAATATTCAGGGACAAATTCAGTTTAAGCAGTAAGATGTGTATGATCAGTGACATGAATATTGCTTTGGCCAGTCATTCAAGAACCTTTTAGACAGGTCTGTGAGATAGTCTGTATATAATATGTATATTATATAATATGTAATATAATGTAATGTGTAAATGCATATAATATGCATATCTTACTTCATTTTGCGCTTTGGTGGCCTCTGGGACTCAGGCTCTACCTCAGACTGGAAATCAGTCTGCTGCTCGGCAAGCGGCAGCTTCCGACGTGCTTCACTATAGTTTTCTAAGAAAGAATTGAAAAAACAAAACAAATCACCAAAACAATCAGGTAAAATTGCCATTTAACTCTTTGAATTGAATGTATTGTATACAAATAGGATTTATACATACCTGCAGTTTTCATAATTTTAACTTATAAGCAGACCAAGACTCCTTTGGTTGCTCCAAGCACTTGGTTGCCCTCTGAATTCCTTCACCCTTATATGGAGTCCATTGTTCTGTTTCCACTTAATATGTTAGAGGTCTTATTTCTTCTCTTTATTTATCCGTGTCCCCTTTAAGAATCTTTGGGTTCAGTAAGGTCCCATGTCATGTGACCATCAATCAGGAAGTAGTCAAGCATGGCACAGAGAGCAGTATGTGTAATGCGTTTAAGATAATCCTGTGATATCTGCATACATCTTATGCCCTTTGTAGCATTGTGGGTATGTATTGATTGTTTTTAACAGTATCTATGAATGGACATCATTATTTTGGGGACAGTGTTATATTTTATAAAATTACTGTTAAAAGTCTGTTGTTTCCAATCTACATTACTATAGTACTAATGTAATGTTATGTCAATTGCTGTACTGTTCCTAGATCATTAAAAGTTAATACTACAGTGCAGTTAATTTAGTGATTGGATAAGCGATTACAGATTAAAATAATACTGCATATTTCAACCAGAAATGTTTATTAAATACATAAAAATAGTAACAGTAAAAACATTAATTCATAGTATTCGAGTTAATATATCTGTTCATGTTAAAAAGTGCAAGCGTAGTGCTGATTACCCATTTGTATATTGCAGTTTCACCTTTCCTTGCAACGTCAATAAACCTGTGGACAAGGAGTCAACTGTCTTCAGAGTCTTGATGTTAGGGAAGAGATTATCTGGCTGTCAAGTTATATACAGAACATATACCGAGGACAGCACAGTGAAACCACAGCTTTTCAACAGGCAAAATAACGCAATGTCAGCTGACACGTGCCAATAAAAGCATTGTCACATGCAGCCAATGGACAACTATCTGACTATCAGTGTATGGAGAGATACACCACCAGACTGTGCCATGGCAACAGAAGCATCTTCATTAAAGACACGCTCTCATGTTTCATGTTCTTCAGTAGAGTCAAGAACATCATCAACTGGGTCAGCAGCAGCTAAGGCGAGAGCGAGAACAGAAGCAGCAAAAGCATGGCTTGCCTTTGCTGAGGAAGAAGTTAACCGTAAGCTACAAAAAGCCAAGCTGGAGGAATCTATGGAAATGCTCAAGCATAAGAAAGAGACAGCTGCAACAATAGCAGAAGCAGAGGTGCTTGAAGCCGCTATTAAAAATACAGAGAAAGACAGTTGCAGACTAAGTTTAAATTTCGCTCCCTTAGAAGCCACACATCACACTAAACAGTATGTTATTGAACATACCAAAGTAAAGAAACAGAATTACCACTATGTGATAATGTTCCCCCAAAACAGAACCGAGCCCAAGTTATAGCATTTCAGCTTCACATCTCAATCCTGAAGCCAAATCCTTCCTTTCACACAAAACAAATGCTGGCTTCCAAACGCCTCATGTTGCTTCAAATCAGCCATGCATCTATAAAAATTAATATGCTCATGAGTCATGTGAAGTTAGGTTTGAGAGCAACCATGCTACTCCTGTGCAACACTTCAGACCACAATATAAAAGAGGTCATCCTACTCTATCATATCCCATAACCTCAAACTCCAAAGTTAGCGGCTCAAACATAAATGACTTTGTGAGATATCTAGCTCGTCGTGAGCTTGTGGCAACAGGCTTACTCCAGTTTAATGACAAACCTCAGAACTACCGAGCCTGGAAATGTTTCAGACTGCAACTATTGATTTAAACCTGTCACCAAGTGAGGAGTTGGATCTCTTGCTGAAGTGGCTCGGCAAGGAGTCAGCGGAGCATGTCGAACAGATAAGGGCAATACATATCAACAATCCACAAGCAGGACTGGTGATGGCATGGGACAGACTTGAACAAACTTATGGCTCAACCGAAGTGACAGAAGATGCATTGTTCAAACGAATTGACACTTTTCCAAAAATAGCTAACAGAGATTATCCTGATCTGACAAAGTTGAGTGATCTACTATCCTATTCTACAGAAGCTATCATTTCGTTTGCAAGAAAAGTGGGCATCTATGGGTGCAGCCTACAAGCAACAAAATGGTGTTCCCTATCCTCCCTTTGCCTACTTCGTAGACTTTGTTAGACAAGAGGCTAGAATTGGAAATGATCCAAGCTTCAGCTTTATCGCTAACATAGACATGAGTCCCAAAATTGAGAAAGCAGCTTGGAAGCCCAGCAAACAATGAGAAATCTCTTGGGTCGAGACATCCTAAGGGTTCATAAGGTCCGTAAACAGGTGAATGGCCTGCATAACCTACCCTATGCTCAGAAGTTGGATTTGGGATGGGTCATCATCTGCAATGTGTGTCTGGGAAATGTCCACAGACCAGTGACAATTAGAATTTTCCACACAAACATTGCAGAAACAAAACGCCCCAGTCTCTTTCATCCATGTCCTAATGTGTTTCATGTGAAGGAAAATCCAACTAACTAACTACTCTCCTACATATTCTGTGGATGAATCTATCTGTGATGCTGACCACCTGAGATGCACCGTGTTTAAGGGAACCAAAAATGACAACCAGGTGGCTCCTATGATCCAGGATGCCTCTTTCATGAAAATCATGGAGGACAGTCTACAAAAGGATTCAAACAACAGTTGTGTAGTGCCATTACCCTTTAAGGGTCCACGTCCACGCCTTCTCAATAACAGGCCTCAAACACAGAAACCTCTTATGTCTCTCAAACGCAACTTTGAAAGGAAGCCTGAAATGAAAGACCACTTCTTCGGCTTCATGGACAAGATGTTCATAAATGTCCATGCTGAGTCGGCCCCTCCTCTGAGTGAGAAAGAAGAACAATGGTACCTGCCAACATTTGGAGTGTACCATCCGAAAAAACCTAAGCAGAGTAGTGTTTGACTCCAGTGCCAAACACAATGGCATATCTCTTAATGATGTGCTTTTAACTGCGCCTGACCTAAACAACACACTGCTGGGTGTTTTGATTCACTTTAGGAAGGAGGCTATTGCATTCACAGCAGACATAGAACAGATTTTTTATTGTTTTTTGGTAAGGGAAGAAGACAGGGACTTTCTACGTTTTATTTGGTTCCAGGACAATGACCTTTCCAAAGAAGTTGTGGATTATCACATGAGAGTCCACGTCTTCGGTAATTGCCCCTCTCCTGCAGTGGCTATTCACTGTCTACACCAGTCTGTTCTGATCAGCGATTTATGTGTTGACCCTAATGTCAAAGATTTTGCGATGCGTGACTTCTACGTAGATGACGGCATGAAGTCCATGCCTACAGTCAAAGCTGCTATCAATTTGCTGAAAAAATCTCCATATGGACTTTTTCCTCTTCAGTGTTTGTAATGAGATAAAACCTTACACCCGGGGAGGTGTCTTATCAACTATCAACAGTCTCTGTGATCCTCTTGGGTTCGTAGCGACAGTCGCGATTCAAGGCAAGGCTATTCTGAGAGAACTCACTACTGAGAATGGTGACTGGGATGCTCCATTACCACAAGAAATGGAGGAAGCTTGGACATCATGGAGAGCTTCTTTAGCAGAATTGTCCAGACTTTCCATCTCCAGGCCTTATACTGAGATTTCACCATCAACTGCTGTCAGAAGGGAACTTTGTGTCTTTTCTGATGCATCAACCAAAGCCATCGCTGCAGTGGCAAATCTAAAAGTCACCGATACTGCGGAGGATAATCACATTGGGTTTGTGATGGGGAAAGCCAAACTTGCACCCCGCCCTGAGCACACAGTGCCAAGACTAGAACTTTGCACTGCAGTGCTTACCGTTGAGTTAGCAGACTTAAGCTCAACAGAACTGGACCTTCAGCTTGATGCTCTAACCTACTACTCGGACAGTAAGGTGGTTCTGGGTTATATTTGTAATGAAGCCAGGCGCTTTTATGTTGACGTTAGCAACCGGGTACAACGTATCCGAAGGTCCTCCCGTCCTGACTAATGGCGCTATGTACTATCAGATCAAAACCTTGCAGATCATGCAAAGCATTCTGTTCCCGCAGCCCATTTACAAAACACCAGTTGGCTAAGTGGACCCGAAATTCTGCTCATGCCAGAACCTGCTCCCTCTGAGGTCACTTACAGCCTTGTCGATCCAAGTGCAGATCCAGACATACGGCCTCTAGTGACCACTTTAAGCACTACAGCATCATCCAAGTTTGGTTCTAAACAATTTGCCAAATTCTCATCTTGGAAGACATATTACTTGTCTTATTCATGTAGCCCATCTTTTCAACAAAGCTGTGAAGGAAAACAGTGCTTGTAAGGGCTGGCATTACTGCGTAACTGAATGCACAGTAGAAGAAGCCAACTCTGAATCCTGCCACCTTCAGAAGTTCTCTGGTGACTCTGTGGTTGTTGGATGTATTCAGGGTGTAGACACCTCAGAATATCAGATGGTAGTGGACAACTTTCTTACCTGGTGTTAGCTCAATCACCTGCAGCTCAATGTCAGGAAAACAAAGGAACTTGTGGTGGACTTTAGAAAATCCAGGAAGCCCATTACTCCTTTGTCTGTCCACAGTGAGGAAGTTGAGATTGTTGCGGATTACAAATACCTGGGAGTCCATATAGACAACAAATTGGACTGGTCATCAAACTCAACAGCACTATTCAAGAAAGGCCAGAACAGGCTGTATTTTCTGATGAGGCTCAGGTCTTTCAATGTCTGCAACACCATGCTGCAGATGTTCTATGAGTCTGTGGTGTCTAGTGTCATCTTCTATGCAGTGGTCTGTTGGGGAAGTAGCATGAAGATGGATAAGGAGGCAGTGATCTTCTGATTGGATAAGGAGGCAGTGCTCTTCTGATTGGTTAAGGAGGCAGCACTCTTCTAATTGGTTAGGATGCAGCATACTTCTGATTGGATAAGGAGGCAGTGCTCTTCTGATTGGATAAGGAGGCAGTGCTCTTCTGATTGGTTAAGGAGGCAGCACTCTTCTAATTGGTTAGGAGGCAGCATTCTTCTGATTGGATAAGGAGGCAGTGCTCTTCTTATTGGATAAGGAGGCAGTGCTCTTCTGATTGGTTAAGGAGGCAGCACTCTTCTCATTGGTTAGGAGGCAGCATACTTCTGACTGGATAAGGAGGCAGTGCTCTTCTGATTGGTTAAGGAGGCAGCATACTTCTGATTGGTTAAGGAGGCAGCACTTTTCTAATTCGTTAGGAGGCAGCATACTTCTGATTGGATAAGGAGGCAGTGCTCTTCTGATTGGATAGGGAGGCAGTGCTCTTCTGATTGGATAGGGAGGCATTGCTCTTCTGATTGATTAAGGAGGCAGCACTCTTCTAATTGGTTAGGAGGCAGCATACTTCTGATTGGATAAGGAGGCAGTGCTCTTCTGATTGGTTAAGGAGGCAGCACTCTTCTCATTGGTTAGGAGGCAGCATACTTCTGACTGGATAAGGAGGCAGTGCTCTTCTGATTGGTTAAGGAGGTAGTGCTCTTCTGATTGGTTAAGGAGGCAGCATACTTTGATTGGATAAGGAGGCAGTGCTCTTCTGATTGGATAAGGAGGCAGTGCTCTTCTGATTTGTTAAGGAGGCAGTGCTCTTCTGATTGGTTAACGAGGCAGCATACTTCTGATTGGATAAGGAGACAGTGCTTTTCTGATTGGATAAGGAGGCAGTGCTCTTCTGATTGTTTAAGGAGGCAGTGCTCTTCTGATTGGTTAAGGAGGCAGTGTTCTGATTGGTTAAAGAGGCAGCACTCTTCTAATTGGTTAGGATGCAGCATACTTCTGATTGGATAAGGAGGCAGTGCTCTTCTGATTCGATAAGGAGCCAGTGCTCTTCTGATTGGTTAAGGAGGCAGCACTCTTCTTATTGTTTAGGAGGCAGCATACTTCTGACTGGATAAGGAGGCAGTGCTCTTCTGATTGGTTAAGGAGGCAGTGCTCTTCTGATTTGTTAAGGAGGCTGTGCTCTTCTGATTGGTTAACAAGGCAGCATACTTCTGACTGGATAAGGAGGCAGTGCTCTTCTGATTGGTTAAGGAGGTAGTGCTCTTCTGATTGGATAAGGAGGCAGCATACTTCTGATTGGTTAAGGAGGCAGCACTTTTCTAATTGGTTAGGAAGCAGTATACTTCTGATTGGATAAGGAGGCAGTGCTTTTCTGATTGGATAAGGATGCAGTGCTCTTCTGATTGGTTAAAGAGGCAGCACTCTTCTAATTGGTTAGGATGCAGCATACTTATGATTGGATAAGGAGGCAGTGCTCTTCTGATTGGATAAGGAGGCAGTGCTCTTCTGATTGGTTAAGGAGGCAGCACTCTTCTCATTGGTTAGGAGGCAGCATACTTCTGACTGGATAAGGAGGCAGTGCTCTTCTGATTGGTTAAGGAGATAGCATACTTCTGATTGGATAAGGAGGCAGTGCTCTTCTGATTGGATAAGGAGGCAGTGCTTTTCTGATTGGATAAGGAGGCAGTGATCTTCTGATTGTTTAAGGAGGCAGTGCTCTTCTGATTGGTTAACGAGGCAGCATACTTCTGATTGGATAAGTATACAGTGCTTTTTTGATTGGATAAGGAGGCAGTGCTCTTCTGATTGGTTAAGGAGGAAGTGCTCTTCTGATTGGTTAGGGAGGCAGCACTCTTCTGATTGGTTAGGAGGCAGCATACTTCTGAGTGTATAAGGAGGCAGTGCTCTTCTGATTGGTTAAGGAGGCAGTGTTCTGATTGGTTAAAGAGGCAGCACTCTTCTAATTGGTTAGGATGCAGCATACTTCTGATTGGATAAGGAGGCAGTGCTCTTCTGATTGGAAAAGGAGGCAGCACTCTTCTAATTGTTTAGGAGGCAGCATACTTCTGATTGGAAAAGGAGGCAGTGCTCTTCTAATTGGTTAAGGAAGCAGAGGTCTTCTGATTGGTTAAGGAGGCTGTGCTGTTCTGATTGGATAAGGAGGCGGTGCTCTTCTAATTGGTTAAGGATGCAGTTCTCTTCTGATTGGTTACGGAGGAAGTACTCTTCTGATTGGTTAAGCAGCACCCCTCTGATTGGAAGACTAGAGATTTATAAAGCAGTATTTGCTGTGACCCAGATGAGGATGGGTTCCCTTCTGAGGTTGGTTTTTCTCAAGGTATCTTCCTCATGTCACCTCAGGGAGTATATCCTTGCCACCATCATCTCTGGCTTGCTCATTGGGGATATAAATTTACACCCAGATTTATACACAGCTGTGTTGTGTTAAAAGAAAGCACTTGTTTTCATTCTTTATTTTCTCAGATCCAGTTTGGTCATGTGGTTATCTGATAGGTTACCTCATGAGAGTTTATTATTTATTCACTTCTTAAAGAAGCTTTGGAAAATGTTAATAATAATCAATTTATTGATTTTGTATAAAACTGGTCTTCCATCGTCAAAAAATTACAAAATTAATTAATGTCTTATGTCACCTGATTGGTGACTCAATAAAGCAGGATATATTTTAAATGGCTATTTATATTTTAAATGACTTTAAATGACAGCCAGTGATTTTATTTGTAGTCATTATTTTATTAATTTTGTGCTTGTAGTTCTTATCATCATTATTGTACAATATCATAGAATACTTTTTTTTTTTTTACTTTTTGACATTTATATTGTAAGCCATTGTGCATTTTATGAATTGGTACTTCCTTAAAGGTGACTGGTTTTGAGTAATTTCAGTTGACGGTCACATGCTGAAGGATATAAAAGTGAATAATCAGGAAAGCATACATTTTTGGGATGCACACAAAAAAAAGATCTGTGCAAATTACAGCTGCAACTAATGACTATTTGTATAAGTGTTTAATTTACAGCATGAAAGTTGAGCCTGAAAAAGTGCGCCTGCACGAATTACGGGATGCAATCATGTCAACATAGACCAAAATCTCAGAGGAATGTTTTGAATCTAGTGCCATGGAGAGCTAAGGCTGTTTGTCGAGCCTTAGCTACCCAGTACTAGTACAGTGTTCCTAATAAAGTGATCAGTGAGTAGTTATTTAACTATACGTTTGATTAGATGTAATTAATTGCCTCATTTGCATAAATAGCTGTCTATTTTTATATGCAAAATGTAAAAAAAAATACTTGTAATTCATATGATCATCATTCTCTCTCTCTCCTTTTTTTTTGTTAAATGAGCTTGTCGTCACAGTCCAGTTTGTTAAGTGTACAGAACACATCTGTATTCATTCTGACTGACAGAGAGACAGAGACAGACAGACAGAGAGAGAGAGAGAGAGAGAGAGAGAGAGAGAAGGGAGAATCTGCAGCTTTGTACATTTCTGTTGGAAGAGAAGAGAGACAGAGAGGTGAGTAGAGCCCGGTTTCTTTTCTGATTGTTGATCCTGAAGACAGTAAAGCGCGTGAGTGTGAGAGGAAGCATACACGCGTCTGTGAGAGGAAAGAGTGCTGGCTGTGGAGGAAGAGGAGGAGGAGGAGGCTGATGTTCAGAAAGGTGCTGATTTAGAGTGAATAAATGAGAAGCTGGAGAGGTGGTAGACAGATGTGTGGATTAGAGCTCGGATTAAACCAGGCTGTTCTTCCCAGGCTCCAAGTAACATTCCGACTTTTTAAAGAAATATCCCCCCGGGTTCAGAAACAGGTGTTGGAATGAATTGAGTTGCACATCCCTCATATTTAGTTTGTGTCTATTGTGTTTTTAATAACGGCAGGATTAGCGGCTCGCACAAGTGCAGTCACATGACCTTTCGATGCTCACGAGCTAACGGTCAAAATGTAGGACACTGTAAAAAATGACTGTGACTTTTACAGGAAAACAATGTAAAATTTCTACAGAAAAGTATTGTAAATCCAAAAACATATATTTTTTGTTTAAATCACAGTGAACTTTTGTAAACTATTAAACA
>JAKKZN010000018.1:17480470-17497263 GCA_033441825.1 Pangasius elongatus
CAGGTTTGGGCCTCTGAGCTCCAGTGAAGGGAAACTGTAAAGCTACAGCACACAGAGACGCTCTATACAACTGTGTGCTTCAGAGTTTGGGGCAACAGTTTGGGGAAGATATATAAGATACCCATATAGTGTATGTTGCATCAGATGATATGTTTGTTTAAAAAAAAAGAAAAGTGACCAAGAACATACATTTATTTTTCTTAAAAGTTGTGACCAGTGAGAAATAATGCAGTTAAAGATGCATCTGTTGATAAATTTGACCCGGTATTTTACAATGTTTAAAACCATAAACTACCTTTGTATGACTTTTTACATAAATGTGAGGGCATCATTTGAGAAGTGTATACACTTACATACTCAGAGTATATACAGTATGAAATATGTTGGTAGTTTTGTATTTTAGTTACTTTTCTAGAGATCTGATGCAAACATTTTCTTGGACATGTGTAACCTTGATGTAAATAGCTCTCATCATGTGAACCCATGTGGGAATGGGTTAATAAACGCAAGGCATGAGTGCTAAGGGGGGCCTCATTTTTGTTTCTCTTAAAGTAGAGATATGAATACGGGTATCTTTCACACCTTAAGAGAGAGATTACTTAGTGATATTATAATATCCTCATATATCTAGTTCCAAGTAGTTTCTTAAACAATTTCATGCTGTTTTCTTTCTGCTAGTCTTCAGGAGATCTAGAGAATGATGAACGTACAGCAGGTGTGATCATGCAGATGGTCCGCACAGCGTGTCGATTCAGGCTTCACGGCACAGCAGAGCCTCCTCTTAAGCGCATGTCAGGTGAGGTGTATAGGTTGGTCTACTCTACACAGCAGAGAGATGCTGCTAAAAAGGTACACAAATACCTGCTGAGTACAACCTGGTAATTCTGATCTAATGCTACTCTAATTTTGTCCACAGTGATGTTTGAGGACTACGTTTATGCCGTGACTATCTCCGGACAAAAAGTTTTTGTAGTGAAACGTCAGAACAACCAACGGGAACCTGTGACTGCCTAACGCTGAAAAGGAAATGCAAATTAAAGGACAAGTAATTCCTTCAAAATAAATCATTGGAATAAAGTACACCACCTTAGCCTGATGCCAACTTGAGGATGAAGGAATACTGATGATAAAGATTTCTTCTCTAGTCTGATACAAAGAATCATGCTTAAAATGTTTTAGACACCTGGGGTGCGTCATAACTGCTCTGAAAACATCTAACTAATTTTGTTCCTCAGTAATGTCCATTTTTGTGGAGGAGGGCAGGGGTAGTACATCAGACCTAATGACCGTACTAATGCTGTGTTGTATGTGGATGATGTTTAACTCAGTGATGCACTGTAATGTTTTTTTGTGCATCTGTTCCACTAGAAAAAAAATGTCAGTATTTATCCAAAATAATTTCTATTTTAACTTTTGTCTCTTTTCATAAAATTTTCTGCTAATTTTCTTTCTATTTCTCCAATTATGTTGTACCTTTACTTGATAGGTTCCCAGCCTTGGGGCTGCACCCTCACATGGGAATGCCTGAGCTGCGGATGGGGTCAATTTTTACCAGCTATAATTTAACCTTTCTTCTGGTATTTGTTTATGATATTTAATAATTATTAAATGTCAGATTATTATTATTATTATTATTGTTTCATTAGCCTTCATTCAGTCTGGAGCAACTCTTAAGCCCAATTTACACCTCAGTGGTGCTGCATCCAACATACTGTCATGTTAACAAAGTGGGCTTTACACCTGACACTGGCAACGTGTGGATATTTAAAATAAAAGAATGCATATTTTAATTTGCAGTGTATGTCCATAATTTAAACAGCACACCGGTGAATTTCAGTCTGTAGCCTACTGTGTTGCTCTGATGTGTCGGAGGTGGATTAACAGAACTCATGTTTAACAAACTATATCTTTATTAACAAACATATGCATTCATAATGCGTGTTTATAACAGTTAAAGATATTTGCACGTGCAAGAAATCACAGAAAATACTCCTCCACCCCTCAGTTGGATCAGATTCAGATGTAGCTAAGTTTTGATGTGTTTTATTAACAATATTGAATTAAATATGTAACAATATGGAAGCAGTTGGTGGGGAAAGGGCTTTAGTGAAATTATCTTTTTGTATTTAAGAGTTGAAAAGAGTATGTTTTGTGCTTGTTACAAGTGGTGGCCCCAAACCTAAATTAAATACAGTTCAGAAAAGTTATGGGCAGAGAAATATCATTTGCTTCAATCTGGCCAGTATCCAGAAAGCTGATCTAGAATGTAAGCTATCTTACTCCCAGCCACAAGGAGAATGTCAGGGAGCAAGAAAACTCAATGGCTCTAACTTGAGAATTGTTGTTGCATGTGAGTGGTGCATATGAACAGATGTCTCATCCATGCCAATAGGCTATTTAGAAGGGTTTCCATAAGAAGCACTTACAGCAAGAAATCTTGAAAAGCTCAAATAGTGATACTGATGTAAGTGACACGTAATCAATATTATGTTCAGTAAATTAACATATGGGCTTAGTATCTCTTCACCCATAACAGACCTTTCACCTAGACATGTTAAATTGCGGGCCTTACTCTGATTCTTTGTGTTTTGGGCCTGCATCAGAATTAAATTTCACTAATGTTGAAATAAATCCATTATTGTTTATTCATGAAAATTGTCTCACCAAACAGTCAACACATCTGTACTTCAAAATCCTCAATACAACAAGTCATTATAAAAATAGATAAAATAGAAGATCTTATAATAGATAAAATTTAATATTCAGAAGGTGCACCCCAGTGGTACAAAATCTGCTGTGACACACACACACACACACACACACCCACACACACTCGTACATTCATTCACACAGTTCAGGTGTGTGCCTCTGGTCAGTGGGAGGTATGTGTATCACCCAGAAGAAACACAGGACCCTGGAACGGTGAGATGGCAACACACAGTGCCATTGTGCCACCCTTCATGATCACATTCAAATAAAACCGGGCCTGGCATCGTTTGTCTAAACTTCAGTTCATAAATAAAACTCTGAAATTTAAATAAGGGTGTGTATTGATGGTATCTGTGGATGGAATATGGTTTTTGAAATCAGTAATATAGAGCAGCACAGAGGTATGCTTCAGTCTATTCAAGTGCAAAGCCTGTTTTGTGAGTGAAAACTGAGTGACATTCCTTTAGTGACTGTAGCTGTATAATGGGTTATATCTAGAACACACAAGATCTATTACATAAACAGCACATAACTGTGTATGCAGGGAGCATAATCAATTACTAAATACTATCTGAGTCAAAAATTATTAACACAAGAATCGGTGTCCAGCCTGCGTGCAATTGCAATATGAACAGCGATTGTTAAACTAGTGAAAAACACACAATATTGTTTGACCTCCACGGGCCCAAAACAATTAACCGCCATGTTGGAGAAGGATGGCTGATTGGGCAGAACCTAGCCTTCTGGCAAGAGCCGTTTTTGCTCCTCTGGTTTGAGCTTTCTGCACACTGTACACTGTGAGATGACTCACTTGACAGATGAATTTGCATGAAGATTTCTTACATAATTTTTTCAATATGTAATTATGCTGCACTTGGGCTTTGTATGCATGTCTTACTCTGGATGAAATCCTCCACTTTTAATCCTCTTGATGCCTGGTCAGCTGTATTTAATGTAGATCTGAGGTACCACCATTGTGTAGGCTGTGACTGCTCTCTTTTAATATTGTAACTTTATTGGGGAAAAAAAACATCTTACATCATGCATGTTCATTTAAGTTATACAGTTCCTTAGCAGTGTAGTACGAACAGTCCATAAAAATAGGTTGTTTGAAGTGGGACTTCATTTCTGAAGTATTGTCTGGACTGACTGAGACAATAGCTACAGTCAGTACCATTCTTGGAAGAGATGGTAAGAAGCAGTATCATAGCATCACATGTGGCAGCAAAGTAACTGCACTGGACTTCTACTGACTGTAGACATCCATCCTGCTTGACTTAGTGCATCTCCTTACGCTAAAGTCTGCCAGGAGCTTCAGATCTGCCAACCAGTTCTGCCCTTTCTGAGCATGCTGACCTCCAATCTCCTCATTCCATCCATATTTCTCTTTACCCAGGTTTACACAGAGCTAAAGACTTTTCAGCAGCTCTCGACACAATCAATCACAAGACTTTCCATTCTCATGAGTCTTGGAATTTATGGCACAGCATGGAGGTGGTGACAGCATATCAGTTGACATGGGGGGATGCACAGCTGCTCTGTGCACACGCTCCACTGGTGTCCCACACGGCTCAGTGCTGGGTCCTCTTCTGTTCTCCCTCTATACCCGCTCTCTTGGTGAGGTCATTTCTTCAGATGGGTTTTCATACCACTGCTATGCTGATGACACTCCTCTGCAAACCCATCCTCTCCTTTCCTTCCTTAGACACACATGCTACTACTTAGATCAGACAAGGAGAGAGCTGATGCCAGCTCATCATCTGAAACTAAATCTCAGCATAACTCAGCTGCTGTATATCTCTGGAGATGCATCCCCACATCTTCCAGGACAACATTCAGATCACATCATCTGACAGTGCACACAGAATTGGGGTATTTCTGGACTACACACTAACTGTCTTGTCTTGCATCGCTAACCTGACTCGATAATGCAGGTTTTTTTTTAACATCAGCAGTTCTACAACATCAGGAGCATCCAGCCTTTCCTGTCAGATGCTTCTTCAGTATTTTGTCATTTGATTACTACAGATCGCCCCTAACAAGTCTGCCTCTGTTCACCATCTGACCATTGCAATTGATCCAGAATGCAGCTGCAAGACTTGTTTTAACCTCCCCCACTGGCTTCCTGTAGCTGCTTGCATCAGATTTAAAACACTGAAGCTTGCGTACAAGGCCAAAAAATGGAAATTAGCATAATGGGGAGTTGTATAATTAATTATATTTCTGAATTATTTCCAGCAGTTAGTTCAAAATTTCTTGGATGGACTCGTAAGCAGCTAGAGGGTACTGGCAAGCAAAGGTTGGTGATGCATTTCGATCAGGAATGTACATCATGTAGAGGTCTGGGACACCGCAATTATAGGAGTCCATAGAGAGGATGTGCGCAAAATAGTGGAACAAGTGATTGAGTTGATGTACAGTGGCACATCTGTAGTCAGTCAAGCTGTTGCTTTATATCAGCCTCAAAGCATTAACACTAGGGGTGGAATTTGTTCTCTGAGACAATACCATGCATGATCATTTCCTCCTACCGACTGAGGTCAATGTGCCAAAATAATCCTTTTCGGGTGTGAAGAACACACCCTCTTGATCTGACAAGAGTGAGAGCGAGTTTGTTGTCTCACCAATCACTGTAAGCAAAAGTCTGAAGTGCTTATAACACTGTGTGGGGTAACACCCGAATGGCACAATTGGTCACATTCTGAATCAACACATAAGCTGGGTGAAGCAGGCTGGAAGAAGAAGGCTTGTGAGCATTCAAGATTCTGTCCTTTCACGATCACAAGCCAAATGGGGATGCCAAATGCAGAGACTACTACTGGGTAATATCAGAAAACATGTCACACATTCTGACCCAGTCAACTTCTGACCCAGTGTCAAAAAGAATAGGACATCTGCAGTCTTCAGTAAACACAATGTTGTAGATGCATCATGCATTGCCCTTCTGGACAAGTTTACCAAGAAACAAAAAAAGTGGTGTGGTGGTGGGGAAGGGTCCTGGCCTAGTCATAAGGTTGGGAGACGATTACTTTGTGCCTTGCTTGGGCAATCTTCATTATAAATAAAATGCACGCATTACTGTATCAGTGAGAGTACTCTTAATGCCATTCCTAGACTGACTCTACAGACTTTGGTGTGTGTAAAGGCAATGAGACAGCATGCGTTCTACACGGGTGTCATAGTAATGTGCCCCATGATCACTGGTGAGAGAGGGACCAATGGCTGAGCTGACTGGTCAGCTCCACTGAGCCCAAAGGAGGCATGTGTGGTTTCACCCATGGCTGGAGTTGGAGTAATGCTCAACATATCCATACCTTCAACAATGTTGTGACTCATTAACTAATTCAAGCTAGTTCAAAAGATCTAGAATAAATTGAACATTGTTTTAAATATTGTGTACTTTCATAAACCCTGACTGAGTGATTGAGATAACCACATCTAACCATGGCTTTAACTGGTTTTGTATAATGTGGTAATTAGGTCATAGTCAGAATTTAGCAATGTAATTAGCAACCATTTGTCTAAACTCGACATTTTAGTGGTATAAGGACACACACAGGATTCAAAGTGTGTGTGTTTGTGCTCCAGTGCTGCCTCATTGCTCAGCAGGGCTTCATTTATTCCTACAGCTGGAGCACAGGAGAGATGGAGTCCACAGGTCCTGCCGGGCAGGTTCAGGACAGGGCTCTGATGCCCTGAAGGCTGACGTGTGCTTAAGGTCAAATCCATGTTTCTCAGGAACTTCAGCACCTTAGCAACCACTTAGCAACCTCATAGCAACCACGTGCGATGCCATAGCAACCGTTTAGTCATGCCAAGCAACTCAGTCGGCACTGTTCTATTATTATTATTATTATTATTATTATTATTATTATTATTGGTGGTGGTAATTATTTTTAACAATATTTATAATAACAATATTTACATTGTTTCACTGTTTTAATTCATTTGACTCATCACCGTTGTTCTACTGGACATTTTGACTTTTGGCTTAATTTATTTTGCAATTTAATAAACATAGACCACTCATTTTTAAAGTAGGGCTTTTATATGCTCAGGTAACTAAATTATTGCGCTCATGCGTTCCGTTATCTTAAACGTTTTTTAAATCTATGCTGACGTGTCGCCCTGTTGAGTGACCCGGATGTTGTTCGACTTGGCTACGTAAGTGTGAAGTCGCCCTATGAGCGCGCGCCTCTGAGTCTGACCCCGGAAGTGGAATTCTTCGACGTGTACATCCCTTGCATGTTTGCATGCTCTTCCGGGGAAGCAGGTCTTGATTCACCGTGCTCAGCCTTGCCTCGTTGGCTTAAAAAAGCTAGAACAGTCTCATAAGACTATCGGTTCTAAAGCCGTTTTTCTTCCTGTAGGATTTGTTTTCGGAGAAGGCGGTCATGGCCACTTCAGTGTCTGCACAGGTCCAGGGCAGCTCGGCTCAGGCTCCGGCGCTGCAGAGAGGGATTGTGAAAATGGTATGAGCATATGGATCATGTAAAGTTCTCCGCTCTGTGTCGCCTCAGCACTGGCTGCACTTACTGTGTGTATGTGTTTTAATGGTGGAAACTTTTAGCCAGACACTGCAGATGTTAGCCCTAAAGTCCTACTGTTAGCCACACGGTTATTTATGAAGCATAGCTAGCTCCTTAATTCGTTTAAAAAAAAGGATACATTTAAAATGCCCTAAAATGTGCATGTTGGTGTATATCGGCTGAGATAAGCAAATAAATGCTGGAACTAACAGTGACCGTTTCTCAGTCAGCTCAGATGAAGCAGTGATTCGTGTGGGTTAGTGCTGCGCTGGAGTTTAGCTGCTGAGGTGAGCCGCAGGAGCCTCTCTCAGAAACACGCTGCAGTCGCCTCTGGCCGGTTCCTATAAACACGCTGCAGTCGCCTCTGGCCGGTTCCTATAANAAACACGCTGCAGTCGCCTCTGGCTGGGTCGTTGCTCGTGTAGCGCTTCGTTAAATAAATGCTCAGGTTTGCTCCTAACGCTCACGGTCTTAGGGCAAAGTGCACTTGTGATTCCGCTAGCTAGTTCCCCTCACTGCAACATGCAGCCTGGGGCAGAGAGGTACATCTTCAGTCCAGCTCGCTCCAGCCCCTCTCAGCCCCTCTTGGCCCCTCTTGGTTCGGTCCGTCCCAGCCCTTATCTGCCCGTCTCGGTCTGGCCTCTCCCTCCGTCCCGGCCCCCTCTGTGCCCCTCTCGGTCCGTCCCGGCCCCCTCTGTGCCCCTCTCGGTCCGTCCCGGCCCCCTCTGTGCCCCTCTCCCTCCGGCCCCCTCTGTGCCCCTCTCCCTCCGTCCCGGCCCCCTCTGTGCCCCTCTCCCTCCGGCCCGGCCCCCTCTGTGCCCCTCTCGGTCCGTCCCGGCCCCCTCTGTGCCCCTCTTCCTCCGGCCCGGCCCCTCTCGGTCTGTCCCGGCCCCCTCTCAGCCCCTCTCGGTCCGTCCGTCCTGGCCCCCTCTCGGTCCGTCCGGCCTGGCCCCCTCTCTGCGCCTCTCGGTCTGTCCCAGCCCCCTCTCGGCCCCTCTCGGTCCGTCCGTCCTGGCCCCCTCTCGGTCCGTCCGTCCCGGCCCCCTCTCGGTCCGTCCGTCCCGGCCCCCTCTCGGTCCGTCCGGCCCGGCCCCCTCTCTGCGCCTCTCGGTCGGTCCGGCCCGGCCCCCTCTCTGCGCCTCTCGGTCGGTCCGGCCCGGCCCCCTCTCTGCGCCTCTCGGTCCGTCCCGGCCCCCTCTGTGCCCCTCTCCCTCCGGCCCGGCCCCCTCTCGGCCCCTCTCGGTCCGTCCGTCCTGGCCCCCTCTCGGTCCGTCCAGCCCGGCCCCCTCTCTGCGCCTCTCGGTCCGTCCGGCCCGGCCCCCTCTCTGCGCCTCTCGGTCCGTCCGGCCCGGCCCCTCTCTGCGCCTCTCGGTGGGTCCGGCCCGGCCCCCTCTCTGCCCCTCTCGGTCCGGTCCGGCCCCTCTTTTTCCAGATCAGTCCGGCTCAGTCCCAATGTTAGATTCCTGAAGATTATCTTCTCGGGTGCTCATAACATAACTTTCATGCTGTTGTACTATATTAATTAAGAATTATTATTTTTCCAAATTCCATAATTGGATATCATTCGAAATTGAGCCCCCCCCCTTAAAACACCAAAAGTGAATGGGAAGCAGTACCTCATTTATCAGTGATGTGCATGTGCATAAATTAAGAACTTTTCAACACAAACTGTGGGATTTATTGACTGATGTGATTTGTGTGGCTTGCTGCTACCACGTGTATGCAAAGTGCCCTGGTGGCAAATGAAGCCACTAGTGTAGCTTAGGGCTGCTTGTTTTTCATCCATCAGGACTGCTAAAGATTTGAATTGTCTGATTTTCAGTTGAATTGAGTTGTGCTTTGTTGGAGGATTTTGAACATTTGGCAACAGTTCTGAGTCTTATGTAATTATGCTTCATTGGTTTTAACTTGATACAGCATATCTACTGAAATAAACGGAGTCGTGGATATATCTCTTTAGTCTAAATTGCCAGAAGCGTCTTATAAATCAGAGAGATGTTTATTTTAATTAAGCTCGTTCCTTCTTGCTCTCAGGATGCAGCTTAAATGCTGCTGTTGCAGAAATTCAATCTTTTGCAATGGCTTCTGATTTGTGATGTCTTTGTAACCAGTCTTGATGTTGCTCTTTCATGAGATCAGGATTATACTGTATAATAATTTGATCATAGTGATGTTACCTTAATGAGAGGTCCTGTCTGTTTAGGTCCTGTCTGGATGTGCCATCATTGTAAGAGGCCAGCCACGAGGTGGCCCTCCTCCGGAGCGACAGATCAACCTCAGCAACGTGCGTGCTGGTGCCCTCGCCCGCCGAGCCACCCAGAGCCAGCCTGATATGAAGGACACCCCAGATGAGGTGTGCATGAAATCTCATACTCCTGTTATAGTCTCAGTGATGCTTTTATAAGCTTACTAATTGCAAGCCAGGTGCTCTCTGGATGCATTATTTTTTTTTAACTGAGAAATAACTTTTTTTAACCACCGAGTCTGGAATGAATAAATTCATGGATGACTCGCCCTTGTGCTTTGTAGACATTAGAGCTTGATTACTGGGTGTCCTGTGTTTGTGTGTATTCTGCAGCCCTGGGCTTTCCAGGCTCGCGAGTTCCTGCGCAAAAAGATGATTGGCAAAGAGGTGTGCTTCACTGTGGAAAACAAAACCCAGCAGGGGAGGGAGTATGGAGTGGTGTACCTGGGAAAGGGTAAGAAGCATCCTGACTCTGTACCTGTACACATGCTGGTCATTTTGTCAGGTAAACCTACACAGGGCCATATTATCAGCGGGGCTGCAATTAGCCATTATTCTGATAATTGATTTAATTGGAAAAAAGATAGATTAATCAATCAGTTGGATTATTTTAAAATATCTTGAATACCAAAACTATTTGTTTGAAGCATTTCAATCAGCTAACACTGCTGCAGAACTAGGATTAATTAAATAACAGGTCAGTAACTGCAGTACAGCATTACTGACCTTTACCAGATCATCTCTTACAGCATGTGAGTATTATCAGGTGTTTCCGTAATGAACGTTAGTGAAACTGAAAGACTGTGATTTAACAGGAAATTACAAATGTTGTGATAAAGTAAATGCAGAAATAGTTAGTCTAAAAATTCTCAGTGTGATTTGAAGTGATATTAAGCAGTACTCAAAGAGAGAAAATGGATATGAATGTTAAGAGGTACTGACTTCAGCAGGCAATCAGTGACACAGGTAGAGAGAGAGAGAGAGAGAGAGAGAGGTAGAAGGACGTAGTGGTTAGTGTGGCTATACAGCAGCAGAGCAGATGACAGATTTCCCGTTCGGAGTATAGTTCGGAATCGCTTCTGTAGGTTTATGGACTGGCTAAGGATGGACTGGCCCAACCACATGCCCTATGCTGCCCTATGTAGTACATGGTCCCTACTCAGTCTGAAAATGAGTCGTGCTGCATGAGAACAGTTAGAGTTATTTGTTGTATTTTAATTGTTGTGATTTTGCTGTTTATGATTTGACCCTCAGACACATCAGGAGAGAACATTGCGGAGTCGCTGGTTGCTGAGGGCCTCGCCACAGTCCGCAGAGAGGGTATCAGAGGCACAAAGTAAGACGTGTGTGTTTTGTGTGTGCTCACTTACATGCGTGTTCCACACTGGTTCCGTATAACCACGTGTCAAGGAAGAAGCCAGTCACATGTTATTTTATTCTCCGTAAGAAAATATTACACATTTCCTCCAAACGGAAGACTGCTCCTATTGCTGTGTGTCTTCTTCCCTCGGCGATGTAAGCACAGGGAAAATAGTGGATGTGTTTTCAGTTTCCTGTAGTGCACATTTTATGATGGTAAGCTTTTGGTGTGTGATTGATTTAATTGTATTTAGATGAACTTTGTTACTTATGTCTTAACAATGCTATTCCCCAAAGCAAATATGAAATGTGCGTGTGTGTGTGTGTGTTAGCCCTGAGCAGGCCAGACTGTGTGATTTGGAGGACCAGGCAAAGGCTGCTAAGAAAGGCCAGTGGTCTGAGGGTGGAGGTGCGCACACAATTCGAGACCTCAAATACAGCATTGAGAACCCCCGCAATTTTGTGGATTCCTTGCACCAGAAACCGGTTAATGGTGAGCAATGAGTTCCTTTTTTTCCACAGTGATTTCATTTTGGAGCAGCGTTGTCCAGTCTGCCAGAAGCAACTTGATGTCGCCAAAATATTAGCCAATACCAAAATTAAAAAAAAAAAAAAAAAGTGCAGCGCATATTGAGCCGTCAGCAGCATTTTCAGTTTGAGCCAGTGCTTGGTCAGAATTTGGCCACAGATCACAGGGATATAAACCAAAAATATATAGTGATGTGTTCCTGTGTGATAATCAATACCCGTTATGTTTCTATACCGCCTGCAGCAGATGGGCGTTTCCATCTCAACATTCAACATCCAGACCATTTTCTTAAATGGTTATTTTGCCAGGATGCTAAATGGCCTTATATTATAGAGGATATTTCAGTACAACATTACTGACATTTAATCAGATAATCTCTTACAGCACGAGAACATCATAAAGTGTTCATCTCACCTAAACGAGACACTCAGACTGACGCGAGGTGCCTGTGTGCAGTGCATTTTTCTTTATGCCTCTGCAATTAAAATTGTTTAATTTAGTTGTTTTAATCAGACAAATTCAGGATAAAGGCAGAATAAATATCCACGGTCTGTCTGTCTCACTAACTGAAACACTCCGATATGTGTGTGTGTATATATGTGTGTGTGTATGTATGTATGTATGTATGTATGTATGTATATAAAATTATTATTGTTATTATTATTTTTTTCTCTTCCCCAACTCATTTGGGAAAAGGGAAGAGAGTGCTGCTGAACGGGTGCCACTTATTCTAGTCTGTTTTACTTCCACAGACGAAAGTAAAAGAAAAATCTAGGGGCGAGCAGACTTCCTCTCTCTGCAGCTCACGCGCTTTCACAGTCTCAGCTCCAGACTACAATAACCATAATGCAGTGCACCTTAACATTACGCCTTTACTCCCTGACACTAGTGCTCGATAAGGCTGGTGGTCTTGCAGAGCTCCTATGTGAACTGTGTAATGTCTGGTAATATAACACAGTCAGTGCTGAATGTCACTAGATGTTGCGACAATGTACTATAGTGTAGGGATGATATCTTAAATCTCTTAAATCACACAACCCTAGCTTTGGTGGTTTATGACCCCCTTGCTGTGGCGGTACAAGAGACAGCTTCTGCTTTCTCAGATAAAGCTTCATTCAGGCCAAATGTGAATTCAAACAGAAAGCCATGTTACTGAAGGGGAATGGACGAGGCACATGAAAACCATGAAAACTTACTTTAGCTTCACTGTTTTCTTAATGTTGGTTGTTGCATATCTAAATGCCCCAGCTGAGATAGCTAGCTAAAGTTCCCCTTCCATTCTCTGCAAAATCACAAGGCTGTCCAGACCGCATGTAATCATCTGATTCTGAGCCAGCGAGGAAATCAGGCTGGTGAGAAGTGGCTGTCCCTGTGGCTGTGGCTGAGGCGTGACGCCTGTCAGAATAACATCCTGTTGATCTGTGCAGCTTGATGCTATCATGTGATGAGATAAACTAAGTGCTACCGCTACCAAAAAAAGCTGTCTGGAAATGTTTTTTTTCCATTTCTGTGTCGATAGAAGAGTGGGTAGAAGTGGATTGTGCCGTGTATCGCCTTTTAATGGTTTACAGTATGTAGAAGAAACATCATAATTTTATTTATTTTCAGGTAAAGAAAAGTTCATTGATTTACTTTGTCTTTTTTTTTTTTTAATTTTTTAATACTGCTAATAAACCAAGACCACGTCTTTGACCACAGTTCACTATTATCAGTTATAGACAGTTTATCATGAGGAACATCTGACATGGAGCACACACGCATGTGTTTTTGTGATAAAATTCTGTTTTGTTTTGTTTTTTCTTTCTGCCTGCTAGGATTTTCTTGTTAGCGATGTTCGTGAGGTTGCTCTAACCTTCCACTCATGGTTGGCTGTTTCTGAAACGCAGATGTTCCTGTTGATAGATTGGGTTATGTAGTAACAGCAGTTCACTCTCGGCTCGGCACACGTGATAGGATTTGATCGGGGGGAAAAAAAAATTCCTCTTAATTTAGAGGGTAATCGCAGCTCTTCCACCCGCTGTTTTGTGAACCCACTTGGTTTTTAAGCTCGAATTTCATGCTCTTGGTGGTAGGATAATCTGACTACGAAATAAAACAACCTTTCTTCTTCATCTCTCTCCCTTTCTCACACACACAGCCATTATTGAACATGTCCGTGATGGTAGTGTTGTGCGAGCTCTCCTGCTGCCTGATTACTACCTGGTCACTGTGATGCTGTCTGGAATCAAGGTGAGAAATGATCTCTACTGGCGTACAAAACCCATTTTATATACAGTGAGAGGAAATGAATGTTCTTTTATACACTGGTTTTTTCCTTTCCTTGCACACATATTGTTATGTGTGTATCCACTTTACACACAATGTCTTTTGCTTTTGTACTTACGAATAGGAGCAAAAAAGTATTTCAATTTCATACATTTTTATAGATCTGATTGGATAATTGCATGAATAAGGAGGATTACTGGTTGTACACATACACTCACCGGCGCTATATATACAGGGTTTGATGTGCATTCTGAGATACTTTTCTTCTAAAAGAGTGTTTATTTGCATTACTGCTGCCTGAACCAGTTGATTTTTTTCCCCCTTTAATTTGTCCCTGGTATGTGTAGAAGTGTACAGAGATGGGAAAGGCCACTCCTGTCAGGATAGAGAGATTTCATCATAGCAGTCATCTTTGTTTCATCTTTTTTTTTTATTTTTATTTTTTTTGGTCATAGTGTCCAACGTTCAAACGGGAAGCTGACGGGACAGAGACACCAGAGCCGTTTGCAGCTGAGGCAAAGTTCTTCACCGAGTCCCGTCTGCTGCAGAGAGATGTGCAGATCATTCTGGAGTCCTGCCCCAACCAGATCATCCTGGGTACCATCCTCCACCCGGTATAACAACCTTACCTCTCCTAAAAACGACATTCTTCTCAGTCTTCACCGCCTCCATTCTGTCTAAGGGTGTTGGTCAGTTTCAGTGGTCTAGTCAGTCTTAGATCAACTTCACCCTCGTGCGCGAACACAAGTAATGAACTTGGACTTCTCTAAAATGACCCCCAGACCAGAGCGTACACAGACTGTCTCCTCAGGTAGGCTGAGGGCGGTTTGTTTGTGCTTCATCTTGAGGTCCAACATTATGCAGCCATCATAAATACCGCAGTCATACAGCCATTTTTCTTTTTTTCCGCCTTGCCCTGTACACATGCGCATGCTACTTATACACCATATGGAGCTTTAGGTCCCCGCAGCCCAGTTCCGTATTCCAACATGTACAAAGCTTTCAAAGTTAAATATGAGGAGGCTGAACTTGTTGCGAATACCCTCCCTGTCAGTGATGAGAACCACCATGCTCCATTTCCCCAGAACACTGATATTTTATAAGGTCTGCCTTCCAAGGACATGCAGGGTAAAGAGTTCAGGTTTTACCCTCCAGCCTCTCTCTGGTGCCACAGGCATGCTGAGATGTATGCAGATAGACGGAGACATCAGGATACTGGCTTCTTTGGTTTATGGGTCCTTTGCACCCCACTAAGGAACAGGCCATTCAGGACACCTCAGTCTCCTTGCACACATTAGGCACCAAAAACAAGCCACACCACTCGCTGGCATGGAGCTAGATTCACTTCTCCTGGTCTGAGAGAGAAAGAGGAATTTACTTTTTCAGAGGTGGGAGTGTGATTTAGTTTAAATGCTTTTCACCTCATGTAATATTAGGAGTAGCTAATAAAATAGCCTATTTTATTATGTAGCTTGTTGAGTATAGTGTTTGAGACCCTCATACTGAACAAAATAATGCATCATTGTGTACCGTAGTGTACCACATGCACCCACGCACTTGAAGACATGATTCAGATTAGACCTGAGACATAGGAACATAAAGGAGCTGCCATGTCATGAAGTGATGAGCTAGGAATAAATACATTGTTTATGAATCAGATTCCCACAAAGGAACATTTTACATTAAGAATTTATCAAGGCACAGCAGCTTGTGGAACAGAAACGTTTCTGAAACGTTTCTAAAACGTCTTCTTTGCAGCTATAAATGCCCTGTATTGCCCCCAGAGGGATGGTTGTAACATTCACAAAAAAGTGGATGGGAAGGATCTTTCAAAATCTGCTCACCTTTCTGCCCTTTAAAACAAAAATCTCATTAAGCTCAGGTAACTGCGTCTGGGGTTTCCCTGTAATCTATAATTTTCCATGTTTACAAGGCTGGACAGTTTTTCTGATGGTTGTTTGTCCCAGAGTACCCTCAGGCGTATGTTACGTTCTGGCTCTTCCTTTAAGGTCTGCTGTTATAGTTATGACGTGACCGAGCCCCCGCTTGCACTCTGATCACTACGTACACCCTTTTAAACCACTGTAGAGTAAGTGCTTGCCTAATCTGTCCCCTCCTCTGCCGAGCTGTATGTGTACTCCTGCTGCCTGATGTGGTGTCTCTGCCGGATCCTGATACACTGGTGTGCGGCTCCTCTCGCCCTCTGGATCTGCCTGATTTATCCTGATGCTCTACTTCTGCGTGGAGCTTTCTGCACTTACCCTCTGTGGCTGTGCAGAGTCCTACATGGACACCCTAAAGATTTCTACTTCCCCCAACCAGTTAATGCTCAAGGTTTGCCTTTGCTGCAGTAGATAGTTTTACCTGGATAATGAATTTCTGCCTTCTACAATCATAAAGACCCTCCTGTGTTCATTCCGGGGCTCTTATTCGTGATGTGGCCATGCTGAACAGGTTTTAAACACACTTGGTGCAGTTTGCTGTTCTGCACCTGTAGAATGTGATGATTTTATAATCCTGCTCCTGTTTTGAGTCTGTTCTTTTCCTTATGTCGTCTCAGGGAGTTTGTCCTTGCTACGGTCACCTGGGTCTTGCTCATTAGGGATCTATATCTACATCTGGATTTCTCTAAAGCTGCTTCCTGACTGTCTGTTGTTAAAAGTGAATTAAAAAGTACTAATAAAATTGAATTGAATCAAGTGGAATCTGCATATTTGTCTGTAGTTATGCAAGAACCCATGTTGCAGTTCGTTTTTCTCATTTTGTAGTCATGTAAATTTTTCTAATATTCAATTTTGTCAATATCGAATCATTGAATGACTTATGTTCAGATATCCAACCAGTTGTTGTGTTTAATGTGTTTAATGTGACTGTGTGTCTTGTGCAGAACGGGAACATCACAGAGCTGTTGCTGAAGGAGGGCTTTGCTCGCTGTGTGGACTGGTCCATGGCTGTGTACACCCAGGGAGCAGAGAAACTGCGGGCTGCAGAACGGTCAGTCTGTTACACTCCGGTCCGGTAGCTCATGCTGGTCAGTGACTTGAGCTTTCATACATCCAGCTGATAGCCAGTGAAAAAAAAAATCAGGCAGTGTGTGTATATACACTCCTGAACAAAATCTTAAGACCAGGGAAAATATTACAAGTATTCACACTTC
>JAKKZN010000018.1:17516396-17532109 GCA_033441825.1 Pangasius elongatus
AAAAAAGCTGAGCAGTGTGCATCCAGAAAATGGTAAAATCCAGGTTAACTAATGACTCGTATTACAAGGAGACATTTCGTCTTGACATTGGCCCTCATGTAAATATTTTGTGTTCAGTTATTCTCCAGGTAAATGACTGTTCTCGTTTTAAAGTCTTTCTTTTAGAAGATTGTTTTAGGAATTTTCCATTAAGACTCACTCAAACTAAGAAATGATGATTGATGCTGTTAAGAAATGCTCCATGTCTTCTCAGGACCCAGTAGCAAAGCTGGATCTGGTAAAGGTGATTTTGAATGTGTTTGTGCTTTGTATTATTTTTTTTCCCCCAGCATTTCAAGAATGCATCATATTTCTGCAGCACTACTGCTGCAGGCTGCTTAAAAATAATGCTGCCCACAACCCAAAATACACAGCACTCGTGGACCACTTTCTTTCATCTGCAGTCAAACTGTTCTCGAGTTTGCTCGGAACCAGTCTCAGATTTTGTGTTTCAATCATATGAAATACTGCACATGTTAAAGCACCTTAACAGAAGTGTGTGTGTGCGTGTGTATGTGTGTGTATATAAAAATATTCAGATCCCTTCAGGTTATTGTTATTACATTACATAGAATTACATTTCTTTTTTTGGCCATCAAGCCACACACAATAAACCATAATGACTGGGCAAAAACAAGTTTTTAGAACTTTTTTTTTTATTGCTAATTTATTAAAAATCAAAAACTGAGCTCTCTCACTTAGGTAAGTATTCAGAGCCTTTATTCAGCAGCAGTTACAGCTTCAGTCTTCACTGGGTAAGTCTCAACAAGCTTTCTACACCTGGGCAGTTTCTCCCATTCTCAGACTGAATGGGGCGCGCGTGCGCGCGTGCGTGCGTGCGTGTGTGCCTGCGTGCGTGTGTGCGTGTGTGTGTGATGTTTTATGGCAGGGCTATCAGACTCGGTTCCAGTATTGTCTAGGCTGTATGCTTTGGATCATTGTGATGAAAACTGATCCTTTGCCCCAGTCTGAGGTTGTGTTCTGACCAGTTTCCCTGGCCCTGCCACTGAGAAGCACCCCATAGCTTGATGCTGCCACCACTATGCTTCACCATAAGGACGTTAAGTCAGTAGATGAGCAGTACCTGGTTTGGCCACATGTGGCGCTCAGAGATCAGCCTGGCTACTGAGTTTGCCTGGTTGCCAACTCGAAGAAGAGTCCTGGTGGTTCTTCCATTTCGCAATGCTCAGAGGAACATTTAAAGCTTTAGCAATTTTTTTTCCTTTGCACGGATCTGTCTCTCAACACAATTTAATTGTGGATCCTTGGACTTGCAATGTGAATTGTGAGACCTTACACACACAGGTGTGTGCGTTTCTAAATTATGGCCAGTCAGTTGACTTTGTCTCAGGTGGACTTCAGTCAAGTTCTAGAGACATCTCAAGATAATCATTTTCATCTCATCTTTATGGATTGTGTATTGACTAATTGGCAAAAGTATTTGAAAAAAATAAAAGTAATAAATAAATTTACATACAGTGGTGTGGAAAAGTATTTGCCCCTTCCTGATTTCTTGTTTCAGATCTTCAAACAAAATTTAATATAGGACAAAGACAGTGTTAACATGAAGTATGGTTAGTAAACGTTTCATTTATTAAGATCATTCATTTATTGAAGGAAAACTGGCCCTGTGTGGAAAAAGTAATTGCCCCCTTAGTTACACAAATAACCAAAGTTGATTTAATTGGGTTCAGTTAGATTAGACACGCCCAGGCTTGATTACTGCCAGCCCTGTTAAATCTAAACATAACTTAAATACAACCTGTCCAGCAATGTAAAGTAGATTATAAAGTCTGACCAAGCAGCACACCTGTATTACATTTTGTATTAGGAACTGAAACTGGTTAATATGACAAATAAATGTGGCAAAAATTGGACAGGAATTAGGGGGGGGAAAAGGAAATTAGGGAGGTGGCGAATACTACACACACTACACAATACCAGTACAACAGCCAACACACATTATATGTTGCATTGTTACACAACCATGTATTAACCGTTAAAAGCGCTTTTCAGTAGCTTTCAAGCAACGTAAAAATCAGGCATTTTAGCCGACTTTGGAGCTCTATTTCCAGTTAAAATGGCGCCTTAGGCACTGCTGCGGAGCTCATTATGTTTCAGTCCATCATTTTCCTCATGTCAGAGACTTTGTTTTTAACAGTCAAATTTTTGGGAGAAATTATAAATTAATTTATTTCTTTTTAAGAATATGCTGAACCTGTAGTACGTTTTGTTTGCAATATTAAACCTCTGTTCATAGCTTTTTTTTTTTTTTTTAACTTATTTAGTTTTATACAGACTAAAATGCGCATTGTTTGATTCAGATATAAAGGAGTCTTTTCAGTCATACATCTTTAAATAATGTTTAAATTTTATTAAAAATTTTCTGAGATTTGAATTGTGAGGCCAGTATCATGAATTGAATCGCGATTGGAGTGTATCATTTACACCCCTAATAAGTATGTATGTCAATAGGGTCACCGTTTCCCTGGACTAGAGGGCGACCAGAGCCTCTTTTCCACTACAGGGCTGCATTACGTCAGCTGCTGCATCATAACATTTTCCGTCTGTGCTGGCACTTACACGAAGTAAAGTCAGTAATGGCATTCCAGGTTTGTTTAAAAAAAAAAAAAAAAAACCTGTCAGTTGGTAAAATAGATCTGAGTCTTGTGCTCTGCGGTCAAGTCCGATGCAGATCATTGCAGAACTTTGACAGTGGTACACGACTGTGGTAATCACGTCCACAGTCCACATTTTACTTCAGTCTTTACTCTATCTATCTATCTATCTATCTATCTATCTATCTATCTTTATCAGTCTTTTTATTTATCTACCTCATGACACCTTGTTGATTAGACAGCTTTACACTTGCTTGCATATAGTATATATGTTTTAAATACATTTTCTACTGTAGTACTACAGTTTCCCTTGGAAATCAGTCAGTCTATTTACTAATTAGAGGTGTAACGACAGACAGAATTTGAATTTTTATACACTTTTGATATGGTGGTGTCTCACTATGATACATTTTTGATGCAGGAAAAAAATAAGCATTGCCTGAATGTGCCATCATATTACCTCCAGTTAATATGCTGTTAGCTTGTGAGAAGCAGCATGATTAAGAGAAGTGTTTTTTGTGTTTTTTTTTCCTCCACCATAGCCTCTCTTGATTCGAGATGTAGAGGAAGTTTGTTCAGAGTGTTCCTCTGCAGTTCTTGGGTAATAATGAAGAAGAGCACGACTTGCTTGTGTGTTGCTAAGTGACTGGACAGCAAGAAATAGCATGAAAGCAGGGATGGGTTAGAACAGGAGGGAGGAAGGGAGAGAGTGGCTCTTGGCTCACCACTGTTTGAAACAGTCATTCTTCCCCTCCACTCCTGTTTTCTTTTCTCTCTCTCTCTCTTTGTCTGTTGCTGACCCTTTGTGTGGGTGACATTTTATGCCGTGCTAAAGCTGAGGGCTGAACAAATCATTTCTGAGCTGAAAGTTATTATGCCTGTACTGAGCTGCTGCAGTCAGTCGGGTTGTGACAATACCGAGGTTTTCAGTAGCAAGACCAGTTGCAGTATTGCGCTTTTTAAAGCCAGCACCACCTTAAGGCCGCTCGTCATAGCCTCTCCCCAGCTGAAGCAAAAGAAGCGCACTCCTTGTCATTTTATATACTGTCTGCCCAAGCGAACTCTGAGCAACTCTAATGCTTCTGCAATGACTAAAAAAAAAATCTTGAACAAAATTTTCACGAGATCTCAGTAGCTCATGCATTTTTGTTGCTGATTGCATAATTTTATCTCGAAATCTATTTCACATGTGATACATGGCCACTTTCACCCCCCCTGAAAGACTGTGTGAATGTTCCATTAAACAGCATCAGTTCAGAAGTTTACAGTGTTTTGTATTTAACACCTACCACCATTTTATCCTGCCCCTTCAGAACTGTGTGTGTGTGTGTGTGTGTGTGTGTTTTGATTTGTGTTTGCACGTGTAGACTATATAGATGATCATTGGCAACCATTCTGGGGTTAGTGTGGCTCTCCCAGCAGGTGCTTTTTTCCCCTCCATCATTTTCTCTCTGTTGGACTCGTATTCATCTATATGCTGCTGTAGCACACAGGGTTAGGGACAAAAGGTTTTGTTTTGTTTTTTTTGTGTAATCTAGAGGCTAACGCCGTGGCTGACCTCTGCTGGCAGTGAGGACAGTGACGCGCCCGGAGAGAAGCATCTAATCTCTGTGTGCTCTCCCATCCAAAGCCTCCCACTGTGACCCTAAAGAAAGGACAAGCAGGGCTGAAAGAGCTCACTATTCCCATAGTGCTCAGCTGTGAAGCGTGGCTGCAAGACAGAAAGAGGATGAGTGTAACAATACTCTGTTAATGTAATTCTGCCCAGCCTGCTGATTTGTGATTTTTACGGTCAGGTGTGTGTGTGTGTGTGTGTGTGTGTGTGTGTGTGTGTGTGTGTGTGTGTGTGTGTGTGTGTGTGTGTGTGTGCGTGCGTGTGTGCGTGTGTGCGCGCGCTGCTGTAGCTCTGGGAAGACAGAAAGCGTGTGAACCCAGGCTGTGCCAGTTAGATTTATGCCTACCTTTCATAAGTGTCTCACACACACAATCTGCATGTTTGTGTAAAATAGAAGCTCTAGTCCGGTTCTTCGGGGAACGTCCCTGCAGTGTTGCAGGCTGGGACAGATGTCAGATGAATATGTACTGTAATGCAGCATTATTGAAGGACGTTCCAAGAGATATGGGATATACGCCTCCCTTTCATGGGGGGTTGTGGATGGAGTTATCTGAAATGGTGGAGCATCATTAAGTTTGTGAAAACCACACTGTGGGCTGGTCCAGGTCAAGGGGTTGTTGAAATAGAAGTAGCAGTGGGCTAACCCATGTACAGCGAGGTAATGAGATAACAAACACAGAAGCATACAGTTCAACATAATGGACAAACACAGAAACGAAAAGAAATGATGGTGCCTAAGAGAGAAGAAACAGAAAAGCATTGAGGCAGATGCAGCTAGTTGTGTAAAACTGGTAAACATGTGTGTGTGTGTGTGCGTGTGTGTGAAAGAGGGAAATGCATTTATTATTGTTTTGAGGTTAGGCCTGTACTTTATTCGTGGAGTATTTAATTGTTGTGGAAGCCTGTAATTTACATTTACTCATTCGTTTGAGGCTTTTATCCTTGCCTAATGCCTTAAGCACTGAGCTCCCACTGCCCCAAACAGATCATTTAAGGAAGCATCTATTAGCATGCTTTGCCATTTGGGTGTCTGCTGTTTCCCTTGTTTGTTGTCTGCTGCTGGTGCTAAAGGTAGCAGAGGCTTGTGGAGGCCTCAGTTAAGGTCCGTTTCAGACCCGGTTTTCATGTTGGGTTCAACTGAAGCGTGTATGAGTGAACTTTCAGCCTCTGACCTGGCGTGCAGGAATATCTTTCTCCATCGTGATTGGTCAGAAGTTGATTAATTTTCTGCACATGGCATGGTCTGTTCTTTAGCTCTCACATTTGTCCCGTGTTATGTATGAGTAACTGGAGCAGATAATGAAAATGGCAACCCATGGTCAATGTCTGTTGCCTTGGGCCACATGTATTTGGAGGCTATTTGATCCGATACTAGCACTAATGCTGCACTCTGTTAATGTGAAAAACAACATGTGGAGAAACATGCATTCACAAAATCTGTTTTGTTTAAAATTTGGAAATGTATAATTAAGAAATAAAGCATTATAAACGGCTATGTTTACATGCACATCAAATTCTGTGTAAGGTCTATATTCAGGTTGCAGCCGTATTCCGAATGCGGTGTTTATATGTGCCCAGGCATCGGAATATTCCTGTATACGTGGTTTGGTTGTTGAAAGTTTGCCTGAGTTGCCGTTCGTAAATACCTAGCCTACAGCTAATCACCCACAAGTCCTCGCGGACTGAGCCACTCCTTTCAGTGGATATTCTGAATAAGGTGTTTACATGCTACAATTTTCCGATTAAAACAGGCATGTTCCAGGGGCGGGAATCTAAATTTGGGGAATCAGAATATTATGTGAATCGGGCAATCGGATTTGCGGCGTTCACATGACACAGTACAGATTAGAATATCGCCAAGTTCTGATTAATATCGGAATATCGATGTGCATGTAAACGTAGCCAGTGTCTTAATAGTGTTATTGCATCTGACGTTCTGTCTCTCTTGTCCGTCTGTCTAAGGCCTTCCTTCCCACTTCTGCTGTACTCTAATCCGTTTCTAACATAACCACATACGCCCTTACCTCATCACTTCCTAATCACGAGTGTGACACACACAGGAGAAAAACAGAATGAGTGTGTGCCAAACATAAGCATGTGAGCAAGGAACTCTGTCCCTTTCTATAATCTGTGCAGCTTTCACTTAAAAGCACACTGGTGTGTATGCCGGACAGCTCCTGCATGCCTTGAAGGGCAGAAGCTGAGTTTAGCTAACATTAGACAAGTATACAGCTAATATCAGTTAACCATAGACACTCACTGAGCACTTTATTAGGAACACCTGTAGAGTTTAAACAGAATGGCGCAATAAAGAAAAAACATCCAGTGAGCAGCAGTTCTGCGTGTGGAAACACCTTGGACGGAGAATGTCCAGACTGGTTCGAGCTGGCAGGAAGGCTACAGTAACTCAGGTAACTACTCTGTACATTTGTGGTGAGCAGAAAAGCATCTCAGAATGCACAAGACAAGTACAGAAAGCCGAGGCTGCAGTGGGCACGGACTCACCAACACTGGACAGGTGAAGAAAAACGTAGCCTGGTCTGATGAATCTGGATCTCTGCTGAGGAACACAGATGGTAGGGTCAGAATGAATCCATGGACCCAACCTGCCTTGTGTCAGCAGTCCAGGCTGGTGGAGGTGCTGTGATGGTGTGGGGAATGTCTTCTTGGCGCTCTTTGGTCTCATTAATGCCAATCAATCATCACCTGAATGCCACAGCCTCATTATCTCATTATTGCTGCTGATCACGTGCATCCCTTCATGACCACCATTTACCTTCTTCCAGTGGCTTATCATTCCAGCATGATGATGCACCATGTCACAAAGCAAAACCCGTCTCAAACTGGTTTCATGAACGTAACGATGAGCTCAGTGTTCTTCAGTGGCCTTCCCAGTTATCGGATCTGAATCCAGCAGAACACCTTTGGGATGCGGTAGAACGGGAGACTTGCAGCATGAAAGTGCTCCTGAAAAATCTGCAGGAATTGCGAGAAGCGATCATCTCAACAAAGGAATGCTTCGAACATCTCGTGGAATCCATGCCATGAAGAATTGAGGCTGTTTCGGGAGCAAAGGGAGACCCCACCCAGTGTTAGTCTAGTGTTCCTAATAAAGTGCTCAGTGAGTGTGTGTATATAAGAAACACTTTTATACACCATTACCATTTCATAGTCGTGAGATTATCTATATAGCTTTTTTCACATCTATATTTCTAGGACTGCAACTTAGGACTGATTAATCAAGTACTTGTTTTTTAAATTATATTAAGTACTAACAGTATTTATTTAAAACATATCTCTGCAGCATTTCAGTCAGTGACCACTAGTACAGAACTGTTAACTAGGTTTAATTAAATAACACAATCGGGGTTTTTTCTGTGTTTGCGAAAACCAAATGAGACGCTCAGACTAACGCAGAGAGACTGCGTTCACTACGTTTTTATTTTTCAGCACACGTTTTTTTGCAGCTGTACGTCTTTCCTGCATTTCAGGGCCTGATTTGTTTCAATTCCAATCAGAAATATTCCGAATACAGGAAAACAAATCTCTGCTGCCGGTGTCATTAACTGAAACGACCTCATTTTGCTTGCCATGTGTGAATGCGAGATGAATCATTTTGGTAACGTTGGCCTTGATGTCAGTATCATGAATCTGTTGTGCAAATGGAACACGGAGTTCCCGATAGATGGAGTCTATAAGCTTTAATGGCGAGACTGACACAGAGACTAATCCCAGGCTTGATCAGGATATCAAGTAGGGCTGTGAATGGAATCAACTTTTCTCGTTTCTGCATCTTAACTGAAACAGTTAAGCAGCAACTGGTTGTCTGGTGGTTACCTTAAACCCCCGTGTGTGTGTGTGTGTGTGTGTGTGTGTGTGTATACATCATGCACACTAGTTTCTATCTTAGACAAGTCCATCACAAATCATGGGAAAATCTAGACATCATTAAAAAAAAGGTGCATAGTAAAGGGGAAAAATATTTTTTTATTGCATTTATGACATTTGGCACAGTACAAATTCATGGTGCTTCCAAGATAAACCTGTAAAGATCAACTTAGGTCTTTTTTTTCTCTCTCTTAAAGAAAATCTTATCAATATAAATCATTTCAATACTTTTTCTTTTGTTTTACTGCATTCTCTATAGTATGGTTTAGAAATTGCTACCCTCATTTTTCTGAAATTCGGAGTGGCATTTTAAACAACTGCTCTTTAAACAGACATTACAAGGTAGAAAATAGTTTTTAACAGCTGTTCATTATATGTAATCTGCTTCTCGATCACCAGCCCGTGGGTCGTGCACGTGTTTGTGTGGGTGGGGTGTCCTGGGAAAAGCCTCCTTCATATGGTGAAATTGCGACATGAAGTTTTTCCTGTTTGCATTTACAATTCCATTCTGATTTCCCTGAAATATATCCAAGCACTAATTCTCTAAAAGCAACTGTCGTGTATTCATTTTGCTTAAATTAAATGTAATATGTAGTAAATGAGAGCTACAAATTGTAAATATGACAGTGAACACTAGGTCTATCTACATAGCAGTTTTTATTCGTAACCTACTGACGGGCGCTTAGTCCAGCCCATTCAGTAGCCGTTCAGTGTTTAATAATAATAATATTATTCTGTATTTTACCTACGGATGGCATTTGAAACTATTTTAGAGTGCTCAGTTACTCATCCCTATATTATCTCATTTGAAATGATCTTAACCTGATTTAATAATATTATCCTGAGCAGACAAGCTATAGCAAGCACCCTACCTACCTCTACACCTGGAAAAACGATACGAGTAGTGACACTTCATCGAAACATCACGTGAGAATTGAGTAATCACTTTAGTCATCATCCACATCATCGCTTGGGGCAAGCGTCATTCATAGCATTTAAATACGAGCCTCATCACCTTTCCATCAACTGATCACTGCCTGGTTTTATATCGGTGCTTAATCGGTTAATCGCTGATTGTCTAAGTGTCCCATATTTTCATTGGGTAAAAGTTTTCACCTCGGATGAGTAAGTGCTTTTTTTCTGCCGTCATGGTTCAGGTGTATTGCAGACAATCTGACAGCTCTGTTTATGAACTGAATAGGCATGAGTCTGGTTGGTTATGGAAAATCAAAATCTGACATCCACTTTGTGAGGAAATCACACTTTAGCTAGGATTGATCGAGTGTGTTTATTAAACTGATCTCTGCAGTCTCATAGCCAAGGCAATGTTAGAAAGTACAGAAAAATATTTCCACATATTTTTATACATATGCTATGGGCAGAAAAGTTCAATTTTGGTCAATTCTCTTTATTTTTGTCTGTTTGCCAACACTCCACTGGATTTCCCAGACACACACACACACACACACACACACACACCTCTTTCTCTCTAAAAGAACCCACCCCGTATGTGTGTGTGTTTTCTGAAGGGGTGCGTTCTTTTAGATGAGGACTAGATTTGAGTCTCTTGTACTTTCTCCTTGTTGTGTGTTTTTATGATGAAGGGCTCAGGCATAGATCTGATACTGGGTAAAGTTCGTGGAAGGGAGTTTCCAGTGCTGCAGTTTTCTGTCCATTTATTTGTATGTCCCCAAGGCTTGTATGAGTTCTGAGTGCTATATTTGATCTCATGGTGGCTGTAATCCATTTCAGGTTTTTGGGGGCTCAAGTCTTGCTTGTGACTAAAGTATTCAGCTTTGAGTGGGTTGTATTCTGTCTTAAATGCACTGTAGTCTGGTTTAAAATGACTGCAATCCATCTTCAAGGGGCTGTAGTTGATGCCAGATTTGTTAGGAATGTAATCAGATTTGGGCTTGTGCATACTGTAGTCCATTTTGGGTTTGTGAATGCTGTAATCTGATTTGAAAGGGCTGAAGTCCAGTTTGACTGCTTGAGATTTGTAGTCAGGCTTATAAGTGCTAAATCCCGGCTTGTAAGGACTCCGGTCAGTTTTTTTGTGTATGTGATAATCAGGCAGTGACTTGTGCGCGTAGTTTGTAGAAGGTTTGTGAGAACTATAGTCTGCTATTGCAAGTGTGTTGTAATCAAAGTTGGACAGGTGTTTAGTGTAGTTTGTCTTCAGAATGTCAGTAGTATCATCTGATTTGGTTTTGGAGGTGTTAAAATGAGGTTTGGGTTTGTGGATGCTGTAATCTGATTTGAATTCAGGTGTGTGGTAGCTGTAGTCTAACTTGTGGGTGATGTAGTCTAATTTCTGAATGCTGTTATGGTCTCTTATCACTGGTAGTTTCACTGCCCCGTCCCCTGACATACTGGCAGCAGATGCAGGTGGTGGTAGGTCTTCCTTATCTACATTAATAATCTCTACAGTCCTTGTTGCTGATACTGTGCTCCTTTGTTGATGTCGCTTCCGCAGTTTATAGAACACAATTAACATGACTGCTGCTAGCAGTGTTACTGCTAGAAAACAACCAATAATGATCTTAGTAGTCTTCATCACCTCATCCAGACTGGTACTGCCAGGTTTGGATGGCTTCCCTGTTGTCCCTTTTGACGTGGGCATGGCTGGCTGGCGGCTTGGTGGTGTGTCGGTGCTTTGGAGGATGACTGTTGGTGTTGAAATGAAAACTGGTTGAAAGACTGAAGGTGAAGTAGTGGTTGTGGTGCTTTGATCTGCTTCTGTAGTGGTCCGGGATTTGGGCATGTTGAACACTGGGTTGAGAACTTCCATCGTAACTGGGGTGAAGTAGCTGAGGTTGGATGTTTTCAGTTCTGCTGCAGTCACGTTTAAATAAGCTGAAGCATTGGATTTTCCAGCTGCATTGGACACCATGCAGGTGTACATGCCCGTGTCACCCACCAGCACATTTGAGAAGTTTAGAGTCCCATCCTTAACAACGGTTATGCGTGGGTGGTTAGTTGCATGGGTCAGTAATGTACCATTTGGTAAAAACCACTGCACTGATGACATAGCTGCTGTTCGACATCGAAACTCTGCTACTCGATCAGCTGAAATATTGAGGTCTCTTGGAGCATCAGAAATGAAGGGTGCAGAACACTGCATTGCATCTGTGTCTCCTTGGTCCACATCCACCAGCTGACGGCCTCTCATGTGTGCTGGTGAGTGGCATCTGCCACAGCAGGTTGAGTTTGTACGGATGTACTGATGCAGCCACCGTGCTAACCACAGTGAGTCACAGTCGCAGTTCCAGGGATTATGATGGAGGTGCAGTTCCATCAGGTACCTCAGTGGGGAAAAGAGGTCATAGGGTAGAGAAGTCAGGTTGTTGTGGGCTAGGTTTAGGTCTACCAGTGATGACAGGTCATCAAATGCGTTGCGCTCAATTATTCTTATGTTCGAGTTCATGATCCATAGCTTTTTAAGTGAGGTCAGCCCTCTGAAGTAGCTGGGCTTGATCACAGGGAAAAAATTCTCAGAGATCTCCAACTCCTCTAGCACTAGCAGTGAGTTCAAGTAGGGAATCTCCCCTTTGATGTTGCACATACCCAAGTTGAGGTACTTGAGGTTGACCAGACCTTCAAAGGCCCCATCAGAAATGTACTCAAGCTTTCGCAGCTCACCCAGGTCCAGTCTCATGAGAGAGGGCACACGATTGAAGGCATAAGATGGGATGCTTTCAATGGGGTTGTTTCTGAGCCACAGTTCCCTCAGCTTAGACAGATATTCAAAGGCCCCACTAGGCACCACGGTCAGCCGGTTATCAAAGAGCTCCAGGGTGTTCAGACTGGTCAGCCCATTGAAAGCTCCCACTTCGATCTGTCTGATGGCATTGCGTCCTAACTGGAGCACCTCCAGGTGATGGAGATGGCGAAAAGAATCAGCCTGCACTGCCTCGATGGCATTCTCCATTAGATTGAGGTGTCTTGTGTTGGTGGGAATGCCAGGGGGCACATGAGTGAGGCCACGGCGGGTACACACCACCTTGCTGAGCTGGTTACTGCAGGAGCAGATAGGGGGGCAACCCTGAGTCCCCAGTGCACCCACCACCTCCTCCACATGCGCTTGCACCATGAGAAAGATGACAAAGAGCAGGGCAGCTTTCCTGACTCGATGTGCAGCTACACGCTCCAGGACACTCATGTTGTGGCACACTCATATTTCAACATGGTCTTGGGGAGGGGAGGGAGCAAGATTGGGGAGGATGGTGGTAAAAAGGGAATAATGGGAGGGATTTGTCTCTGGTTAAGAGAGCTAGCCCTACCCAGGGTTAAGCAAAACTCTGACACGGTTTGCCATTTACTGTACTGGGGGTGGGGTAATTTTCAGTGACAGGTGTATGAGAGCAAAAGAGATGGGTTCGGTGGGCAGAAGCCAAGCATTAATAAATTGGAAGAAAATAACAGACTGTATGTGTAAAAAGGGTTGGAAAGACCAGAAACCTACCTCGTTGAATTTACAGGTCCATTTTTTTGATCACATAGGTGCATATTGTTTACTCTTGTATCCAAAGGCAAATCCTTTTTGGGTTTTTTTTTTGGTAGAAAACACAAGATGAACAACAAAATGATTACTAATAAATCCACAGAGGAGTATATGAAGCTCACAGAGCTTTAGGCTAGGATAACATTCCAGTTTTGCTCAGACGCATGCGCCTTTGCTTGTTGACGCTCTGTCCGCAGATGGTTGTCCTTGGAAATTGTCGTTTGATGCCACCACTAAATACCTATTCTAAATCTCCATGATGAATGCCTACATGCACTAAACCAAGGGAGAGGGGGAAAAGGGGAGGGGGTGGTAAGAGGAAGAAGCATGAAAATTCCACCTTCTTTTCAAAAGCTCTCCTTTTGTTTAGCATCCAGTTTTTCCACTTATTTTTTTCCTGTTGCTGATGTTCTCCTGTCACTGCTTGTCCATTTGCCTGTGTGGAGCCCAGTTAAAAAGGCTGACACACGCACTGCAGTCATTAGTTTTTTCTTTTTTTTTTTCTTTTTTTTTTTTTTCTTTCCTTTCCCCTCTTTTCTTCCCCTGATGTAGCTCTACACTCGCATATGGCGGCAGCTGCACCCTTCTTCACATGCTCTCGCTGCAATCCGTCGAGTCTTCAATAAAGGTTGGACAGAAGGTACCAGTTTGGAGGTAGCAGTAACAGTAAAAGAATCCGTTAAGGCTTGTTCACTGCAGAAAACTGTCACTAGCGTTCAAGCGTGCTCCCTTGTTCCCTTGAATGAGAGAGAGGGGAGAGAGGGAGAGAGGAGAGAGAGAGAGACCTTCTCCTCCCCTGCTATGACGCTGCATTGATCTGGAAAGTATCTGTATTGTATGGAGCTGAGATGAGTGTCCTTAGCTGAGAGCAGTTTTGGAGAGCTCATCCCCGTGTTGGCTGCCCAGGCGCCTGGCTCGAGCTGCTGGAGGATTGTTCTGGCAAGGAAAAAGTGCATCCCCACGGCAACAGCATTCTCATCCTCTCTGAAAGTCTCTCCCTCCCTCCTGCTCTCTCACGCTCTCGCTCGCTCTCTCTCTCTCTCTCTCTCTCTCTCTCTCTCTCTCTCTCTCTCCTGCTGCTGTTTCTGGCTCAATCTTTGTTCCGCTGCATTGTAGCAAGCAGATGAGACACAGGCTTGTGCTCTCACTCCCCCTTTTGTCCTTCAGTGGAAGTGCAGATGTACTGCTGACACATTTTGCTTCAAGCGGTGCATTGATTTGATGCAGTTTTTTGTGCATCAGCATCCGCTCTCACCCGCTCTCACCCGCTTGCACTCTCTTGTTCAGTTTCCGGGCTCTTGGGATTCTTTATAAGTAGTACAGATTTGCTCTCTAAAAATTCTTGTTCTGGTGGCTTCGTGACTGCGTGATGCTATTTGGCAGCTGCAGACTGGCTGGGGATGGACTGCAGTGAGATAAAGCAGCTTGCCCTGATTTTACAGATACGCACAGTCCAGCTGATGAATGACTTGGGTCCCGCACACTGTAGCCCCCAAAAACACTTACGGAACAGGCCCAGGGTGATACCATTTCCTTACCCTGGATATGTAACACTGGATCAGCTGAGAGACTGGGAGAGGGCTGTGCAAGGCTGGAGCATATCTCTCCTATCTCTGTGTGTCTCTCTCTCTTTCCTCTCTCTCCCTTTTCTTTCTATCTTAATAGCTTTGAAACAGTTGCTCAGAGCACAAATGTAACGTAATGGTGCAGTGCACGTTTGTAAATAGCACAGCCTTCGGGTGCAGGCAGCTGGGAGTGAGTAATTGTTTTCTGGAGCTTTACATTTTGCATATAGGATTTTTTTATTTATTATTTTTTTTTATTTTAATGCCAGGACCTTCAATTTTATCTTTAAAGGGACAGTCTGTCTACAGTCATTCATTCTAACCAAGCAAGGTTGACGTTTGAGTCCACTTGTTTAATTAGTCCATCTCGATCTGTAGTCTCAGTGTATGCATGTGTCTGATATAAGAAAACAATCACGCACAGAGTTTGTCTGTAACTGCCACGATATTGTTTGTGCTCACTATAGTCCAATCAGCCCTGTTTGTCATAATGTGGCTTGTCAGTTAATCCATAGTGGAGGTGCAGTGCATGAGCCTCAGTGGGGTCCACTAAATCAGACCAAAAGAAAAGCACAGTGTGTGTCTCCTGTCTGCCTATCTGCATTTAGCTCTGGTTAGAACACAGATGTCTGTTCAATCCAAATAATGTAATCATGCTCAGTTACATCCCTACTTTTTAATCATCCAGAACATTTGCCCTCCAATTCTCCGAGACAATGGAAAAGACAATGGGATTTAGGGTCTTTAAGCCTCCTTTGTGCTTCTACCTCTGGTCCTCATTGTCTCTTTTTTTTTTTCCCTTTTCTTTTTCCCCTGCCCACCACCTCCTCCTTTTTTTGGCTGTGTTTTTTAGTATATGCTTAATATTTGCCCAGGCTGTTTGTATTGTGAGCAATAGGAGATCTGAAGTGAGTCTGGGTGTCAGAAGTCCTCCTCTATGCTGGCACTGTGCTAACGGCTATCCTAGCTATCTGTTAATGACCTTCATTACGCCCAGCTCTATTTGTCTTCGAGGCACAAGCTAGATTATGAAACTGCAGCCACGTACCTTAAAGTCGACCTAACTGGTGTTCCAATTTGCCCAATGACAGAGGTGGCATGAGATGCTTTTTTCACTGCAAGCACTTAACCGGACCTGCACTACACTGTGTCCTATTCAGCCTGAAAATGCATCCAGGAACAGAAGTCTAAAATGGCAGGCTTTCAGTATTATTCCTTTTAACAAGCGATTTGAGTTCTGGTGGGTGTTTTTTCTTCTTCTTCTTCTTCTTCTTCTTCAAGTCTCCGCTACTAGGTGCAGGGGTTGTTATGTTTTCCGGTTGTTTGTTCATGCGTCCATCCGATTTTCATTATTAGTGTGGACGTGATGTTGAAACGCCCTTTTTATTCTTCACTGGTTGTGTTGGCCACTTCATGTAACATTTAATGACAAGTTTCAGATACTAAGTAAATACCTAGTTATCGCGTGATGGGATCACACCTGG
>JAKKZN010000018.1:17585188-17598748 GCA_033441825.1 Pangasius elongatus
AGCAGAACTATGGTGTTCAGCCAAGAAAGTTATGTATGCAAAAATGTTTACCCAGTCCAGCTTTAAATTAAGTTTCTTACTTTATGGCATTAACCTGTCGATCTCTGCGATCCTCCACAGCCACAATCAGGCCTCCTGAATCCAGTATGCTGTAGTGGTGAGGTCCCCTAAGAGCGCATATCCAGTTGTACCCTCCATCCGCGGACACGTACACATCTGGCTTGGATGCTGAAATGGAGTCCCCGACACTGCCTGTGAAAACAGAGGCTGTAGGCGTCTGCGCTGGGCGACAGCATGTTAATGACTAGCTAATGCTGGGGCGGGTGTGTTACCATGAGCGATGATCAAGCCAACAGCAGAAGGATCGGACAGAGGCAGCATGGGAGAAATGCCGCTGTAGTGGCTGTGCTCTCCATGGATGTGCAAGTTACACTGAAACATTTAAACAAAGCTGTTATCTCTGTCTGCTCTGAAAGGGGCTGTTAATCCCAGATGTACAGTATGTACCCTTTTAACGCTTCCTTCACATTCCACGTTTTTTGGCTTTTTTAGTGGCCGCCATTTTCCACCGTTATTGAACGTGATGACTGTGCAAATTCGTCCATCTGTAACAAACAAGGTGCATTACAACTCATAAGATGATCATATGGTCGGGTGAAATGAGTAGACTGTAGTGGCTAGATATAAAACACACTGTCTGTGAAAGTTGATTTAATGATCCAGTTTGCCTTAAAGAAATATATTAATTAATTTCTGCGCCACAGATAACACAGAGACCTGTTCACTTCCATATCTTCAATGAGCACGGTGCATGAATGTGTGTCGTACCCTCCTCAAACACGTTGGTAAGATACACTCCTCGCAGTGAGGTCACATTTGTAAAGTCACTCTTCCTTTGGCCACCAAACAGATGGCGTTCAAGAGACTTGGAGTACAGGATGCCACGGTCATCAGACGTGTACACCGTCCCAAAATACGTCTCATCTACAAGCACGAGGTCACACAGTGCACAATGTTACCAGAAAAGAAGGATGAATATAGTGTGGTATAGCTCTAAAAATAATGTCAGTGCCATTCAGGTTATTAAAGGCTTTCTCTGGCCCTGTCAAGCTTCTCTTTTTATGTGTGCATGAGCTCAACCCTGATGGACGCACTGCACGTGCCATTGTTCCGACAAGGCCATAAAGTCCCTGGCTTTGCATTTTAGGTGAAAAAGAACACTGTCCTCTGCCTTATCTAAGCCTTCAAGGATTAAAAGAAGTCAGCTGTCATGCCATTTTCTCAAGCAGTCTTGACTTGTCAGCACTTTGAGGAACTAGTCTGGTAAGTGCGTAGCCACACTGACACACTGAACAGATACAGCTTTTAGCACTGTGACTGTGTATGTAAAAACACTGAGCGGTTTAACACAAAACCAGGATGACATGAGGTGTTACTGTCGATTCTGTAGAATCCTTAAGCATTTGCAAGAATGAAGTCATCTGAGAGATTGTCTGGTAGGTCTTTACCTCCAGGGCTATCCACATGCATAAAGATCATATCTTCATCGCCATCCAGAACGGAGTAGAACTGAAAACAGAGAGTAGGAGCATGCAGGTATGATAAAGACTGAATGACACAGCTGTGTGTGTGTGTGTGTGTGTGTGTGTGTGTGTGTGTGTGTGTGTGTGTGTGTGTGTGTATGCCTGGCAGACTGTCAACATAGAGGTTGTGGGAGAAAGTCTTTTTTTTGCTGAATCGACAAAAATATACTGAAACCAGCATCCTTACAAATCTCAAACCATGTGTGTAAGCATTTCTGTGTGTGTGTGTGTGTGTGTGTGTGTGTGTGTGCGTGTGTGAGTGTGTGTAATATAAACAACCTACAGTATGATGTGTAGAAATAACGTCTGCTTTATCCTGTTTTAAATTTCTGACCTTGACCCAGGTGAAAAGTTGAAACAACTTGACTGTACTCGTGTGTTGGACAGAGTGTGGAAGCTCAAGCTCATTCCTCAAGCTCACCTGCTCTGAGCTGGCTGATGGGAGCAGGGCTTTGGTGAAGCGATCACCATGGTCTAAAGACACATAAATAACCCGAGGAGAACCCTACACACAAACACACACACATTATAACCTGCGTGTCGTAATGGTCAAACTTTTAATTGTGGATGCCTTTGCGCTACCGGTTTCTCCATGACAGAGGTGAAGAGGAAGCCTCCAATGTAGCCGAAGGAGAAGATATTCTGAGCAATGGTAGTGAAGGTTCTGCCCAGGTCCTGGGTTCGTCTCAGATAAAGATCTCCTCGCCTGTCTGCCTCCACTACACCCATTTGGAATCCCAAAGGCACAGAAAATACAATATATATATATATATGTATATATATATAAACAAACAATTTGCACAGCTTTTATTTCATTTATTTACCCTTAAGGTCATTTTTAATGTGAGGAAATCTCACCTGTGCCTTTAGGGCTATAACTGAAAAAAAGAGTGATGCCGGATCCCCTTCAGAGAGAAACGACAAAAAGAGAATGAAATGTATGAGAGATTAAAATAGTGCTGAGTCCCACGGACAAGCGGGACTAGGGGGGGGGGAAAGAGAATTACCTCATACTCTTACTGACCACTTTATTAGGAACACCTCTATGTCTGCTCATTCATGCAATTATCCAATCAGTGCAATTAAAATCCTGCAGATGCAGGTCAGGAGTTAATGTTTACATCAAACATCAGAATGAGGAAAAAGTGAGATCTCTGTGACTGTAACCGTGGTGTGGATGTTGGTGCCAGATGGTTTGAGTATTTTAGAAACTGCTGATCTCCTGGGAATTTCACACACAACAGTCTCTAGATGGTAGGAAAAGACTTCCAGTGAGCAGCAGTTACTGCTTCGAGCTCACCAGAAGGCTACAGTAACTCAAATAACCACTCTTTACAGATTCGCCCAACCTGCAGAGCTGCCAATTGGAAAAATTTCACTTGGTCTTTATCCAGTCTTCAGCTGCCGAGTTTTTGCGAGCCTCAGATTCCTCTTTGTGATTATTAACTGAAGCTCTTGACCTGTAATATTTCCTGGCCTGAGGTCAGGTTAGCCCAAAACGTCACAGCCTATTCCACTGAAAAGCTTTATGTTTGAGACAGTTCATGAGTATATTTTTAAAAAAAAAAAGAAACGCAAGCCAGAGAAATAAACTCGGCTCTCACAATATACATTATTAAAGCAGTGCTGCTCTCACCATGTAAAAGAATAAACTCCATCGTGGATTTTAGACCAGCTGCTCCCAAAGTTCTGCGAGAGCCATAGACAGCCCTGTGAAAATGGCACAGGAAACAGAGCAGTCTCTGTAAAGATTCAAATTAAAAAAAATCTACAAATCTACACACCTCTCCATTAAATATGCCTCCAGACATGATTACGTTTTAAGCCTAACTTCACCTGAACTAGTGCAGAAAACACTGTCAGGTTTTCAGTGTTCATCTTACTTGACTCTATTGCCCATAATTGTTCATTTTTGAAAAAACTGAAAGATCCAGGTAAAAGGACGGCTGTGTAAGTATGGAGTATGGAGTAAGTAAGGAATTAGTAGTGTAGGGTTGGTTTTAGCCTCAGGTAGGTCATCAATACACGGTAAAAATACCATTTATCATCACACCTATCACACTCATTTACTCACCTTTGTGCTGATGACCAGCAGGCAGTCTGCGTCGTGGTGATGGAAGGAAATGGGCTGAGCTGGGTGGAAAGGCAGCTGTACTGATCTGAACGTCTTTCCTGAGTCTGTGGAGGTAAATATAACTCCTCCTGGGACATTGGCAATGGGCAGCTCAGCTGTCAAAATCACCTGTAAAAAAAAAATGACAACGGCTGTGGCAAAGTTTCAGCACAACTTACATGCTTAGTAAAATAAAATCGATTAAACCCGTCACAGGCAGATTGAAAAACGAATAAAGGAATAGATGAATGAGATCTCTATTGTACTAGTTTAACATTAGAAATGTGCTAACATCATCATAATCAAACAACACAGCAATGTTATTACTATTGTGGTGTAAGTGCAAAGGCAAACACTGAGCCAACATTACAAGACATTACATTTAGAAGAGCATCACGCGGCGGTCTTATCGGGTCACTTTCCTGGCCTAATTTGATGGCAGTGTTCCATTAATTTTTCTCAAAGAAAGCTTTGTTCTGTCTCATAATTCTGCTCATCACGGACCATGACATTTTAAAAAAACATACAGGATTGTTCATAGACGCAGAGGTAAGTTACCTGCAGTCTGTTCTGAGTAACTCTCACATTTATGTTTGTAGATTAACAGAAGTTGTTGTTAATAAAATACATTAATTCATTTTCATGAGCATTACAGTGTTTCAGGACTGTTTCCTCGAGTTCAGCATGATGCTTACTCCTCCACCTTTCAATGGACCTCATTTATCAGGCTGGATACGAGCAAAATTTATCCGTAAGCTGTCTGTATGGGGATTTACACGGAAACTCGAACTTTGGTATTCATGAAAATCCTGTTAGTTCAGAAATATGTTCGTATCCAACGCAAGCTCCTGAGTCGGTGTAAACGTACTTCAGACTCACTAATGTAATCAGACTCACTAATGTAATCAGACTCACTAATGAAATCAGACTCACTAATGTAAACGTTGATCACTTTTAAATCAGTTACTGCAATTTTAGACACAGATAACACCGTCAAGCTTAAACTTCAGTTACACACAAATTTCATATTAATGTAATTAATTAAAGAAATAATATTTTTTAAAAATGAAGACAAATTAAACAAATTAGTCGTTAAATTGAATTAAAAGGAATTCTGCTGTAATGATGCCATTGCATCTTCTTTTAATGCTGCGCAACACTATAGAGATTATACCATAATCGATAAGTGACTGATATGGTACGTCTCAATCCGTAATGTGATGTATACTCTCCAGTGTGGTGCAGTTTTTATCTCCATTTTCATGTCAAACCATTTTCTTTTCACCTCGCTAAATTCACACCTAATTCTGAAATTTCTGTAATTTCTCTACTTTTGGCCTTTTCAGGTGCTGTTTCACTACTATTTATGTTTTTTTTTATTGGTGTAGACTTGAGTCAAAATAACGTCCACTTTTTTGCTATTTTGTCCTGTGGACGTCACTAAATGCAAATGAGCTGTGACGTGTGTGTACTTTTCACTTTACAGGTGATTGCAGTTCATCAGCATACGCTCCTAAGTATGAAGAAAATCAGAGATACTTTTGAAACTATTGTAAATCTAGCAGATTTGCAGATGTTGTTAGTTGTCCTACGAAAACATTTAAAGCAACTTTATTTTAAAAATCTGATAAATGAGGCCCAATGATGTTGTTTCAGTGTCTGGATACTATTTCAGTCAGTGTCATAAACTCAGTGGTTTATAGGTGCACACCTTCTGTGAATTCCCCGGGCCTACAGAAATCCCAAAGTCCTTTCTTATGAAGGAACTGTTGATGGTATATGAGATGTCATGAAAGGATTTTCCATAATCTTCACTATCAGAAAACATAGAAAAACTAGGTTATAAAATGTTTGTATGTAGCATGGAACTGAGAGATTAACAGAATGGACAACACCACAGACTTGAATGTCACCTGCTCTGCACTAACCTCCTGTACAGTCGAATGGAGCCACGTTCATAAAAGGAGTCCAGTGGAGCACTAACTGTGGACAAAATCAGAATAACCTGAAAGAAAAGAATGATATTCTACATAAAGGTCAGTTCACAAGTGTTACTCATCAGTCAACTGTGAGCACTCGTGTACTCCAAATACTATTGCACAGCTGTAGCTCTCCGGGTGTGTGTGTGTGTGTGTGTGTGTGTGTGTGTGTGTGTGTGTGTACTTATTGCTCTTGTATTATTATTCTGCCTCATTTTTAAGTTACTTTCAATAAAAGTGTCGGCCAAGTGAATGTACATGAATGCATATTTTTGAACATAACCAAGAACACAGTAAATGACTAGGCTAAAACACTCCAGAAAGTATAACTATTCCTAACACTTTTTCATGCAGAACATTTTAAATGACTCAGAGGTTGGTTTATTCTCTAATAAATTGATACTGCAGTCTTTCTCGATAGGTCATGAGGTCGGGTGACTTACGCCAGTTCCATCGCCGACCCATGCTAGAATAAAACTAGAGCCGTCGTCTCCGTGAAAGACTGTCTATAACGGAAAATAACGGACACTTTCAATATAATATACAATGGAATACACAATATAAATATTTTTCAATAATTATTATAGGTATTATGAAAAGGTTTTTAATATTAGCACAGTATAACTACATATCTTCAGACTAGCTCAGGTGCATCACAACAAGCACATGTAGAAGAGTTACACAATAAGCATAATTTAGCATAATAGACATTCTGATCAGTAAGGCAGGCTGTATTAATGCTCAGTGAAATATAAAGCAATGCTGTCTCACCTCGTACGTGTTTCTCTCCAGGGCTGCGTCCTCTCTGGGACTCAGAGGACTTGTACATTCTATGAAGTTGGACTTGAGCGCCCATGCCGCCCGTTTTGTACGAAAATTGCCGTCCTGTTCATCTGAAACAGACCTGGAGAAAGTCAGTGTTCTCCAATCGCGCTTTCCATACAGTACACCTGCGTCTACAAGCGCGAGTGAGCATGCCAGAGCTAGAGCAGTCAGTCTCCAGGTCATCACTCTTTCATCCAAACAGACAGCGCAAAGTGCTGTTACGTCCAGTGGCAGTAACATGAGCAGTGTGTGAGAGCGCTCTCACACTGACGTGATCTCACACTGACATGATCAGGGGAGGAGATGAAGTGAACGGAGTAAGCATGACCCACAGCAGGGCACCAGCACAGAAGCAGCACATCAGCACATTCTATTTATTTATTTATTTATTACTCAAAAATTAAAAATAAGTTAATTATTTTAATTTACAGTTTCTTTGCATCATATTTTCACATCATACTTCCACTACTCAGGCTAAAGAAACAAAGAAATGAAAACAGATGGACCATATCAGCCTCATGATGGTATTATAGTGCATTGTTTATTTGCATACAGTCAAACGTGGATTTCTCTTCTCTTTCCTTGGCTTATTAGTTTACTTAGTTAATTTCTGAACTGCTCCTAAAATTGTGGTGTATCTTCACAGAACTGGTGTCAAAATACTCAAGGAACTTCATCACATTTGTCACATTTCGCATGCTTTATTCGATTACTATTAGTTAACCACATAGCAGGACTTAACCTGTACTAATGTACTGGGGAGGGAGACCTGGTGACTATGCAGTTAGGGTGGTTTGGCTAAATGCACACAAACATGTATGTGCATCCTCACCAGGTTGAGGTCTTGCTGAAGAGACAATGTAATTCATCAACAGATATAATAAATCAATATAATTGACCTATAATCATGAAAAAAAGCCACCATGTAGTAATTTCAGAGTGTAATGTCCAATTCCATAGCCCATATTGATGGTTAATATTTACAAATGAAAACATGTAATTATTAGATATTGCTATAAAATTATGTATATTTGTATATTAAGTCAAAATTTAGCAATTATGTAATTATTAAAGAACATTTACACATTGGGAATCTGTGTATTTTCTGTTTAAATGTCCAAGTTTATACTCAGTTCTATCAAATGTTAAACCAGGAGTTCCCAAACATTTTGAGCAAAGAACCTCAAATGGCCATTAGGAATTTTCCATGACCCCAAGCCTTGACTATCCTACATTTTAAAATTCCAGATTTATAATAAAGGACTACTGTATTATTTGTACATTTTATTACGTCAGTAACGTATATGTAATGTAAGTCACTAAAAACCACAGAAATGTTCTGCGTACTGACTTGCCAGCAAGTGCGGAGAGTGAACTTACATGTCCACACTTTTCAGAAAGTCAGGAGGTGTGTTTGAGAGACGGCCGTCTCTTTCCACTGTCACATTCGAATGATACATGAGGAATATAACACGACAGGTGTGTTAATATAGGAAAATAATGCACGTGTGATGGTGTGAGACAGCCTGATGCCGAGCAGAGGGGTCTGGTTTGTACTTGACACATGACTTTGTGTGCACGTGGAGAAGCAGCGGCAGTGTGAGTGACACTGTTCACACACTCGCCCGCATGTCTTATGTACATTTGGAAGATTGAAAAGCCACGTCCACTATGGATGGAACATCAGAGCTAAAACATCTCTGTCCTGCTGGTTTCCAAGTCAAACTGTAAAATGTTTAGTGATTTCAAAAGTATTTAATAATGTAGTAAATTTGGAAAAGTGGTACACAGATCAGACCTTCCAGTAGGTTTAAAGGCTAAATGAGAGGTTTTTAAAATTTAAACTCTAACAGGAAACCCAATTAGTAGTAGAACTCAACAGTCTAGCTCATATAGTACATAACGATGCGATTTGAGACAACGGTAGTTTGTTAGTGGACGCAAATGTATTGGGAAATTTGTCCATTTTATCACTGAATTCCTTCGCTTAGTCAGGATAACAAAAAGACTAAAACAGCAAGTTCTTTAGCTCTTTATTTATTCTCATTTAATCGATTAGATTGAACCCTGTCTATAGCTCCTTTTTCAAACAGTGACATGTTTGAGTCGACTGTTATTTTCACAGGACACAGCTCATGATCATCAGAACAATTCACAAAGCTGCTACTATAAAACTCCTCATAAGTGTTGAAGTTGGAAGGTTTCAACTTGATTTCAAGTGTGGCTTTTGCATTTGGATTCTGTTAACTCTCAATATGTAGTCCAAAGAGCTGCCAGTGAACAAGCCATCATTAGGGTGAAAAATCAAAACAAACCCATCCAGAGTTATTATAATCTGTATATACAGTGTAACTCATTTAAAGGTAAGAAGTGCTGCTGTGTTTACTGCTGATGCTGTGAGCGGCCATGTTGGCATCATGTGCTGAACTCAGGGTTAAGGAGACCTTTCAGAATTTTTTAGGTTTCCTTTGTTTTTTCCCAGTCAGAGATCGAAAATTCCTAGTTATGAGATTTTGTCAATGCAGCATATCTACATGAAGCAAGTTTCAGGTGATTTTGTCAGGTTAGACCCACACCTCTCTGTAGACCTGCACAGGCTTAGGAGTGAATAATGTGGTTTTAAGTACCATAGTAGCTAGCAACAGTGGCTAATGCAGAATTTAGTTTTCCTGTATTTATGGGTTTGACGGGCTGGAGGTCCTGTGCCTAGAGATGCCAGTCAAGTGTTATCTTGATTGATTGATACAGGATTCCTACGAAACACTGTCTTGTTTGATTAGATAAATAAGATAATGTAAGTTGACCTGGACAAGGGCGTCTGCCTAATGCCATAAACGTAAACGTAAATGTTGATTAGTGATAGATATTTCCGAGTATTTGAAGCCAAAAAAGCACAAAGGTGAAGCCAAAATGACTCTGAGGCCCTCTAGTGGCTGGTTGCAGTACAGTTTTTAACTCGTCAGCTCCCATGTTAGTGTATGGAACACAAACCAAACTTAAAGTTACACAAATTATATTCAGGAATGGTGTTCTATCATTTTTAAAAGTTTTAAAAGACCATTATTACGTTAAATGCATTTTATTCGCTAATAATAAGTTATTTGATGATAAATAAAAAGGCGTGGTTGATGAGATGATTGACAGATTTGGGGTAGGCTGAAATGACAGTTGAGCCTCATGAATGTGCACACACACACTTTCCAACATGCATCTGTAGGAAAGCCATGCTGAGGTAGCAGGAGCTCAATCGTTAAGACAGTGGCTTACTGCTCAGCAGGTTATGGGTTCAAATCCCACCACCACTAAGCTGCTACTGCTGGGCCCTTGAGCAAGGCCCTTAACCATCGCCTGCTCAGATGTATAAGTGTGAAAGTAAATGTCCTGTCACTCTGGGTAATGATGTCTGTTAAAAGCTGTAAACTACGTGTCTTGTTCTTCTGTAAACTTTTCTGACAGACCCTCAGCGGGAGTTAGTACAAGTTTTTCCAGTATGTTGCTTATTTTGATGCCTAAACCAGCTACTAGATAACATCAGCAAGCTGAAACAGTTAGAACGCAAGATGAAAAACTTATATGGAGTGAATGATGTGATGGCATAAACCAAGACAGTGCTGTATGTACTGTATGATGTTAGCTAACCCTCGGAGTAGCAGGGTAAGGTTAGCCAGTCACACCTTTTTAAACACACTCTACCAAACCAATGAGCAGAACATCAGGTGCATCGCAGAGTAGTGTAACACCGTCTAGTTATGATCCAACACATGCATTAAATTACTTACTTCCTGGAGTCCTCCATTCATTTGTACTTGACTCTTGTAAGGTGATAAAATGTTTTTTTTTTTTCTTTTTATTATGTTTTAATTTCTCAAGCATGAAAAGTTTTCTAACACTAGCCTAACATGTCTCCACTCCTGAACGTATTTACTGGATGGCGTATTGAATAGCAGCTTTCTGTTGGAGGTTCTGATTTTGGGTTTTTTGGCCCCAATTTTGATGATTTTTCTACTGAAATATACATTCAGGGTTGAAATGGAAGTTTAGTGGGAGAAACACACAAACAAAGTGCCAAAATCGACTACCAGAAATGTCGAAGCTTATGGTAATGATTATGCCATGGAAGTTATCATGGTTAATAAAAAAGACAGAGGATCTGACTCAGCGCCAACAGCTCCAAGCAAAAGGCCAGCTTGGAAAAAAGCTCATCTTTAGTGGACGAGGCAGCGGTATGTGTATGCACATCATATTACACCACAAGATGACCGTATGAGCCTATAAAACTGAATAAAAGTGGTTTGACCCTAATGATCACGGCTTGAAGCTATATTTATTATTTATATAGCTATATTTTTTTTTTCCTTTTTCTTCCTTAAAACGAATTGTGCAGACCAAACCGTAAGTTGTAGAGACGTGAAACGTGGTCAGTAGGTAGCCTTGGGTAGCAGGATGATGGGGCGGTCCCTTTTGTGTGAACTTCCACAAGATGAATGTGGTTTTGAAATTTGATTCCAATCCCCTGCCTTGTATTGATGAGCTCCTGGATCAGCTATGCGCAGTTCGTTTTTATTTGACCAGGATTTGACCTGAGGCCACTGGCAGATTCGATTGTCACCAAAGTCCAGGGAAACTGGCTTTCTCTGCCCTGTTCGGTTTATACCAGTTTCTCACACTTCAGATGTGAAAGATTAATGGATTGAATATTATGGCCACTGCCTATTTAAATGACATAATTATCTACAGTGACGATTGAGCGCGGCATGTGCAGCATTTGTGGACCGTCTTGATCCAAAAGGTGCGATTGGACGTGTGATGGTACGGTTTCTGGGCTTCCACCTGGGTCATGGGCAGATGCATCCCAGAATGAATAAGACTGCTGTGATCGCTGCCTGCCGAGACCCAAGACCAAAAAGACCAGGTTTGTACCTTATTATTCAGACCTCACCAGCTGTCTAACTGATAAAGGGGCCCTTTGCTTCACTCCCCTCACTTTTCTCTCCTTGTTCTGCTGCAGGGCCACACATCATACAGAGGGCTGTGGGCGTTCTGTTTCAGGTGGTGGAGGGGGAGGACCATCCATTGCTGTACATCACTGTGGAGAAGGAGTGTCCGGCCATCAAATGGATGGTCCTCACACTGCCAGAACACTTACTGGGGCACCCATTCACTCTCCGTTTGGACCACGCCCCCCTGCAGTGGCTCCACCGCGTGAAGGATGCGAACATGCGGATTACTCGTTGGTATCTGGCGTTACAGCGTTCACCGTGGTTCACAGGCCGGGGGAGCAGATGGCAGTGGAAGACTTTCTCTCCTGTCAAGGGGAGAAATCAGTCGCAGACCTGACGACGTCCCAGCATGCATTAGGGGGCAATTAACATGGCACACCTTTTGCCTATCGGAGTGAGCTACATTAACAACCTGTTTTTCTCTCCTACTGTGTTAGTGAGCTGAGACTGAGCGCTTCCTGTGTGTGTGTGTGTGTGTGTGTGTGTGTGTGTGTGTGTGTGTGTGTGTGTGTGTGTGTACGAGCAAGCCAGAGCAAGGTGCTGGACTGCAGCCAAGCCCCCGTTCTCGTTGTTCTGTGTTATTTTGTTGGTTTTGGATGATAAAAAGCATAGCTGAGATCTTCCACAACTACAAACAAAATTCTTTTTCCCACTGATTCCTAAAAAAAGCATCAGAAACCATTTAACTCCACCCACTTACACTTTTTACTAAAGCGCATATCAAATTAGTACATTTATCAAAAACCTATTGAGATTTGTGAACAGTATGTCCGGCACATGCTAATCAATTCCAGGGAGAATAGGCATTGGATTCTGAGGTGATCTTATGCAAAGTTTGGGGCTTGCTCATACACAGGAGGCGGAGCTGGGTTTAGATAACTGTGTATACGGAAATATGGTATACTGCAGCTCTGTAAGCGAATAATCTGTCATCTGTATGTGAATATTTGATAATGACATGATTACTTAGAAAACATCGCCAGTCAGGTATCAGCAGGCACTTGAATGGTAGGTCCTTCTAGAAACCCGCTAGTAACTGATGTAAACTTGTATTGTCCAAAAGGGGGCGAGACAAGAGGTATACTTTAAAACAAGCATATCGCTTGTCAATTAAAGTGTAAAACCATAAAAACTTGCCTTTTGGACCATTTAGCCCTGCTCCCTTCAATCCGATAATTTGCACAATATGCCAAAGCTGCTTTTGTAAACTAATTACAGGATTTTTGGCCTATGGTCACAAAGTTGGGGCTAAATGACTCAGGATAGTGTAAATTTCAATAGGTATCAAACACCTGTTGATATTTTTTAACCGTATGGCCTCCACATGCCAATTAGTCCAACTGGGGTAGGAGTGACTTACAGAAACAGCTGTAATTCATGATTGCTTGGATGAATTCGCTCTGAAATCGAAAGGCATTTTCAGTACGAGGTTCTGAGTATGTCTGTGAAGGTAGAGGTGTGGTCAATGAAAGGGGGCAGGGTTAACATAAAATAGCTCGGTTCCTCAGGAAGCGAAAGTCCACTTCAGTTACACTTGTTTGCGGTGGAGGCGTCCCTGTCCAGAGTTCTACTCGTTTACATTACATTACATCTCCCAGCTTGTCTCCGTCTCCTCTCCTGTACTACACTAACCAGACTAATGGAGTAAATACGACTCAAACTTACCTGACATATATAAAGCTAACCACGGCATGTCATGTGATAGACACTGAACTGCCAATATTTGCATACGACACCTGGCACACACACACACACACACACACACACACGTGTGTGATTGGTCAGCATGTCTGCATCACTGTCACCCAGCCATATGTTACTGATGTCACCACTGATCCTGAAGCTCAGAAGCATGTGTCTAAAGCCCAGCCAGTGTGGCATGCTGGGGTCCACATGGGCATGAGCTGTGATATATATTGTTATTATTGCTGTAAGTTGTAAAGCTCAGTTCCTTTCTGTATGTTCTGGACAGTTCCTCAGTGAACATACACTATATTACCAAAAGTATTCGGTCACCCATCCAAATGATCAGAATCAGGTGTCCTAATCACTTGGCCTGG
>JAKKZN010000018.1:17615562-17640018 GCA_033441825.1 Pangasius elongatus
TGCGTGTGTGTGTGTGCATAGGCAGATGTGTGGACAGGAGACTCAGAGTACAGCAGTGTTACTGTTTATCGTATGCTTCTCTCTCTGATTGGCAGAAATGGTCACATGTGCGAGTGAATTAATATTTAATTTCACAGAGAATGGTTTTTCCTCACATAAGCCAGCAGCGCTGTGGCACTGTGCAGCCCTGATGACTGAATCCCTTCTCCATGAATTACAACATGCCGTGTTATAAAAGTGTAATGACTGCTGTGTGCGCGTGTGCGTGTGTGTGTGTGTGGGATCCATTTGGACTCTGAGCAGCTCTAACCAAATAAAAGCTGTGCATTGGAACATAACGATGTTAAACATGGCTAAATAAACATTAGCGCACACGGTTCACATGTGTTGTTTCAGACCCGAGTGGTGGTGTTGAAGCGTGCGAGTGGAGTGTAGGGGGCGTGTCTGAAACATGAGACGCCGATAGCGAGACATCGCGTCAGTCACGACGCTCGCCTGGGAGAATCCACTCACGGCTCGGAGAGGGGGAGACGGACCTTAAAGAAAGAGTCCGCAGAACACGTCCTTCCGGTTTAACTAGCTTTCCCCACACACACACACACACACACACACGCGCACGCGCGAGCGTTGTTTATCAGCATGGTGGTAGTGATGATTCTGGATCGTCTTCTCACTCTCGTCTAATTCTCTGTTGATTTAGCTGCACTGTACTCGCTGTACTCTTCCGCTCTACATGCTTTTTTCTCTTTTGTTTATTCTGTAGGATTTTCAAAATATAGAATGGCAGTAACTCCAAGCTTAGCGAGCCCGTGATTGGCTGGTGTCGCTGTGATGGACGGGGGGGAGAGTTTGCCCCTCCCATTCCGAGAGTTCTGCTCCGGCGGCTCCCGGCAGCGATGTGGTCATGACTGCGGAGGTCACGGTGCGTCTCGGTTCTGAGCATGAAGGATTCTTACCGTTACAGTAAAACGTAAACGTCCTTGGCTTCAGCAGAAGTCTGGGGTTTCAGCAGCGACGCAGGAGCACAGATATTTTGTGATAAGACGCGTGACTGACCTGCCGGTTTCTGAATTGTGTGTGTGCGCCATGTCTGAGCTTCTCTGATGAACAGGAACAGCAGAAAAGCGTTTCTCCAGTATCTCCAGACGGAAACGTGCCTTTCACACGTGTTGCAGAAGTTCGTCCGTCACAGCAGAACTTGCCTACACCTTCACTGGGGCACAAATGTTTTAATCACACGCATGCCGCAGTTAATGAGTCGGGTTATGGTCTGATGGTCTGATGGTCTGTTCTCTTCTGTGTAGGTAAAGAGAACCTATTCTCACGGGACGTACCGCGCCGGGGCCATGCGCCAGATCAGCCTGGTGGGAGCCGTGGACGAGGAGGTGGGGGATTACTTCCCAGAGTTCCTCGGCATGCTGCAGCAGTCCCCCTTCCTCGAAGTGAGTACGCCAGGCGGGTTTTGGACCGACCCGCTGACACATCATTCGCTGGAACTAAACGTATTTCATGCTGTGTCTGAATATATACCGTATTCACTATAGACATCCAATGTCCACTTTATTAGGAACACCTGCCACTGGATAACTGCATGAATGTGCAGGTGTTCCTAATAAAGTGGACAGTGAGCATATATACTGTGCAGTATGGAGTGGACTGATTGCTGTATGATGTATAAATGTGTGTGTATAAATTATATAAATGAAGGAAGAGTTAAAACAGTCGTGAAATTTGTATGTAATTTATATTAACACGTTGCACTGATGTGTGTGTGTGTGTGTATAGCGGACGTTGCCATGGGGAACGTTCTCCAGTCTGAAGCTGAAGAGCCCTACAGAGAGCGATGACGGGCCGATCATGTGGGTTCGGCCTGGAGAGCAGATGATCCCCGTCACTGACATGCCAAAGTCTCCTTTCAAAAGGAAAAGGTAACACACTGAGAGTGTGAGCAGCAGGTGGTGAGAGTGTGTAGGTGAGAGAGTGTAGAGTGTGTGTACACGGAGAGCATGAAGCTGTAGAGTGTGGTGTAAGACTAAACCATAAGGCTGTTCATCATCATCACATGTAGTAGCACATCATGCTAGGCGAGTTAGCACCGAGCTATCGTACCTGGAGACCCGGGTGCAGGCCGTGGGACGCGCTCGTACCTGACGCAGTCTCGCTGTAAATGGTCCTCGGGTGAATTCTTTCATTCAGATTGAATTTTGCACCATTTAGCCCCGCCCACTCATAGTTAAGATACTTTCCATAGTATATGGAACCTGCCTTTGTGACTCATGATCATGGGCAGCTCGATATTTATCCGAAACATCGTGATACTTCTAAAGAATACGGCTGCCAGGTGTGCGTCAGTGCTAGAGGGGGGGAGCGTTCAGACAGTGCCATGTTCAGGGCGGAGTTTCGAAGATATCTGTAAGGTCTGAGGCACGGTCACCCACAGGGGGCGGAGTTCAGTTTAATAACCGTTCCTCAGGATCTCTGTGCTGGGTTGAGCTGAGCCCTACAGCACCGTTGCTCTGAGGATGACTGGGTTACGCAGAAAAATGGCCGCCATGTCGCTCAGCTTTCAGCAGGGATTTTACAGTTAGCACTGAGCTACCATCATAGCCTGAACCGTGTTCCTCCATCGGCTCCTTGTACACAACCAGGGTGACGTAGAGGAACAGCGATTAAATGGTGTTTGATCTACAGCAGGTTCGTGGACTGCCGCTGCGGGGCTTGTGCGTTATAATGATATTGAAGTCCCTGTACGATATGCCACGATGTCCAGTGATGCTTATCGCCGAGCGTATTATATTAACAGGCCTGCCACACATTAGGCGTTTTGTGTAGGAGCTCGGTGTGTGTGAGTATCGCTGAGAAATACACCGACGGAGCAGTCGAAGAGCCAAGGGGCGTCTGAAATGATCTCCTCAGCCCTGACCTGGTGGAAGTGCTCATGTTCTGTCTAGTCAGGCGCGTGGAGATAAAACCGTACGCTCCCTGAGAGCCAAGCTGAGAAATGTTCACATACTAATGAGCGACATTTCCGATCTTCATGCGGACAAACAGGGGATTAGTCACCGGTGATTAACAGTCAGGGGATTAGTCACATTTTGGTGGAGGTTCTGTAACTCTGAGAAGCTCTTTATCGTGACGTGTGGAGTTATGGCAGTGTATTTCTACTTTACTGTGAGCTGTTACTTTATCCCAGTGTAACATCACACCACAAGATGGCAGCATCAGTCTATAGATCTGAGCGTAGTCAGTTCCACGTTTCTGATGTAAAGATCACACTACCACGCAGCTCCTGCTCGCTTTTACTCCACAGGCGTTGTGTTCAGACTGATGGACAGCCTGTAGTAAGTGTGCTCTCAGAACTTATGAGTCTCAGATGAGTGGACAAACTAATAATGAGCCGACTGTTGTGTGATCACTGTTTCTTTAATTGACAGCTTTATACACAGTCCCCTCCAAAAGTATTGGAACGGCAAGGCCAATTCTTTTTGTTTTTACTAAACACCGAAGACGTGTGTTTGAGATAAAATGATGAATATGAAGTGATCTCATAATCTCAGGTTTAATTTCCTGATATTTCCACCTAGGCGTGTTAAACAACTTACAACATGGCACCTTTTGGCAGACCGCCTGATTTTTAGATGAGCAAAAGTATAGGAACAGACAATCTTAAAGTAAACAATGCTTAGTATTTGGTTGCAGTAACTGCACGAAGCCGGTGAGGCGCTGACATCACCGAGCTGCTGCGTTCTTCTGTCAGAAAGCCGCATTAAAGCTTTTAAAGTGTCTGCCATGCTGGCGTTTGGAATCTGCCTCCGTCAGCACCACCTAGGCAGCGCTGCATCAACACACTGGGCCCAAAAACACACCAAGCAATTCAGAAACGTGTTCTTTTTCTTTACTCAAACCCACACGCACACGTAATGGAAGTGTGTTGAAGGTTTACAGATGTGTGTAAGAGTGTAAATAAAGTAAAATAAAGCTAGAGTCAGTGTGCTGTTACACGGTAATGCGGAGGGTGCTGAGGGTGTTCTTGTGCCGCTCCACGCCTTTTTTCTGTCCTCGATGAGCCCGAGGCACGTGACAGACCTCACGTTTCCAGGAGTGAGGAGTGCCCTTGTGTGGGTTTTCAGTGCCCTCGGGTTGCTCCAGCCCGCACAGCTGGAACAGCTGTTCAGCCAGCACCTCGTCCCTGGCGGTGGTGAGCAATAATAAGGAACATAAAGAGTTTCAGTTTGTTTCTTGATGTGTTGCAGGCTGTGTGTTGGTGTTTGTGCGTTGTATTCCTGCTGTGGTGAGTGAGTGCGGGTGTGTGTGTGTGTGTGTGTGTGTGTGAGAGAGAAAGTGAGTGCGGGTGTGTGTGTGTGTGTAGCTGCAGTCGTGGTGTTCTGGGCTGCGTCAAGGTCATTTAGCCATTTAGTGCTGTGCTGGCTAGGCTTCTGTCCCCTCCCTCTCTCCCTCCCTCCCTCCCTCTCTCTCTCTCCCTCCCTCCCTCTCTCTCTCTCTCCCTCCGTCCCTCCCTCTCTCTCTCCCTCCGTCCCTCCCTCTCTCCCTCTCTCTCTCTCTCTCCCATCTCTCCCTCTACATGTGTGTCGTGATATGCTTGTTGTCTGTGCGGCTGTTTCGAGCTGCTCTTCATCATCACTGTGCATGAGGACGTGAAAGGCTGCTGTACAGAGAGAAAGCTTCGTGTCAGTTAGGAAAGTCTGATCTTCGCCGCAGTCCAGTAGCTCACTCTCCACATCGCAGCTAAATTGCCAAGCAGGAGTAAAAGCTGCAGTGCATTCATCATTCTCTTCATCTTTGAGAAGATATTCCAAAGAACATTGACTGTTCTATTGTTTACCGTGTGCACGTCAGCTCCTGCTCTGTGCGCGCGCGTGTGTGCGTGTGTGCGTGTGTGCGTGTGTGCGTGTGTGCGTGTGTGTGTGTGTGTGTGCTCTCCAGCACTGCTGCTTCTCCTGTCGTCCGCTGATCTCCAGGTTTAAAGTAAACGTCTGTTAGCTGCTGCTGTATCGGGTTTGTGGAGGTGTTTCACACTGAAGGAGGAACAGCACCAGCACTGCAAACTTCATAAAATACCTGCAGAAGCCTCCCTCAGAGGAGCACGAGGCTGTTATCCGGGCTACAGGTGCATGAATAAAAAGCGAGACGTGAACGTGAACGTGGAGGCAGATTACAGAGAAACGGCTGAAATTTATCACGCTGGATGACTTTCAGTCATTTTCAGATGGATGGGTGTTGAACACGTGGATCATCGCTATACACGGCCAGACCAACACTTCATCTCAGACACAGTCGTCCCTGATATGTACAAGGAAGCATGTGAGTTTATCTCCAGATGTTTGAGTAACGTCACGGCAACGAGCTTCACAGCTGACATTTGCAGCTCAGATGNCGGAGATTTTACTTGCACAGAGCAGAGCTGCAGGATTAACAGTGCTGGAGGACTGAGTGTGATCCGTCACTCGCTATCTGCTGAAGGGCTGTGGGTCACTTTAACCACTCACTCACTCATCACTCACTCATCACTTTCTCTCTCTCTCACGGCTAGAGGACAGTCAGGTGGAGTTAAAGACACTGCTGGAGCACATGGTGGAATAGAGCATGTGACGTGATTGAGATGGCATCGCAATGGAACAGAGCGTGTTTAGTGTGTGGCAGTGTGTGGTTTTGTGAGAGTATTTGCAGCAGAGAATGTGTCTGAGGTCTCTGGACTGAATGTGGAAGGCTTTCTTCAGATGAACTCTCACTTAACCCTGCAGGCAGCTGTGTGAGATCGAGCCTCCTCCTGAAGGCTCCAGCTTGAGCTGTGCGCGTTCCCCTCACCATGATGAAGAGCCTCTCAGAGGGGCGGGGCTTTGCTCCGAGTGCTGTATTATACCACACACACCTCTCTCGTGTCAGGCAGCTGTGCTCACTGTCCTGCACACTCTCTCTCCCTCTCTCCCTCTCTCTCTCTCTCTCTCTCTCTCTCCCTCTCTCCCTCTCTCCCTCTCCCCCTCTCCCTCTCTCTCTCTCTCTCTCTCTCTTGCTCTTTCTCCCTCTCGTAATCTCGTAATCTCTCGCTGTCTTGCTTTCTCTCTCTTTCTCTCCCTCTTATGATCTCCCTCACATTTAATTTCATCCATGTTCATAACCTTTCATTGAATAAATGCTTTAAAAACACTTCATTAAAAACAGTTTTCAAAGTTTTTTTTAAATAAAGAGTTATGTTTCAGAAAATGTTGGTAGGATATTTCAGCGTAGTGTAACGGAGATATTAATAGTGAAATGTAAGGTGGGCTCCAGACGTCTGAGAGTGAAAATGCCTCTGTTTAGCGTTGCTTTGTAATGTACTATAATTTCCATTATAAATGATATTACTGACAGAATCAGAGGTTTTAGTGTTCGGCTCGTGGCCTTTTCGCTTTACCGACAGAGTGACTCGAGCTGGCGTGGACCCCACAAGCTTTCTTATGATCCATTTTAGATCAGATCCATCAGTGTGTCATCTGATCTCACGCTTCAGGAGAGGAGATTAGACATGAGGCACATCTGACCTTTTGTTCAAAGCAGTTAACCTGCTCAATCTCACCCATTTACTTACATTTAAATAGCGAGCTGGAAACTGTGCAGGGTCTTAAACATTCAAGATACTGAACCTTTACTCTCTGTTTTAAATATTGCACAATTCTAAAAGCGATCCCAGATTTCCAGCGTGGTCTCAGACTTTTGGACTCCGCCGTATCCTTTAATGTAGTAATGAGTGAAGTTAGGACGACGCAGAACGCCACACGTCTGTTCTCCTTCTGTCTCTCACTCGTTCTCTACCTCTCTGTGGACTCTGTAATGTTAATAGTGGTGTTTGGTGATTTAATTATTTTTATATTTTGCCCCTTATAGGTCAACCAATGAAATCAAGAACCTGCAGTACCTACCTCGGACGAGTGAGCCTCGTGAGATGCTGTTTGAGGACCGGACACGTGCGCACGCTGACCACATTGGACAGGGCTTTGAGAGGCAGACCACTGCTGCAGTGGGTGTGCTTAAAGCTGTACGGTGTGGAGAGGCGTGAGTTTCACACACACACACACACACACACATGTATTTCAGATGTAATCAGATCTGTATTGCGCAGATTTGCCTTCATTAAATTGACACTGATGGTTGTGTACGTGTCATGCGCAGTATGGAGCCTCCTCGTATTACCAAAGACGTGATCTGCTTCCACGCTGCGGATTTTATAGATGTCGTGCAGAGACTACAGCTGGATCTGTATGAGCCGCCCCTGTCACAGGTGAGTCCGATCCCTGCACCTGTGCCTCACCAAACCCCGCTTATTCATCATACACACCATCGTTTCATACAGAGCTAGGCAGAGTGACGCAGGCTTAACCCACCATGCTCATAATCAGGCTACTCATGACCTGCTCCCGTGCCACACGCTGGTCCCGTACGGAGAGGCCGTGTGCTAGCTGTACACTAAATGTGTCTGATAATGTGGCCACTGTTGAGTCTGTTGACAGGTGTGTCTGTGCCTCTCCTCAGTGTGTCCAGTGGGTGGATGACGCCAAGCTGAACCAGCTGAGGCGTGAGGGCATCCGCTACGCTCGGATCCAGCTGTACGACAACGACATCTACTACATCCCGCGCAGCGTGGTCCACCAGTTTAAGACGGTGTCGTCCGTGTGCAGCCTGGCCTGGCACGTCCGCCTCAAACAGTACCACCAAGATCCAGAGGAGGAGAAGCAGGACGAGGACAAGAAGACCGTTCCCTCCCCCTCCACATTCATCAAACAGGATCCTGTGTGTGAAGCTCAGAGTGTGTCAGGTTCTCCCACCTTCACAGACCCCAAGCAGGCCAGAGACGCGCCCCCTGTGCCCCAGATCAAGGTGGAGGAGGCGGAGCTTCTCCCTGACAGGACGCCAAAAGTCCCCTCTTCTAGTGCAGCGACACCGCCGTCGGCTCCCGTATCAGACCAAGCCAAAGCACACCATCCCTCGGTCGCTCCTTCACACACACACACACCAAGGTCAACGCCCGGCCTGAGCTCTGCTCCGACTAAGCACACACACACCTCGACTCCAACCAAACACGCGCAGCCATCCATGCCACCCAAACATACCTACAGCTCTGCGTCAGTCAAACACACACACTCCAGCTCAGCAGGCAAACATGGCCACTCTTCCATCATCTTCAAACCCTCCCACTCGTCTAGCATGATGCCAAGCAAACAGGTGCACGCGCCCAACACAACCAAACACGCACACACTACTTCAACAGCTAAACACGTTTATTCCCACAATCCCAAAACCAGCTCCGGACATTCGGAAAGTCGGACTGCCTCGCCCCAGTCACAGGCTCTGCCCCAGACGGGCTCGTCTCAAACGCAGGTTCTGCCTCAGCCGCAGGTTGTGTGCCAATCGTTTCCATCACAATCACAGAGTCTTCACCAGTCAGTTCTGCCTCAACCTCAGCAGCAGCCGCAGCCGCCGGCGTCTTGGCCAGACAGAGCCTCAGACTCTCTTCACCCGAAGGTCACCCCGCAGGACACTCGGCCCCACCAGCCACTCGGGCCCCTTCCTCGTGAGCAGCAGAAAGACTTTTTATGCTGATTTGTACATAAGTGTTTTTAACGGCTTTTTCGGTTTTATCTTCTTGTTTTTTTTTTTCTTGTTTTTATCATTTTTTTCTGGGTTTGACTTTTTGTTTCTATTGATGCAAAGAGGTGACGCTAAAAGGATAGGTGGGCCTGACTCCAACAGCAGAGCGAGATGGAAGGATGTCCAGTTTGGCCGTAACCGATCGAATACACAGCAAATGTAGCGAATAACATTCCTCAGTGCCTGCCTGTAACTGTGAACTGTCATAAGCACTTAGGGCCAGCTGCACTGCTACCCTGCAGGTCGGATACAAATAAACCCACACAGGTCCTTGAATAATATATTTTTAAGTTGTAGGCTATAGTTGTGTATTAGAGCTGACATGAACATATATATTTTTAAGATGAGATGAGACAGACTTCTTTTAATGACTCCAGGCTTTTCCATAGAGCTTATTTATATCAAGTTTGTGTTGTTTTGTTTCATTTTCTTTGTCAGCACTGTAGTGTATATAAAATTTTTTTCTAAGAAAATGTGTAGTTTGATTTATATCTAATTAAGAACCTTGTAATAAAAAAGTTGTTGCGATTTGGATTATTGTCATGTAAACAAGGGCTACACTGAGCGCCGGTGTGCGTAGAGCAGACTGACTCTCTTCACGGTGTGGGCTGTCCCATCCCTCCTGCTACATGTGTCCACTGTCGTTAACCCAGAACCTTTCCCCACTTACTCTGTGTAGACCGTAAGACGACTCTGTTTAACGCTAAATGAAGATTAAAAGCATAGGATCACCGCACAAGGAGGTTTATTATTTTGTACTGTTGTCCAAATGTATTTTGTTACGTTTGCATTTGCAGCCGGAGACTGATCCTGCGCTGAGATCAGGAGCAGAGCAAGGAGACGAAAGCCACTCGGCATGGCCGGAGGTGAAGCTGGATTACCTGTGTGCGTGCGTGTGCGAGTGCGTGTGTGCGCGCGTCCTGAGTGAAAATAATGTCAGCTGCAAAGTCTAGTGTGGCAGTAAATGCTGAGGGAGCTGTGGAGTGTGATAGCACTTTGTATCAGACCCGAGTGTGTGATGAAGGCAGTACTGCAGATGCTGCAGAGCAGAATAACACAACGTCCTTTATTATGTCTCAGAAGCACAGGAAGCCCATCGTTTGTGTGTCATGTGGCACATTTCCTTCTGGTTGAAGAAGAATTGTGTTTCGAGCTGCACTACTGTGGGACAAATGGGTGACAAGTTAAAGGACAACACCGGTTGAAGTATCACTGTAAATCAACAAAACGTCCAGCTTCAGGAAGACCAGGGTGAAGAGCCAGGTGAGGAGAACCTGCTGAACCAAGGACATGTTCAGTAACTAGCTCCAGCACCTGGAGAACATCTGCAGAACACACACACACAATATACTCTCTGAAAACTAAATATTACAATATACACTTCAATATCCATAACCGGTGCTGCATTATAATAACACTTAGTTCGTCTGCTAATGATATTAAAGTGCATGTTATTGGGTTAGATACCAAAACCAGATCACAGGCTACAGGAGCATTAGTGAGGTCAGGCGCTGATGTTGGGATGTCGAGGAGGTCTGGGGTGCAGTCGGTGTTCAGTGNAACTGTAAAGCTACAGCACACAGAGACGCTCTATACAACTGTGTGCTTCAGAGTTTGGGGCAACAGTTTGGGGAAGAACCACATATGGGTGTGATGATCAGGGGTGCACATACTTTTGATTATATGTAAATAAAGCACATTTAATTTCTCAGACCGTTCATTCCAGCCGTTTTCTCTCTGCCTCCAAATGTACAGTAAAAACACACACGTGCGCATGATTTTCTGTCGTATCACCAACTTAATCTACAAAGCCCTTCATCAGCGTTTGATTAAACAGCGACATGCAGAAAAACATCACCGTTATAAAGCACCGAGGTCAGAGCAGTTCACACAGCACACACACACTGCCATCAGCACTGTTCCACTCTCTCTGTTTGAGTGTGTGTGTGTCTTTGGGTGTGTGTTTTTGCTCTTGTTTCCAAAGGCTGATAATGGGTATTAAGATAATGGATATTAAATGAAATATATAAATAAAAGTAAAGGTATAAAAAATATCACAGAGGAAATAAGACAATACAGTACATTAACTATTATTGTACACTCGCCATCCACTTTATTAGGAACACCTGCTTATTTACGCAGTTATCCAATCACGTGGCAGCAGCACAGTGCATAAACTCATGCAGATGCAGGTCAGGAGCTTCAGTTAATGTTCACATCAGACATCAGAATGAGGAAAAAGTGAGATCTCAGTGACTGTAACCATGGTGTGGTTGCTGGTGCCAGATGTGCTGGTTTGAGTTTTTCAGAAACTGCTGATCTCCTGGGAATTTCACACACAACAGTCTCTAGAGTTTATACAGAATGGAGCGAAAAACAAAGAACATCTGCAGACTGAAACACTTTCTGATGATGAGAGATCAGAGGAGAATGAGCAGACTGGTCTGAGCTGCCAGGAAGCATATAGTAACTCAAATAATCATTTTTTACAACCGTGGTGAGCAGAAAAGCATCTCAGAACTCAAAACATATCAAACCTTGGGGTGGATGAGCTACAACAGCAGAAGGCCACATCAGGTTCCTCTCCTGTCAGCCAGGAACAGGAATCAGGCTCTCATGCACACAGACTGACTGAAACTGGACAGCAGAAGACTGGAAAAAGACCAGGTGATTTTATTCCCACTCATCTTCAGCAGTCCAGTTCCAGTCAGTCTGTGCGCATGAGAGCCTCCGATTCCTGTTCTTATCATCGCTGTCCTAAGCTCTACATTTCCATTCCTAGCTAAAAATAATTATTGTAATTATTATAATCATTAAAATAGTTTTAATTAGTGGTTTATTATTTATGAATATAATTCTTTGAGATGTAGTAGCACTGAGTGAGACTGAGTGTGTAGTTTGTCATACAGAGCAGTGAGAAGTCAACACGGTCTCCCAGTCCGGGTCATGTGGGCGTGGTGGTGGTGGTGGGTGGGGCTGCTGTAGAGCAGGCTCTGCGAGGATTTTTGTTGCTGTGCTGACGTCAGGTGTGCGTAGTCTCGGAGGATGTGATGGTGGGGTTGGGCTGGGGATCTCAGCAGGGCGTTCCACTTGTTGGTGTCTTCTGATGAGGAGGGATGTGGCATATTCTACAGAAAGTGGGCAGAAATGATCGATTTTTCTGATGAAGTCTAAACGCAATCTATTCTTTCTGTTTTGCTTGGTCTTTTTTCACTAAAAGGAATCAAAATCTGGTCAGTAAAGGTGTTTAAATGTTTGGTTCTGCTGCTAATGTTAAGTGGACAGAAATCCTGAAATCTGAAATCCCTGACTTCCTGTTTGAAATGTTTGACATGCAGTGAATTATTACATGACCATTTCAACATATTTAGGATCTGTTTCAAGGTGATTTATCAACAGCTTCAGAGAAAAGTTGTGCTAATGTTACATGGACAGAATCTTCAGTAACATTAGCAACACACCAGCGAGGCGAGAGCCTGCAACCCAAACTAAACGAATAGCATATAGCTCTCTGCCAGACATCACAACATTCATTCAGTGCCTAATTTTTATGTTCCAGCGGTTACAATTAATAGGAAATGTGATGTGTTGCTAACGTTACATGGGCAGAACCTCAGGTTGAAGGTTGTCACAGCTTTATTTTTGCGTCACGTTCTCCTTCACCTGCATTGCTGGTAACATGAAAGCCTACTGGCTCTGGCCATTTTCATCTGCTTCTTTATTACATTTCCATTTTCCTTCGTAACTCTCTTCCATTCCATGCACACCACATCACGTCCTCCTGCAGTAGGCTCTGAGGAGAGAAGAAAGATCTCAGCGTCTTCTCCAAGTCCTTGCACTTACCACAGATGTGCTCACTACATGCCCTCTGCTGGACTCAGTCTGACTTTGGAGAGAAGGGTTGACAGAATTTTCTTTTTTTTGGAACGGCCCATCGGTCTCTTTAGTGCTTGGACTTTTTATTGCACATTAATACATACAGACGCAGACGCAGTATTTCCTGTAGTTGGTTGTCAGCAGCTGGACATTTCGAGGTCTCGTGTGAGGATGTTTCCCAGGCCTGACCTACTGATTTCCGCATTAGAAACCCAGGGCCATGTTTAGTTTTGTTCCTTTTTTTATTGGGAGAATGTGGCTTATGTCCTTCCTTGTATGTAATTTTTACACAGTTGTTCCGTTTCCTTTTGCGTGGTTTGAACTGAACACACATTGCACACTGGACAAGACTCCTGTCAGCTTTGGTAACTAACTTCTTTGCCATTTCCTTGAAAAGGTTTCTAGCAGCCGAGGTTGGCTTCACTGTAAGAATGGTTTCCTTTGCCTCAGCAGAAAACAGCTTCCTTCTAGGTAGCGCTGCAGAACGAGTACTTCCTGGTACTGCACATGCAGTCCTTCACAAGCCTGGACGGCACATGCACATGTTGCTCAAGGTGCTGGGGTAGAGATCCCCTAACTTCCCCTAACTGCATTATACTGGGTCTTTTAACAGGCAAAGCCAGTTGAGGGGTAAACGTGCTGCTGGACGTGCTTCTCTCTCTGTGCATTCACAACCACACGAGGTGTTACCTGTGGAGGTCAGAAGTAGGAGTGCCACGTTCAGCCTGCTTCAGCCGGAACCTCCTCTGCTCAAGACAAGCTCGTTCTTCCATTTTCTAGTGCTGCTTCTTTGCTGCTGCTGCCGATGGCCTTTTCTTCTTTTTTCCTCTTTCTCAAAGTTCTTCTTTAATTCATTTCTTTTTTGCTTTGCTACTTGCTCTTGTTCATTAAGACACTGTATTCTTGGAATCTTTCAGGATCTTTTTTTTTTTTTTTCATGAGCCGACGCAGTGCTGTGCTGCGACTATTCCTCGTGAAAAGTAGGAGAAAATGCGTTATGAGGAATCAAACATTTGTATGCTCATCCAAAAGACCTGCTTAGACCCTCTAGTACCAGTAACAACATACAGACCCGACTGGACTTGGAGAATTTCAGAGGTTTCTAACAGATTTAAACTAATTAAGTACCTACATAAAATGTAGGTATTTGTAAACCAATGCTGGTTGTTGGATTTCTTTCTTCAGATTTGCACTAGAAGTAAATGTATAATGAACAAAAAAAAAACTTAGAAGTAATTTTCTCTTCCTTTTTTTCTGTGAAAATGAGAAGTAGAGCTCAAAATATCAACAATATTTTTGGTTTCTCAGGAGCTCATTCTCTCATTCTCAGCATCAATATAGAAAAGAAAGGGAATTAAAGAAAAACAGTAATAATAAAAATATAAATAAAAGAAAATAAAGTGAGAAAATGCAAGGTTCCAGTGTAGGACAAAAGTATAAGGGATACAGTAATTATGTACATGTACACTATAAAATAGAGTAAAATGGAATAAATAAAATACAGTAAATTAGAAATAGAGTAGATAAAATGTATGTTGAGTGTGTACAATGGTCACACACACACACACACACACACACACACACACACACACACACACACACACACACACACACACACACACAGAGAGAGAGAGAGAGAGAGAGAGAGAGAGAAAGTGCAGTGCGCCTATACTCCAGGCTCCTCGGTAATGCCCAGGCCTGAGTGTACTGAGCGCTGATCGGAGGTCAGTAGCCAAAGGAAAAGGAAATCAAGCAGATCTGTGAAAACGTTCATGACATTGTTTTCATCCTGAAAGCGCCGTACAGAAACCGCATTTCAGCGTTTCATCGACTTTTAGGCCAGCAGGAAGCTATTCAGAGAGGTAAGACTGAGGATTTTCGCTTTGTTTGCGAGGTGAGTGTGTTGGGCCGCTCGGCCAGTGTTTCCCTGCAGCAGCTCCCGTGTTGCTGGATTAGCTTAGCCATGTGAAGGTGAGGCTAATGTCTCCTCTGTGGGCTCTAAACCCGCTCCTAAACCAGCCTGTGCTAGTTAGCGTGCTCGCTGAATGAGAGCAGAGCTCAGGGCACTCAGCACCGAGGGCTTTATCACCAGCAGCTCCTCTACACTGGAGCCTTCAGTCATCATCATCAGACACATTCATCACCACATCACTGATCATCAGACACTTTAATCACCACATCACCGATCATCAGACACTTTAATCACCACATCACTGATCATCAGACACTTTCATCACCACATCACCGATCATCAGACACTTTAATCACCACATCACCGATCATCAGACACTTTCATCACCACATCACCGATCATCAGACACTTTCATCACCACATCACCGATCATCAGACACTTTCATCACCACATCACTGATCATCAGACACTTTCATCACCACATCACTGACCATCAGACACTTTCATCACCACATCACTGATCATCAGACACTTTCATCACCACATCACCGATCATCAGACACTTTCATCACCACATCACCGACCATCAGACACTTTAATCACCACATCACTGACCATCAGACACTTTCATCACCACATCACCGATCATCAGACACTTTAATCACCACATCACTGACCATCAGACACTTTCATCACCACATCACTGATCATCAGACACTTTCATCACCACATCACTGACCATCAGACACTTTCATCACCACATCACNATCACCACATCACAGTGGATGCATTGGAGAGACTAATCACATCACACTGGATGCAGAGAGTCAGTGTTATAGATTGAACAGGTGAATGTCTGTATAGCTAAAGCTAAAACTTGAGTATATACCGTGTAACTCATGTAAAGGTAAAAAGTGCTGCTGTGTTTACTGCTGATGCTGTGAGCGGCCATGTTGACGTCACTCCCTGAACTCGGCGTTGAGGAGACCGTCCCGAGTTCCTGAGCTGACGGAGAGTTTACTAGGCGGTGTTTGGGAATTCGGAGCTAAATGAGGCAGTGTGCTCTTGTTCTACACGGGCACCAAGTTCCAGACATGTCAGATTTTCCAGGCACTGTTGACATTTTGTGTGTGTGTGTGTGTGTGTGTGTGTGTGTGTTGTGGTCCTCATGAAAAACATGTTTTGCAAAGGGCAGAGTTTTAAAAAGTAAAGACTGTACTTGTATTTCCTGAGGTAATGGTGTAGGCCTAATTTTATCCAGCCACAATGATGGACTTGTTATCTAGATCCTCACCAAGATAATAAACCATGTGTGTATTTGTTTTCATCCTTCTGTCACATTCATCCTCTTTCAGATACATTATTTTCTTCTGGAATTGCACATGAGAGACTGATTGTGTGGGTTGCTGTGTTACTTCAGGATTGTTTTGGTGGTTTATTCACCTCAGTCTAGGAGAGACCTGAAAATAAGGACATGTTTAACCTCAAGAGCCAGTTAAACAGTGTGTGTGTGTGTGTGTGTGTGTGTGTGTGAGTGTGTGTGTGTCCTGTCTCACTCTATTTAGCTTCCTCAGTAGTGGGAATTTATCCTCCGTTTCTTTCCAGGCCTCGTGTCTTTCCTGCCCTGTCCTCGTAGAGCTGTGCCACGAGCCCTATTCGGACTGGGTTAGTGTATCAGAGGGAGGTCTGTGATAAACATATTCCGCGTCACCTCAGTGATAAAACTCTCACGTTCAGACAGCACTAACGTGACCACAGGAGGAGTGAGGGTCCAGCGAGCGCGGATGCCTGCGTCTCGTGGCCAGGTACTTAAACATCTAAAGTTAAAGGCTGATAGATTAATAACTGTGGAAGTGGAAGTGGTAGTGATAGTGATGTCGATGACATGGCGGATGTGTGAATATAAAGTTATGCGTTATACCTGTAGCTGTCGTTAGAGCAGCTCCTTTCATCAGCCTGCAGGATCTGGCTTTTCCGACTGCTTTCCCAGGTACTGTGTGCTCGAGGATTTACCGCACGTCACTGATACACGTGCCACAGGACTGTACGCGGGAAGCAGCAGCAGTCAAACATCTTTTTTCCCCCAGCGTGAGGTGACATCTGCATAGAAGATCACTCAGCTCTGTATCCAGGCTGAAACGTCCAGGCCAGCGCTGAGTTTGGAGAAAAACAGGTAAAAAAAAAAAAAAGCAGGTAATTCAGGCTGTAATTTTCTCAGAGGAGGCCTGAGAGAAACTCCGCCGTGGCCGATCCGGGCTTTAGAGACGTTCTAGAGAGGCGTTCTCTGTAGGTTCAGAAATGCTAAAGGCCTTACAGTAAAATCTAATGTCAGATTATGTCTAATGTCTGCCTGCCTGCCTGTCTGTCTCTCTGTCTGCCTGTCTGTCTTTCTCTCTGTCTGCCTGCCTGTCTGTCTGTCTGTCTGCCTGTCTGTCTGTCTCTCTGCCTGCCTGTCTGTCTGTCTCTCTGCCTGCCTGTCTGTCTTTCTCTCTGCCTGCCTGCCTGCCTGTCTTTCTCTCTGTCTGCCTGTCTGTCTGTCTCTCTGTCTGTCTCTCTGCCTGTCTGCCTGTCTTTCTCTCTGTCTGCCTGTCTGTCTGTCTCTCTGTCTGCCTGCCTGTCTTTCTCTCTGTCTGCCTGCCTGTCTGTCTGTCTCTCTGCCTGCCTGTCTGTCTTTCTCTCTGCCTGCCTGTCTGTCTGTCTCTCTGCCTGCCTGTCTGTCTGTCTCTCTGTCTGCCTGTCTCTGTCTCTCTGTGTCTCTGTCTGTCTCTCTGTCTGTCTGTATCTCTGCCTCTCTGTCTGTCCCTCTGTCTGTCCCTCTGTCTGTCTCTCTGTCTGTCTCTGTCTCTGTCTGTCCCTCTGTCTGTCTGTCTCTGTCTGTCCCTCTGTCTGTCTGTCTGTCTCTGTTTATCTGTCTGTCTGTCTCTCTGTCTCAACTCTTGAGTTGCTTTCGCAGTATGTTTAGGGTCATTATCCACCTGCGCTGTGAAGCGGCGTCCTATCAGTTTTGTAGCATTTGGCTGAATGTGAGCAGAGAGTAGAGCCCTAAACACCTCACAATTCATCTCACTACTTCTTCATTTTAAATTCATTGTGGTGGTGTACAGAGGCATTATGAAACAAATTGTATCACTGTCCAAATACTTATGGACCTGACTGTGTGTGTATAGGTACATGTTTTAATATATTTTGAGTTACATTATATACATGTCATCCAGAATCAGGTTTCAGTCAGGTACAGAATAAAGCTCACTTCATGCTGCCAGGAACGTGTGTGTCCCCCAGAAACGTTGGCTGTTTGGCCCGTTTCCTCCCAATAGCACCACCTCACGTTATTACACACGTCCCTGGTGATAATCCTGTGAGTGAACTGTCGCAGCGTATTATATATCTGACTGCTCGCACTTGCTGAGTGTTTCAGCTTTACAGGCTCTGGGTCTTATTTTAGTTCTGCCTGGGTTTTATTTTTAACATGCTGCTGTTCTCATTTTCACTTCCTAATGCTCACACAGAGATAGACCAGTGCTTAGAGAAACCGTACATGAGAGAGAGAGAGAGAGAGAGAGAGAGAGAGAGAGAGAGAGAGAGAGAAGGCACTTAATAGCTGTTTCTGTGGTAGAAATAGGAAAATGCCTGAAGCCTGTTAATGGTTCTGTTGTAGAAAAAGAAATGGACACATGATGGTTTGTACATCTGTGGTCTGGGATGTTTGTGTGTGTGTGTGTGTGTGTGTGTCAGTCACACACTCGTAACATCACAGTACTGGTGGGCGATATGACAAAACTATTCTTCAGATTTATTCCTGTATTTTAAAACAATGCCATTTTTTGTGTATTAAAACAAACAAAATCTATAACGCTGAAAAGGCAATTCTAACTTTACAGTAAATCATTTTACTGTTTTTTTGAAAATCTATCAAAGCTATCAGACTTCACAGGTGCAGGTGATTCCCATCTCGATAATGAGACAGGAGTTTCGCAGGCTCTCCATGGAAGATGGTGATCATGTGACCAGTGTGCTCTCTATATACTTTAACTACATGGCTTGTGCAGATTGGGACCTCTGGTGTTCAAACAGTGCAGCTGCATTAATGCATGATTAATAGAAGGCTGATTTGCGTGATGCACGTCGTCACATTTTTGCGAAGTGATGGTAATGGTGTTTGATATCATTGCAGTACGATAAACTGAAGGGATGTTTCTCATTAGTCTCGTTCTGAAGTCTGAATGCAGTCTACTTTCCATCTTTACCCATAGCCGCTGTGTTTTACACACAGTCTCTGGTTAGAAGCTGATCAAAGTCTGTCGTCACTGCACCCCACGTGGGCCTTGATACCAGGCTCAGATGCAAGGGCAGCAAAGAAGATGGGATTTCTCTGTGAAATTATAGGCCCCGTCAGGACTTATTCACCTTACGACAATGACAAACCGTGATTTGCAGCAAAATTCAGACAGCTTCATCAGGCCAAATACGAGGCTTACAGAAGTAGGGATGGTCTTCTATAATCAGGCCAAGAACACACTGAATAAGGAGATAAGAGTGGCTAAGAGAAGCTTCTCTGAAAAGCCGAAAACCAGTTTTCAGCCAACGACCCTGCATCAGTGTGGAAAGGTCTGAAAGACATCACCATCTACAAGACATCATCTCCTCAACCTGTTGGAAATCAGTAGCTGGCTGACGACCTGAATAGTTTCTACTGCAGGTTGAACAGGGCAGTTCCACACCCCACACCCGCTCTGACCTTCTCTCCACACAGCCATTAGCACCTCCTGCTACCCCCCTACCCCCTCCTGCTACCCAGCCTGCACTTGGGTTCTGTGAAGAGGACGTGTGCTCTCCCTACTGCTCTTCTCCCTCTACACAAATGGCTGCACCTCCTCAGACCCCTCTGTTAAGCTCCTGAAGTTTGCAGATGACACCACAATCATCAACCTCATCCAGGATGGTGATGAGTCTGCATACAGAAGAGAGCTTGAGCAGCTGGCTGTCCAGTGCAGTCAAAACAACCTGGACCTGAAAATGCTCAAAACAGTGGAGATGATCGTGAACTTCAAGAGGAACTGCGGCACTGCCCCAACTCGCCATCCTGGACAGCACCTTGGCTGTTGTGGAGTCCTTCAGGTTCCTGGGTTCTACCATCTCACAGGATCTGAAGTGGGAGACCCACATAGACTCCATCATGAAAAAGGCCCAGCAGTGGCTGGACTTTCTTCACCAACTGAGGAAGTTCAACCTGCCACAGGAGCTGCTCACCCACTTCTACTCAGCTGTCCCTGAGTCTGTTCTGTGCACTTCAGTAACTGTCTCGATTGGTTCAGCTACCAAATCAGATCTAAGAGGACTACACCGGACAGTTCGGGCTGCTGGGAGGATTATTGGTGCTCCTCTGCCTTCCCCCAGGCCCAGGAACTCATCCTGGCCACAACCTCTCTGAACTGCAGGCCCTCTAAATGGCCTATTTTTATGCCTCCATCACAGTTTGCTATCTCGTGTGTGTCAAGTCTCCATCCTGCTCTCGGTTCACATCAAACCCGATTCCTGGACGACTCGATTCACTGATTCCATGCATTGAAAAAACTAAGAGTCAGCTCCAGAGCTTTGGAGTCGATTCCACACGCGGAAAATGACTCATCTCCTTTAGTAGATGTAAACACTCGATAATATTCTCAGGCTGTAACAGATTATCAGATCAATGTCAGTAATATTGTACAGTTAGTGATCTCTTATTTAATTAAACCTAGTTAGATTAGATTCGATTAGATTGGATTAGATGTTCTGTAGTAGTGTTAGGTGATGCTACAAAGAAATATTTTTTTTTCTAATTTTTTTTTTTTTTTTTTTGTTATTTAATATAATTTAAAAATAATCTGGAATATTCGGAGTAATCCACAGATTAACTAATGTTCAGAGTAGCTGATAGTTTAAAAGGAAATTCCGAGGCTAATTCTGTTGTCCTTTCTGATTTAGCATCTGAACTAAAGCTACAGAGTCGGCGGAACCACGTAGGGCAAATTTGCGTGTTTGTATTTGTCATACATGACCGAGTATGATAATTAGAATAGTTTACATGCCACTGATGTCCTCTTCCACGCCTTGTCTTAGGCTGAGCATGGAGAGACAGCAAGGCAGAGGGATTCGATGTGGAGGAACGTGTGTTTAGGAGCTGTGTGTTCCTGTGGTGCAGTGTGTGTGTGTGTGTGTGTGTGTGTGTGTGTGTGTGTGTGTGTGTGTGTGTGTGGGGATCTATTTTGAGCCTGATGATCCAGACATTGCGTTTCCCTAGACATTGTTTTGTGTTTGTTGATTCCTGGCCGTGGTTATAAAACCCATTCAGACAGGCAGCTTATGCAACCTGCTAACTGCATTAGTCCTCTGCGTAGCTCTTGCGTCTAACCCTATTTATAAAAGCCGGCTCATGTTCTTGTAAAGGGTCAGGAGGCGACTGTGACTGCACTCAGGCGAATGCTGTGCGTCCACATCAGCGAGCAGCGGAATATGACGACTTTGAAGTGGGGAACGTGGAGAATGATGACTACACGCATCGTAGCTGTGCTGCTTTGGGTGTGGTGATGTTTGCGTCTTACTGGAAGAGGAGTTGTTTATGCGCGGTGAACAGGCGTCTGACACGTCCACTGAGCACATCGCCTCTGATCTAATCATCATTTACAGATTCAGTAATTGTAGTGTGGTGGTGTGCTTGTTCTGTCATCTTAGTGAAGCTCTATTTATATAAAACTATTTATATAAAACCTTTAATTGCCTGGTTATCATGTGACACACACACACACTAGAGAGTGTACTGTATGTTGTGAATCTGAGAGACACACACTCCTGTGTGTTTGAGGAGCGGCTCTGGGCAAACCTGTCAGCTGCAGGATCTCCACCACACCAAGCTCAGAATGAACTCTGGGTGTGTGTGTGTGTTTATTGTTACCCAAGAAAACAGAGGACTTGTGTGAGTGTTTGCGTTCTCTCTACAGCTCGCTCGGTGTTGTTTTTGTGTGTACGTTGTTGCACATATCTGATTTACGTCCCCTTTTGTCTTGTACTCATTTCTTGTCTTTCACTGTCCCCATCATAATCATTAGGCCACACACACACACACACACACAATGTTGAATTACTGTGGGTTTATATTGCCGTTGGAGAGATCATGTTGAGTAAGAGATTAGAGTAAGTACCTGTGCTGAGGACGGTGATAAGAAGCTTCAGTAGAAGATGTAATCTGACTGTGAGCTCTGTGCAGCGAGATCATCAGCACATCTTCACAAGCTGCCGCATGTCCACTCGCTCACTCATTCAGCTCCTGTGTGTGAAACCAGGTCACTGTGGTGCGCGCGCATTTCTGATGTACAGACATTATCCACTCCATAATCTCCCTTTTCCAGTATTTCTGTACTTAACACACACACACACACACACACACACACACACACACACACACACACACTGTCTGCACTTACTCACTCTCTGCCTTTATTTGTTAGAAGTTTATGACATTTCATTCTGACCACTTGCTATAAAGTGTTATTTGCAATAATTTGAGAGGGTGTGTGTGTTTATAGCTTGGTGAGGAACTTGTACGGACATCTGTTCAAAACTGCAGCTTTTATTAAAAAAAATAAATAAATAAAAAAACAAACAAACAAAGGAGTCAGTAGGTTTTGTTACGGTTACTAGGGTCAGGGTTCGATTTACCCGATATAGCATAGTATTAATTACCTCCATTAATAATAAGGATAGTAATTGTGTGTGTGTGTGTGTGTGTGTGTGTGTGAGCTTGTCAGAACCTGTGTACAGCACAGTGGAATAGAGAGTACTAATCACAGGGTTCAATCTTTTATTTCCTTATCAGTACAGGTTTAGACATGATCTTATTCATTATCTTATAGTCTGACTCTGATGTTCAGATGTGTGGGTGTGTGTGTGGGTGTGTGTGTGGGTGTGTGTGTGGGTGTGTGTGAAAATCTTCACAGTTACTTGACACAGTTAAGAACAGGAAATGCATACTAGCAAAAGTAAACACACACACACACACACACACACACACACGTCTTACTATCCTTGTGAGGATAACAGTAAAGATGAGGATAGTTATAATGCTGCGTTTGACTCTACTCAGGCTTGAGGAGACTGTCCCGACTTCCTGAGAAGGAATTCCGAGTTGTGGGAGAGTTTTCTTTGTCTTTTTCCCCAGGTGGAGTTTGGAAATTATGAGTTGCAAGTTTCATGCAGTATTAGATATGAAAACTCAGAGGTACTCATCATCTGATGCGCTACCCAAGTGACCTGAGCAGAAGAAAAAATACTGTAACATAAAACTAAATAAAGTGTCATACAGATGCCTGAAATGTATGTGTGTGTGTGTGTGTGTGTGTGTGTTTGGCTGGAAGCAGTGTAAGGATTAAAAGCCGGGGCGGAGACACACACTACTGCCTGCCTGGGAAATCAGCATCAGTGTCACCTTACACAGCGTTATGGAGTCTGTTGTTGCTGGGAGTCGTGCAGCAGTAGTGTGCGCACACACACACACACCTTTTGGCTTTTTGGTACAATATTGTGTGTGTTTGCTGATTAGCCAGATCCTGGAATTCCACTGTACTCACTCCATGTGCTGAGATGGAGTGTTTGGTGATGTTTGATGATAATCTTGTTTCCATGCAGAAGATGCATCATACACAGCGGTCAAGTTTCCAAAACGAAATATTTAAACCGCACTCGGCTCCCGTTATGTGCAATAACGCTAGCCTGCAGAATTCCAGGTGACGTCAGAATGATTAGCAGGTTCAGACAGTAGCTGTAATCATCCATCATTACACTGCATGACACTGTAATGACTCCAGGCCCTGAGCACAAAGGAAAGATAATACGAGTTACTGTGGATGGCGGCTGGAGAGAGCAGGGTTTCGTTTTCAGCTGCTCACATCTCACACGGGAAGCTTCAAGAGCTGCTTGTTGGTTTAGCACCAGAAAGCACACACACACAGCTGTAGCTCTTCTCTCTCCCACCCCCTTTCTTACTCTCTCACACTTTTTTTTTTTTCTTCGAACATCAATTAGCATGACCCCAGTAGTTCTTAGTCAAGTGCACGGCGAGTCTTTCTGGTTCTCCTATGAGCTCACAGTGAGAGAGGGATTGAGGGCAGGGCCGACTCTCCCGTACTAATGGGCTGGTGTGTGACGCAGTGTATTAGGCACACCTACTCCACAGGTAATAGCTGGCTTTATACGCTCACAGAGTGCAGAGTCAGACTAGACTACACACTGAAACCCTGCTCTTCTCCTCTTCCTCCACTTCATTCTCCTCTAACCTCTTTGGTCTCTCTGTTTCAGCCTAAAATGACCCATGTGGTGACCCCTGAAATGTAAATGGCTTCCAAAGTGCGCGATGCTGTGGTGTGGTACCAGAAGAAGGTGAGTCCTCTGGCTTTTTCATCTCCTTAGTTGCCAGTCGGTAGTGTTTACATTGCAATACCACACACACACACACACACACACACACTTCTTTAACATGTTGTAGGTTAAAGCAGTGGGATTTATCAGCTGATGTTCAATTGTTGAGAACTTGGGCTGGTTCTTCAGCTCATCATTGACACTATACCTCAGTATTACACTGAGGATTAAACACGCTGCTCTCAGGACGGGAGGTTAGGGATCTGTTGAGGAGGTCAGTGGTGTAATACGCTAAGGATTAAACACTGCTCTCAGGACGGGAGGTTAGGGATCTGTTGAGGAGGTCAGTGGTGTAATACGCTAAGGATTAAACACTGCTCTCAGGACGGGAGGTTAGGGATCTGTTGAGGAGGTCAGTGGTGTAATACGCTAAGGATTAAACACACTGCTCTCAGGACGGGAGGTTAGGGATCTGTTGAGGAGGTCAGTGGTGTAATACGCTAAGGATTAAACACTGGTCTCAGGACGGGAGGTTAGGGATCTGTTGAGGAGGTTAGTGCAGACCTGCCAACATGTACGGATTCTGCGTAGCGGATACGCATTTTGACTTCCTTGTACGCTTGTACGATTTCAT
>JAKKZN010000018.1:17644472-17656222 GCA_033441825.1 Pangasius elongatus
TTTTCACACCATTCAAACTCTAGAGACTGCTGTGTGTAAAAATCCCAGGAGATCAGCAGTTTCTGAAACACTCAAACCAGCCTGTTTAGCACCAATAACCATGCCATGATCAAAGCCACTGATCACAAGTTGTTCCCTATTCTGATATTTGATATGAATATTAACTGAAGCACGTGTCTGCATGTAATCTTACTTACTTTTTATAAATCTGGAAAATTGCCCCTTTTGGTAATGATAATCTGTACTGTCATGTATAGAACTTTGAGGGACAAAATGTCACTTTTACCTGAGATAGTGTGAAAACATTCAACTGGTAAACATGTATAAGGTCACCTCTGTGGTGAAGCTTCACAAAAAAAAAGCTTTTTATTTAAAAAGACATTGCATATAGTAGAACAATTAGCAATTAGCTTTTCATATAAAAATTATTTTTAGGTGATAGAAATGAATGCATAACTTGGATTTTAAAAAGTGTCAGAGGTTGCGGAAATAAGAATTTTAATCTAAATTATAAAAAAAACAAAACAAAATCTAAACACATTGGCACAAACTAAAAATCTGTGCCAAAAAGTCAAAGTAATGCTCTTTAATGTTTTAATTTCATTATTTTAATAAACTGTGTTGTAAGCATTTGATATTTCACTGACATAGCATAATGCTGATTTTGTGAGAATTACCCACGTGTGTGTGTGTGTGTGTGTGTGTGTGTGTGTGTGTGTGTGTGTGTGTGTGTGTGTGTGTGTGCAGGGGCTTCATGAGTACGCACTTCCCCTGCAATTCCCCTACTTGATTGTTACCTATAAGAATAATGTGGACCAGGTTCACTTTGACAAAGCACTGGCATTTACAACAAGATGGCTGTCTGACGGTGGGATGTGTTTGCATGTCTAATGCCAAGCTGTTGTCGTGCAGGGCCTGAGGAACAAACCGAAGAAGACGGGCCATGTGAAGCCAGACCTGATTGACGTGGATCTAGTGAGAGGTAAGCAGAGATGGATACTGTAACGTGCATCATTCTCAGCCATCTCAACATTTTTCAGTTCTAAAACTGACACCATCTATCAGCAGCTATTACTGCACTCTTCAAACCCAAATCCGTTAAACAGGATTCTCAGCTAATTCAGAAATCTGAGTCTTCCATCTGCTAGCTTGATCCATTTCCCTCAAGACTACTCACATCCTGTCTGCACCATTTCTCCTGATATCTGCAATAATTAACTCTTCCCTCACCTCTGGTATCCTGGTACCCTCTTCATTAAAACTGCTGCAGGTACACCTTCTCAATAAGCCTGGTTCAGACCCCAACAACTTCAGTCATTTCAGGCCCATTTCCAGTCTGCCATTCATCTCCAAAGATCTGCACAGCTCTGGTTGTAGCTCGACCACAGTAACCTCTCTGAGCCTTGTCTGTCTGGTTCTCAACCCAACTGTTTCTTAGCACAGCACGGAAATTCTGATCCATGCTCCTGGACTGATTACTGTAATGCTGGGCTACTCTCTGGCATCCCTAAAAACTTCTCCACAGGATCCAACATGCTGTTGTCCCTATTGTCACCTGCACCAAATCCAGTGAACACATCATCCTTACACTCTTTCAGCTCCACTGGCTCCTCATCCAGTACCGGATTGATTTCAAAATAGTACTGCTTGCTTTTAAAGCCCTTCACAACCTCACCCCTCTTACCTCTCCAACTTCCTCCAGGTTTTCACCTGCAATCTATCTGGCCTACTGGCTGTTCCACCTTCCCGTCTCAGTACTGTGGGTGCCAGGGCTTTCAGCCTGCACTGCTCTCAGACTCTGGAGCACTCTTCACCTCTATATCTGTTGCCTGGACTCCATTGTTTTATTTAAATCCCACCTAACAACTCTTTTAAGTTGGCCTACTCTGTCTGATATGATTTTTAATTTGTACCTGATCTAAGCTTTGACCTTGAGTGTCTTGAATAATTATTATTAGGGGGCCAAGCACCAAAGATGCACAGGCATCCTTCAGTGCTTGTATGTTTTATTTTGTTTCTTCTTCTTCTTCTTCTTCTTCTTCTTCTTCTAATAACTCAGCAATGGAATGTTTTAGCAACGAGATTCCACATTCCTTTGATTCTTTGGGTGAAAAAATGGACACGATGATGTTAATTTTCACTGTATTGGATTTTGGCCTTGCTCACGAACCCAGCAGTGGCAGCCTGGTGGTGCTGGGATTTGAACTCACAACCTTCTGCTCATAAGTTTAAAATTAAAACTGCTCATAACGTTTGAATCACTTGACGTCAAATCAAGATTCTTGTTTGTATTGATTCCCTTGAAGGTACTCAATATTGCTGTTCTATCAATTTTGTCACTTCTAAAACAGGAAGACGGCCATTTTGAATTTTAAGAAAAACTGTTTTGTCATTTCTTCTCCTCCAAATCATCATCAACTTTGCCATGCAGCGTTGTGAGACCAGCCTGAAAAAGGTGTTTCTGTGCTCTTTGATATACAGGACAGTTCATCCATAATGCGCAAAGGTAAAATTTGACGGCAAAGCTGCCAGACAGGAAGTGAAGGCATATCTCAGCAACTGTGTGATGTATTTGGACCGGCCTTTGTCGACAGCTGAAGGCCCTCACCATATGTCCTTCCAAGATGTTTTGTCAAAATTCACCTTTAGGTGGCGCTAAAATAAACAAATGCATAAAATTGCTAATAACTTTAAAACTGCTCAACATGAAATCAAGATTCTTGTTTGTTTTGATTCCCTTGAAGGTGCAAAGTTTTACTGATGCAACGAATTTGTGATTTCTCAAACAGGAAGTCAGCCATTTTAACAAAAAAACTTATTTTCTTTCTTCTCCTACAAAGTTTGTCCCATAACCATGAAATTTCCAAGAGGAAATCGGGAGACCAACTCAGACAAAACTAATTATTATTATTATTATTATTATTATTATTATTATTATTATTATTATTATTATTGTACTTCCACATGGTGAACCATAGACCCATTATTTTCATGAAATTTGGCACAGGGGTAGAGGACAGTCTCAGCTCTTCACTCCTCTAGCACCACCAACAGGGCAAACGTGGACATACATTTACAATAATAACTCCACAGCAGAACATTTTTAGAAATGCAATTCTCCGTTCCTCTGATTCTTTTTTGATATGATGGGTAGTTCATCCATAACATGCAAACAGATTTGACGGTGAAGACACCGAACAGGACCTGAGGGCATATCTCAGCAAGCGTGTGATGGATGGTGCTATAAATCACATGAGTAAAACGGCTCATAACTTTTGAATGGTCTTCCTCCATTGCTAAGTGGTGGGGTCAGAAAGTGCTTGGCCCCCTTAATTGCTGCTTGTAGCTATTATTATTATTATTATTATTATTATTATTATTATTATTATTATGTCACCGTCATTAGTCTGAGGAAAATGCTATAAAAATAATAGAGGTGTGTTAGACATTGTGGTATGCATGTAATCCACTCAGTCTCGTTTCATTTCCTCACACTGCTTTGGCGTATAAACCGGACTCACTCTCTCTTTCTCGTTCCTCATCTCTGTGTGTCTCCCTTTATCTCACTGACACTGTGGTGTCTAAACAACTGCCAAGCTTAATAGGAAATATTTATATAGCCACAAATGTTTAGGACATGTATGAGATTTCATTTTTTACACTTTCAAGGCTCCGCGTTTGCCAAAGCCAAGCCGGAAAGCCCATGGACGTCTCTAGCGCGGAAGGGCATAGTTCGGGTTGTCCTCTTCCCCTTTTTCTTCAAATGGTGGATCCAGGTGACGTCCAGAGCCATCTTCCTGCTGCTGCTCTCCCTTTACCTGCTGCAAGGTCAGTGCTACAGCACAACCACAGAAACACGAGCTCTCACCCCGATGCTGAATAGTCCTCCGAGTGTCAGGAAATGAGCTGTTAATGTTATGAAGTGTAGTTTTGAGGCGTGTGGAAGGAGAACCCTGACGCCGACGCACTCCTTCCTTGTGTTGCAGTGCTCGCAGCAGTGTTGTTTTTCAGCATCCCGCATGCCCATGACATCCCCGCCACTGAGGTGTTTGGGGCTTTCTGGCTCATGCTGCTCCTGGGCACGGTGCACTGCCAGATCGTTTCCACACGCACACCAAAACCTGCGCCCAACGCCACCGCCAAGAGGAGAAGGTGGGCAGGATGGACCCGTTGGCATTGGTTGTCTGTGTTTTCTCTGTATGTGTCTTATTCTTGTAGTGTCTCTGAAAGAAATGTGTTGGCTAAACCCCTGTTCCCATGCTGGCGCTAAAGCTTGTTCCCTTTGTGTCATGTGACACGGGTTAGCCACTCGTTTCCTGTGTGGAGTGAAAGATGAATGATATTTCTGTAGCATGTAGCGTATCCAGCCTGGCCTGTGTGGTACCTGCTGCACAATTTTCTGACCGCTGTGAGAAAATTGGCCCATGCTGTGTGCGATACGTACAGGAACAGACATGACACTGTTAAAGGGACGTTGTAGATGAACCAGTTTCTTCCTGTAAATTCTGTTTCCTGTTCCAGTTGGGAGAAACTGCTGTTCTGTTGCTACAGAAACATCTGTCGCTAAATTACATGTGAACTGGACAATATTATGCCAAATGAACATAATGCCTAATTCATACAAGTCAGCAGAGTTAAAGGAACTGATTATAATCAGCATCTGGATGTATGGTGTAAATTTTTTTTTTTTTTTTTTAAAAAGCAAATGATCAAATTTGTTTTTTCTTTCTTTCTTTATTTATTTTTACTTCTCTGAGACTTGTAATGATTTTTCAGCATAATTTATTCCTGAGTGAAAGCCAGGACTTAGGGCCACAGCTAATACTCCATGCTGCTCTACCAACACTCTTTCATTATATTCCCTTTTTGGGAAATCTATTAAAAGGTTCTTTCGTTTGTTTCTGACGTGATTCTGTTTGGACTGCTCTTTCTAAGCGCCTTACGCTTTTAATGTCTCTCACTGAAGGAAGTTAAGGAAGGCAGCACACTTGGAGGGGCATAGGGAAGGCGATGGCTCTAGCACTACTGATAACACACAGGAGGGGGCACCGCTCTCCCCGGGCTCTGCCACCACTCACAGTCTCGCTGCTTTCTTCAGAGATTTCTGGCATAATATCTTTAAATCGGGGTGTGTATTTTACCCTTTAAGATTACATGTTATGTCTGCATGGCTGCAACATCTCCTGTCCGTCACTGTCCACCTGAAAACTGTATGTTTTAAATGATTCTGCTTTTATTTTCATACGATTGGTAATTGGACCTTGAACCTTGAAATGTACTGAAGCGCTGCTCAAACTTTCACTCTAAACTTTTCAGTGTGTGGGGGAAAAGGGGATTTTGCAGCTGTTTTCCAAAACTCTTTGCTACAGCTGGGGCACTCCTTTTAAAAACACTCGGGCTCAGTACGTCTCGTCTCAGATCTTGGAGTCACCTCCACAGTACACACGACACACACTGGCAATGGCTAAGCTTCTTTTGCTAAATGAATCAACGGAACATGACTAATTTGTAATCAGCTAATATTGAATCATTTTTTAAATTATTTTATTGAAATCTAAACATCTACAAGCAGAAATAAACTCTCTTCTGTATGAACTTATCACAGCTAACTCCAGCATCACGCACACTGAACACGCAGTATGAAAATTACATCCAGGAACTGTGAGACGTCCTGACCGTAGCTGATTTAACACGGAGTGGCCCAGTTGTTCTAGATCCATGTGTTAACACCTACAGAAATGCACAGAACATCCTGTTAGTGCCTAGGGTTTGTTAGGGCAAGGACTTTGTGTATAAATATCATAGCGTAGTAGTGTGCTGTGTCTGCACTAGGGGTGTAACCCGAATACCACTGCATTATTCAGATCAAATAAATAATGCATCCTGAATGAATACGAACGCAGACACGAAGAATAGGCAGAAGATCCGTTTTTTTTTTTGTTTTTTTTTTAAGGAAGCTTCAGACTGTGTGCGCGTCAGGACTTGGATCAAACAGAAAAAAAGTGACGCAGTGTATTTATTTTCATGATGGCAATGCTCGTGGGGAGGGTTGCCAGGTTTCAGCAGAATTCCCTCCAGAATGTTCAGGCACAGAAAAAAGGTAGACGCATTTACTTCTTTTTCTTAGTCTTTTCAGGGGAAAGAAGTTATGTATCTCTCCAATACCCAGCCCTAATACACCGAACCTGGCAACCCTGCTCATGGGACATAGAAGTGCATTAACACGATACCCGAGCTGAACACTGCCTTACTGAGCTCCAAAATAAAACCCTAATTCTTCCATTTTTCATTTCAAACAAAAGAAATGTACTTTAATTGATTGAGCTGTTCCTCCGTATAATTCACACACACACAGAGCGCTCGCTGTGTACAGGGCAGCATATCTCTGCAGACGCTCCAGAAATTATCATTTAATAAAAATATTGTAAAATGTGTACGATCAGTGCTCGTGATTTTTGTCGTTCCTAGTCTTTGAACATCCTCAGTCGTTGTTAAAAGGAAATCTTCTCGGAAAATCACACCAGAATTCTAATCTGAACTTTTCTGGAATGTAACAAACCTAAAAAGTCACGTTGGATAAAAGATAGAAATCTTTCCAGAAAGTTCCACAGGGCATCAGGTTGAGGAGTCGAATAAGGGTATGTTCTGCAAATTAGTATTTGTGGTTAGGATTTGCTTTAAGCCTGGTTTTTCAGTGTTTCCAGAACATGCAAAAGGCTAAACATAAAACAGCTCTTCCGGAATAGACCTCCGGTTTTAATCTGAAAGCAGATGTGAATATTTTGAGCTGTAACCAGAGACGGGTAATTCCACTGCGTTCCACCCCTAGTCTGACAGCGGTACCTGTAGCTTCCTGTTTCTTTAAAGGGGATCCTAGTCTTTCTGACTGAGAGTGACACGCATGCATTGTCTCACCTCTATATCCGAACCTTTCCCATTCCGACTTTTGTTTCGCAGATCTAAGAAATTCAAGCTATCCATTGATAAGTCCACAGAGACGGATAATGGGTATGTGTCACTGGATGGCCGCGTCACGAGCAAGAGCAGCGAGGAGAGGCTGCAGCTCCACGAGCCTCACTGCGACCTGCTGCGCGCCGAGGAGCTGGGCTGGAGCGGCCCGCAGTCCCGCAGCAAACTACTGTCACCCAGCACCAAGGTACATTCTACTGCTTTCACTGGGCTCAGTCCACATGCTAAAGATCCAGAGTCTCATGCAGTCGTCTCAGTAATGTAGAGAAGGTTTCACCAGTGCTCTGCCAGTGCCTTTTTCTCTGTTTAATGCCTGCAGGTGCTACATATGGCACTGTTGTAAAGATGCTGTGCAAGCGAACCCATGCACTGTAAAACCAGAAAGACACACACATGGCTGCACGCGTGCTTCTTGCTCAAGCTGATAATGTGATGCTGCAGCCTGTTTGTCGCACACACACCCATCTGTCCGCACAGCGTAGCTTTACATTGTGGTTTTTCAGTGCACGCAGGAGTGCCACCTGCACAACGTGGAGAACCTGTCTGATGAGGCGTCGAGTGAAGAAGACCCTGAAAACTACAGCACACTCCGCAGGGGTGTGGAGCGCATGAACAGTGACTGCACGCTGCGCAACAGAAAAACCCACCACTACAAGAAACACTATACAGCAGCGGAGGTGCGCACACACACATTATATATTGAAGGCTGTGCAAAGGCAGTGAAAATTGCAGTGTTGCAAGCTACTGAGGTAGTTTTGGTTGCTAAACGGCATCCAGCAGTCCAGTTTTCAAGTAGTCCAGAGGTTCAGAGGTACAGAGGTCCAGTAGTCCAGTTTTCCAGTAGTCCAGACCTCCAGTAGTCCAGACCTCCAGTAATCCAGAGGTTCAGTAGTCCAGTTTTCCAGTAGTCCAGACCTCCAGTAGTCCAGAGGTTCAGTAGTCCAGAGATCCAGTGATTGAGAGGTCCAGTAGTCCAGTTTTCCAGAGGTCCAGTTTTCCAGAGATTCAGTAGTCCCATTTTCCAGTAGTCCAGAGGACCAGTAGTCCAGTTTTCCAGTAGTCCAGAGGTCCAGTAGTCAAGTAGTCCAGTTTTCCAGTAGTCCAGAGGTCCAGTGGTTCAGAGGTCCAGTTTTCCAGTAGTCCTTGGAATAGTTCTTGGAAGGAGGTGTGTTTCTTAGGAAAGTTTTACTAATATGATGAAAAACCTACAACTCTGGATAAATTTTCTTCACTGATGTCTTTTGACCAAGTGGCTCTCGGTCTGTATTACAATACAACATAAAACTTTTGTAATAAAGATTACATTCAGTTTAAAACTGTCTGGTAAAAAAGTCCCAACTCAACACTGATAAGTCCAAGTCAAGTTACAAGTCTTATCTTTAGGTTTCAGGTCCTAAACAAGTCATAATGTGTAAATTTATGCAAATCATTCTTGACTTTTCTTGACAGTTGACTTTGTCTTGGGATTTGCTTGGAAATTAACAGATGTGACATTAAAAAGTCAAGCAGGTGAAAAGAAGCAGTATTTTATTGTATTATGAAATGAAAAACACCAGACCCATCAGTTCCTCTATTTTCCGTCTTGTTTTGTCTGCTGTGACACTGAGAAGCTGGCTCGGATAGTCTATGCAACATTTCCATCCTAGAGTCTACTTGTATGAGTAGAACACACATCACACCACACATGCCAAAAAACCCCAAATGTTTCTCCCCCCAGGAGATGCCGAAGTCCGGCACGAGCTGCAGCTCCCGCTGTTCCAGCCTGCGCACTCAGGACTCGGAGAGCACTCGGCACGAGTCGGAGACAGAGGATTTGTTGTGGGAGGACTTCCTGCACTGTGCAGAGTGCCGCTCCTCCTGCACCAGCGAGACCGAGGGGGAGGGGTCTGCTGTCTGCCCCACCTCCAAAAAAGAGTACCGGGACGACCCCTTCCTGCAGGTGCTGCCCCTGTTCGCCTCACGCTTTTCTTATTAAAGTCTTCTTATTAAAAGTGAGAAAGTACACAAAGCCCAGCAGGCTGACTGCAAATGTTGTCGTGCTCTCTGTGTTTGTGTTTGTGTAGGGCCACGCGCCCTGGCTGCACAGCTCGAACCCGGGGCTGGAGCGCGTGAGCGCCATTGTGTGGGAGGGAAACGAGTGTAAGAAGGCAGACATGTCGGTGCTGGAAATCAGCGGCATGATAATGAACAGGGTGAGTGGCATTTTGGAGGAATGCTTGTGCTTGATGAATGAAAATGCAAAGCCGTCTGTTCAGTGAATGCCTCTGTCTCTGGTGTGAAGGTGAACTTGTACACTCCTGGCATCGGCTACCAGATCTTCGGAAACCTGGTGGCTGTGACTCTGGGCCTCACCCCCTTCGCATACAGACTGTTCCAATGCAAAGACATAGAGCAGCTGTCCTCGCTCTCGGCCAGCGAGATGATCTCCATTGCCTTTGGCTCCTCGTCGGATGTCATGGTGATTGCCATGGTGTCCGTGAGCTTTGTAGTGCGTGTGTGCCTCATCTGGCTCTTCTTCTTCCTGCTCAGCGTGGCTGAGAGGACGTACAAGCAGGTGCTTTAGAGATGTTTTATTCAGCGTGGCCTTGTAGCACAGCATTTCAGAGCGCTGAGTGTGAGAGCTTGTTTTGAATATTACGTGATTCTTCTCTGCTCTAACAGAGACTGCTCTTTGCAAAGCTCTTCGGTCACCTGACCTCAGCACGCAGAGCCAGGAAGTCTGAGGTGCCCCATTTTCGCCTGAAGAAGGTGCAGAACATTAAGATGTGGCTCTCTCTGCGCTCCTACTTGAAGGTATATAGAAGTATATACGGTATATTCCTTATATATAAATATTGAAGGAAATGTGTGCATTCTACTCATGTGTAATCCTTTCTCCGTGTGTGTGTGTGTGTGTGTGTGTGTGTGTGTGTGTGTGTGTGTGTGTGTGTGTGTGTGATGCAGAGGCGTGGTCCCCAGCGTTCAGTGGATGTCATTGTCTCATCTGCCTTCCTCCTCACTCTCTCAGTGGTCTTCATCTGCTGTGCTCAGGTATTTATTTGTCCTCAGGCTCGCGGTAGCTAGCCTCCCCGGCAGCGACAAGGCTACTGTGTTCTGAAGGAGACAGAAAGGCTGAAGGCCTTCTTGTTTACTTGCTATGCTCATCAGGTTCCACAGCCTGTTGTTTTTTTTTTTTTTTGTATTTAATCTGCACTTTGTATTGATCTGCAGTTGCTGCATGTGCACGAGACATTTCTGGAGTTCCACTATAACTGGGAGCTGGTGATCTGGTCCTTTTCTCTCTCGCTCTTCCTGCTGCGCTTTGTCACACTGGGCTCTGAGACCAGCAAGAAGTACAGCAACACCTCTATCTTACTGACTGAGCAGGTGCGTCACAGCACACACACACACACACACACACACACACACACATGTGGGTTTATTAGTACTGGGTTTTCACACATATGATGCAGACTGGTAAATGATGATGCTCTTTTTCCTGTTTTTTGTTTAATGATTGAGCTTGTTTATGCATGATGAATCTCACACACACACACACACACACACACATTTTGCACATTTTTCCCACCACTAATCAGACATTGCTGTTGATGTGCACATTGTTATAATCAGCTTGTAACGTGTGATTCTGCTGTTTTCTTGATCAGATTAATCTGTACTTGAAAATGGAAAAGAAACCAAACAAGAAAGAAGAGCTGACACTCGTCAACAATGTTCTTAAGCTGGCCACTAAACTGCTGAAGGTGCTGATTCATCTCTCCTGCTCTTTCTCTTTCTGTCTCGCAAGTCGTCTCGCACTTTGTATCGCAAGCTTCGCTCCGTCATACGCAGGGAAAGGCGCTCAGTAAAATCAGGGCTCGATCACTGGGACTTACCGCTGCTGTGGATGGTCCAGAGTGAGAACCCTAAAGACTACACTAGTACCTACAACTGCTGCTGGAACAGAGCCTTTAATGTTCATAATAACCTCTTCTCCACACACTGCGTACTGTCTGACTTTATAGTGTGTAATAGTGCGAGGGTAACCACTCCATCATCCGGTGTCACTCGCAATAGGACCTGCTCCCTTTTGAGTCTTCAAAATTTGTTCCTCATGTCGTCTCAGGGAGTTTTTCCTCACTCGCTCGTTACGCTTCTAAATCTACATCTGCACTTCCGCAAATCCAGTCTTCTAATAGTCTAATGTCTGTTGTTTAAAAGCACTACACTAATACAACTGAACTGAATTAATGTATTCACCACCCCTCCCTCCCTCTCCCTCCCTCTCTCCCTCTCTCTCTCCCTCTCTCTCTCTCTCCATCAGGAGTTGGACTCTCCTTTCCGGCTGTATGGCCTCACCATGAACCCTCTCCTGTACAGCATCACGCAGGTGGTGATCCTGTCTGCAGTGTCAGGGGTCATCAGTGACCTGCTGGGCTTCAACGTGAAAGTGAGTGTGGCCGTGTTGCTGCTCACAAACCAACCCCCTTCCCCCCGGAAATAACGTCTGCAAAGGAATGGCAAAAAAAAAAAAAACGAATAATCACACAGTCTTGCAAGAATCGGTTATTATTACGTGATGTAATAAGATCAATATACAACCCCTGGCAAAAATGATGGAATCACCACACTTAGAGGAAGTTCACCCAGACTTTTTACTTTATAGCAATCAAACAAATCACAGATATGACACAAAAAAGGATTTGCTCAATAGCTTAACATTCCGGCTTTGTGAAACATACAGCAAAATAATTCAGTGACATTTTTTTTATTAATGGCATGTCATTTTCCAAATCAAGTAG
>JAKKZN010000018.1:17671130-17686032 GCA_033441825.1 Pangasius elongatus
CCATCAGCAGACCTCAACCCAACTGAGCAGCATTTCACCTCCTGCAGAGGAGACTGAAGGGAGAAACCCCCCAAAACTAACAACATCTGAAAGAAGCTGCGCTACAAACCTGGAAAAGCATCACAAAATAAGAACGTAAGAGTTTGGTGATGTCAGTGGATCACCGGCTAGATTTAAGACTATCTGTTCATATACATTTGCTCACCTAATTTTTTTCCTCAAATGAATGATTAGTCCACAAGAGGAAAGTTTTCTCACTTCAAAACACAACTTGTGCCGTGAACCCAATCTTGTTTACACAATTTACACTTTTAGCTGACTTTTGCATATTTAATCATAATTAAGATCCTAAGTTAATAATGCACTTATGTGGACCAGTATCTGCATTAGGCAGTGTTTGGCTGTAAAGCACCACAAGTATTGAAGCTATTTCTATCAGTTAGCTTGTAAGTAGTTAAATGGGTTAATTAAGGGTTAATTCCCTGATTACAAGCATGAAAAAATAAAAGGATTGTTTCCACACACTGAGAATGAATTTTGCTGGCTCCTGAGTGGTGCAGCAGAAAAGCCTTTGCCTTCTCTCTGGGATATCTTGAGTTTGAATCCCGATGATGCCATTCCATGGCCAGAAGCCAAGGGAGCAAAACTGGCCATGGGCGGGATGGCATACTCTCTCTCCCTGTCAATCACAGTCATACTTGTCAGTCATAGGCTTCTGTGAGGCTCCTGTGACATAGAGTGAGCAGCCATGCAAAAATGTGCGTTGGCTCGCTCCACTTCTTCTCAGAGGAAGCGCATGATACCCTTTACCCTCCCCGTTTGGTACGTGTCATAGGGGAGCGCTTGTTGGTAGGAATTTGCAGGTGACTAAATTGGGGAGGAAAAAACTTTTTATCTGAGTGTTTCAGTTGGTGGGACAGTGGACATTATCCTTTATTTAGAATTTGACTGCTCATAATTAGGGCTTGAAAAGGCAGGTAAGATACTTGCACAGAGATTAAGACTATTGGTCCACTGGTCACATGTAGTTGCAAAAATTGTGCAGAACCAGTACCTTATGCATAGGAGTGGGACATGGGCTCCTAGTGGTGTTTCAACACTTGGATACCTTGTGATTGTGTACACATACGTCAAAACCTTTACCACATGGTAACCATATGACATTATAAAATGTCATCAATTAATGGTTATCATTCCCTCGAACCTTCTTCAGCATTGGTTCCAAGTGATGGTGAACCCTGGTGATTATCCAGAGTTCACAGAACAGGGTTACGTACCTAACATTCTACTTCAGCCGTCCTCCAGGGGTATTGTTTCAACACCTGGATAACCTAGATCAGTAGGGCATGAGAAAGTGGTTCACTCTAAGATTATTTAGAAGGACAGGACGGTCAGATATGGTGTTGCCCAGGTAGCAGCAGCACTGACCTTCTGGAGTAGTGTGACTCTAAGTACTGCCCATGGAAAAGACCTATAGATCTATNGATAGATAGATAGATAGATAGATAGATAGATCACTTTATTCACCCCAAAGGGAAATTCACAAATTACAGCAGAACAGAGCGTTAGAAAGAAAGTATACTAAGAGTAATTTAACATTATAAATGATATAAGATAAGAATAAATAGATAAATAAAAAAGAATACAGTCTAAGAGTGCAATGTGGTAATGCAGTGGTGTGTAAACATTGTAGATATGCAGCAGACTTGAGTGGCAGTGGAGTGCAAACAGTGTAAGCCGCAATAAAATGAATAGGGATGCACAGTATAGTACAGAGTGAATATGAGAAAAAGAAATAACGCACAATGAATAGAAGTATCAATTATCATCCAATGAGCTTATCTTAAGACTGGCTCAGAGTAAAATAGTGTAAATTGGTATCTATCACATGTGCATCACACAGCTGTATGCAATGGCCATTGATAAATCCCACATATTCAAAAATTGATGTGCTCATGCATGACCACACTCATTTGCATAAACACACTCAAATCACCATATATGGTAAACAACTTACCTTTCAAAGCACAGTAGCCTGCTCAAGGTTCTGCTTGTTACGGACCACATAGAGCATGACACAATGTTTAGCTGCCAGATCATTCCTTCCAACTGAGAAAGCAGATCTTGTCAAGAGGGTAGTTCGTCAAGGCGTCCCATCCATCAGTGTGATTAACAGAGGAAACCTGGGCTTTGCTGACCATTTCAGAGCCACAAGCAGAAATCAGTGGCTTGATCTCCAAACTCTATGTAATCTTGGCAGGAGGTGGAAACACATACAGCAGACATTGATACCAGTCACTGGCCAATGCATCCTGAAATAACGGGCTGTCCTGCTCCATTGGGAAAACTATAGTCGACTTCCAAATATGACACACCCCCTCTGTATGCAGGCCACTTCTCTGGGTATATTTACTGTCTTTATATTGCATGTGCTGCAACATTCTGACTTCTTGGCAAATTGTGTGTAAGCCCATTTCAGCAGTTTTCATGCCAGGTTGAGGTCACCATCTGACCTCGTGCCCCCATGGTGGTTGAAATATATCACAGTATTGTCTGCGCAGACTTGGAGTAGTGGTGTCTCAGCACTGGTAGGAAAGATCTGAAGGCCAGAATAACTGCTCTCAATTACAGCTGAGAACCACCCTTCAAGGACATAAGCTTTGATTCTCCAGAATATTAGTGTTTGTGATCCTCTCATTGAGATGTAGATATACTTCTGTTTGTGGTGTTTGGGGTTTAGCTGCTGATGCAGCAATCCAAGCATGCTTAGGAGAAGCCAGTACCACCAGGCAGCTTTTCAATAGGGGCAGGTATGTATCAGCTGTTCAGCAAATGTTTATCTTCACAAAGTCTTCATTCACAACTCCATGCATATTATTAATTCTATTGAAATATCTAATTAATTATATCTAACTCCCATTTAACTCCATCAAGTTCTTATTGCACATAGTGATAAGAAATGAGAACTGCAGCAAGTGTGAACAGGCACTGGTTTATTAAAAATAATTGGATTTAAAGCAAATGCTTCTTTAAAAACAAAGGCAAAGTGTAAGTGCAAACAGCGTGTCTATGATGTACAGAACCATTTCTATTGTAAGATATATTGCATATTCAAAATGCATGTTCATGATGGAGAACTCGTTTCATATGCAAAGGCTAAGAAAAAGAAGAGAAAGACTCTTCCTTTTCAAATGCTTTAATTGTTTTGAGCTAGGTTTAGGTCTTTTATGTGGGTTATAAGCATGCATCAAGTAGAACTTTGAACCGGAAAGCCTGCCCTTGGAAGGCAAACCTCAGAAAGACACCTGTGTTTCTGAAGTAATGCGACCATGAAAGTATGACAGAAGAGTCTACCCTCTTTATCTTTGTCCAGGAGGGAATACATCACTTTGGCAAATTTGGATTTTGAACTTTGAACATTGGATTCTGAATGATCCTATCTAGGGCTTCAATTAAATTCAATTCAACATTTAATTTAACTGGAGTTTATTTATGTAGGTATTATAACATCCAGACAGCAAGGCACTGCAGTCTCGAGGTAACAAACGCGTGAGCTTGTGTTTTTCTGCATCATGCAGTGACATTACATTTCTTATTTTAGCTATATTCCTGAGAAGGAAAAAGGCTATCTCAGTATTATTATCTACATGAGCTTCAAATGAGGGACTGGGGTCCGTAATCACACCAAGGTCTTTCACTGCTGTACATGATGTAACTGAAAGGCCATCCAGAGTTGGTACACCATCAGAATGCTTACTTCTAGCTGCCTGTGACCCTAACCTGTCCTGTCTGAATTAAGTAGGATGATGTTACTCACATTCCTTCATTTATACACATTTATTAAGCTCATATCTATCATCTGGTTTAGCGGAGTACAGCACAGCAGTGGTAGCAAACACCATGTTCATGAATTATTGTACCCAGAGGTAGCATATATAGGGAAGAGGGCAGTGGGCCAGAACAGAGCTACAAAAGTCACCATAAATATAATGAAAACAAACAAACAAACAAACAAACTGATACGGTCAATCAAATATGACGTGAGACAGGAAAGACCCGAGACAGGAAATTCCAACATTTTTTAGTCTATCTAGAAGAGTATTGTGATCAGTGGTATTAAACGCTGCACAAGATCAAGTAACACAAGCAAGGAGTGAAACCCTGATCGGAGGCNTAATTCAGTCTTGTAATTAGAAACTTGTTTAAATTAAGTTTAGCATAAGCAATGAAATCACTTTTTGATGAGAAACATAATATTTTTATGTAAACCATACATAGTATTTAAAAAAATATATCTAATCCTCCACACGTTCCATTTTTTTCAGTGTGCCGTGTGTTGAGCTACAGTATGTTGTTCCATGCGCCACCTGCTGGATAATGTGTGAAGCACAATGAACGAATTTAAATTCTAAGAAGTGTACCTGCAGGGTGCTGCGTGAAACCAAGTGAAAAAACACGAGCAGTCTTAAAGGCCACATCTGTATAGTTTAATAGGTGACGCATGTCAAGATTGGTTTTTTTAATCCATGGTTTGATAACTGATAGCTTAAAGAATTTATGTACATACTGTAGTCTGTGCTAAGGCAGGAGTTGATTTTTTAAATAAAGGTTTGATTGTTTCTGGTAGAAAGTGCATAGGTAAGGAATCAAGTATACAAGTTGATGATCACGAAGAGGAAATGAGTAAAATTACGTCAGTCTGTTGGATTGGAGTAAAAGATTGTAATCACTGTACTGATGAGATTATATTACTCTCTACACAGTTATCAAACCGTCTGAAGAAGTTAATACTGTGAACTTTCTGGCTTTTATGTCTATTTGAATATTTTCAAATTTGTCATAAAAAACTAAAACTAATCATTACTACATACTATATGTATTTGTGCTATGATTGCGGGCTTATTCCTGTTTAACTCTGCTACTGTTATTAGTTTTTTGTATTTTGTTTGTCTTCTGTTAGGTATGCTGATCTAAGATATGCTGATCTTGCAGAAGTAGGATCTTTTCTATAGCTAAGAACTTTCTCCAACTTTCGTTTTTAACGGTGTGAATGTGGTCATTATACCAGGGAATCTTTTTTCCCCCTAATTATTCTCTATGACTCAGATATCAGAGTCTATATTTTGTTAAATCAGTCAGTATTAAATCAACTGCGTGTCCACATTAATGAGTGGGACCTGTTATATTCTGGTTGAGCCCTCTCTCAGAGGGTCCTATGGATTATCAAAATGAATAGTTGTCAATGGTTGTCAATAAAAACCTAGCTAATTGCACATGTTGAAGACTGGAGTTACCTATAAGGTGAGATCTTTCAACAGGCTTCTCAGTGCATGGTAATGTTAGGAGTGGTGCTGGCCTTGGCTCTGTGACTATGTCTTTGAGCTTCGTTTTGAGGTCTCCCTCTAGCATCTGGATGTTAATGTTAAAATCGTCATCAGAGTGCTATCAGTCTACACTTCTCACGAGCAAAATTAAAAACTAATAAGAATAACTGAACATATTGCACTCACCACACTGAACAAACTCAAGGTTGGCCATGCTGAACATATTGCATATGTTACTTACGTTTGTTGTTCTTCCTGGTGAAGAGTTCAGGCAGATTCGAAGTGGATCGCCTCTGTTTGCTGCCTTTAAACAAAAGTAAAATAATGAAAATTTATGTAGCGGCAGCAAAAGAAGAGAGAAAATATACAGCAACAGATACAGATAATGAATAGTAATGAAATTCTTGGTAGTGAATAATGTGGGAAATTTTAGTTTAAACACTGACGTAGGTGAGAATCTCCTGGCAAATAGATTCTAAAACAGGAACTACAGCAGAACTTCGGCCATCTTGCATGCACTCAGCAGCTCCCACCCATAGAGGCTCCGACCATGTTGCCTGCGCACCCCCAGGCAACCAAGGAGGCAATGGAAGTGTCAACAAATGTGACAAAAAGGGCCTTCCACACACAGCCAGAGATATAGCATCCTCTGTCTCTTTTGATTAATGCACTAAAGCAACTGTCATATGACAAATTACCTGCTGAATCCTCCTGTTGAACCTGCCTGATCCATCCTGATGCCCTACTTCACCTGAAAAATCACCTGAAAATCACTCCCTGCTGCTGAGGATGGCCCACATGGACAGACTAAAGGTACATGAGATCACTGTGGATGGTACCACTTAGAAATCATAAAGGTTGTAGATGTTCTTCCTCAGATAGCCTTAGGACTGCAATCGCTACGAACAGTTTTACACTCAAGTCTCCCTCATTGAACAGCTAGAAACTTCAGAAAAATAGACTTCATGTTAAAACTATAATGAATTCAGAAATGACTCTGATGCTCATAAGCTCATAAGTTCCTGGTTACACAATTAACACCTTATGACTCTATAATACACAGTTACTGAGGGGAATGATTAATAATCACACTATCCGGTGTCACCCAGATGAGGACGGGTTCCCTTTTGAGTCTGGTTCCTCTCAAGGTTACTTCCTCATATCGTCTCAGGGAGTTTTTCCTTGAACTCTGGAAATTTGGCTTTGGGGAATCATTTGTAAGTTGGATCAGAGTACTACATCACTCACCTCACCATGGTAATTACAAATGGAAGAACAAAAAAATTTCACACTACACCATGGGACCAGGCAAGAATGTCCACTCTCTCCATCTTGCTTTACACATAGAACCATCAACAAATCAAATAATCTCACTCAGAAAATAAATCTGTATGCAGATGATGTGATACTGTTCTTGTAAAACTAGCTTGCTCAAAGAGGTCACTGAGCATATAGACTCTTCTCCAACAACATCAGGTTACTCCATAAACAGGAAGAAATCTACCATTATAGGGGAATGTCATTGCCATTATAGGGAATTTAATACAGTGCTGCAGTTCACAAACTAAACACCAAACCTTCTCTTACTACCAGCAATGTAAGCTTCCTCGGAACAAATATTTCCCCCAAGCTGTTAGAGTCACTTACTCTGAACTGCATAACACTTCTCAAAACAACAGAAGATGACCTAATGAGATGAATTTCTCAATATCTCAATATCACAATATATATAGCACTATTCTAAAAGCACAGCCCTCCCATAAAGTGCAGCGAAGAAGAATAACACAGCATACTGGGCAAAGTAGTAGGAATAGTTGGACATTTTGGATATTTGGACCTACAGCTGTTTTTTGTGGGATCTAGAACTACATACAACACACGAACCACACAAACGTCCTGAAACTAGCCGGGAAATGGAATAGGGAGACGCATTATTCTTCTAGTCCTCAGTCTTTTCATGGGGAAACAAGTATTTCATATGTATTTCTGATGTATGGACATAAACCACTCCATAATCCCCCTTTCCCTCTCCCAGTCTTCGCAGTATAGGAAAACTCCTGCCCCTGTGGATATTAGAGCTTGTTGCAGTTCCCATTTTTGTCCACTCGGTGCAGTAATAACTCTGTGGAAGCTAAGTGTGGCAGTGTCAGATAACATTTCTTAAATTGTAGGTCGCTCAAAACAGGTAATTATTATTTTAAAATGTATGAAGTTGTGAATCAGAGCTTTATAAAGATTAATATTTGTTGAATGACTGATAGGAGTGTTTAGGCTCTGCCCCTGTGGACAGCCTGCCACTTATTTTCAATGGATTCATTTTTGCTGGTGGTACGAATTGGGATTGCTTTTGTTAGCATTTGTTACTCTTTAAAGGCAAAAAACTCACCACATTCTGAAAAAAGGGACTTCTTAAAATAGTGTTCTTTATGCTTAAAATGATCATATGTTGCCTTCTTTCCTTATATGAACCAATGTTCTGTGCACTGCTTAAGGGTTTAAGACATCTTGGGCCACCAAACATCCTAAAATAAGAGAATATGAATCAAAGCCTTCTTCATGTTTAAAAGTATCATAGTATGTTGCATAAAATGCCTACATTCTTGATATTAGCCCATGCTCAGAGCACTGCTCAGAGGGTTCATGTGTCTGCTGTAACGTGTAGATAGCGTGACAGTGTTGAGTAAAGTCCAACGGCCAATTCATTATTATTGCTGTGGATGAAACGTGGCAGCGTGGAGTATTTAACCTGTGGGCCTTGAGTTTCACACACCTTGAGCAGTGCTCTGAATACTGACTCATATAATAGCAGAAGTAGGATTCCATGCCAGAGGAGTTGACAGGTATGTCTCCACTGCCAAGTCTAGTCCTTTCAGACATTTGACCTTGGCCTCTATTCCTCATTCATCCTCAGTATCTGCTCCATCCCGGTCAGGACCGGCGGGAACGCTGGCAGGAATGCACCCTGGACTGGACATCATCGCATCGCATCGCATCGCATCACATCGCATCGCCGTATTTCTGACCAGTGAAGTGAAGTCACAGCTGCTGTTCTTTCTTTTTTCATTCAATTATGTGCTGTGTGAAACATAACCAACACGACTGACCACAGTCTGTCCTCAACACCTGCGTCCTCAACACCTGTGTCCTCAGTACCTGTGTCCTCAACACCTGCGTCCTCAACACCTGTGTCCTCAGTACCTGTGTCCTCAACACCTGTGTCCTCAACACCTGTGTCCTCAGTAGAAAATACACTGTGTTCACACTGAGAGCTGAGATGGATTAGGTTTACTCACTGTTTTCCTTCTCTCCAGGTGTACATGCCGCCGTCCCGGACTGGATCTTCCCGGACTGGATCTGTGTGTCTCTGTCCTGTGAGGAAAACACGCTAAAACCGGTGAAGTCTCGTTTTGCCTTTAGTCCAGCGCGCGCGCTGCTGCCCCGATCACTACCTGTTAGTTATTAAAGCCTGCGTGTGTGACGTGTGTGACGTGTGCGCGGGCAGCCCGTATACCTGCGAGCGCGCGCGTGCGTGCGAGGCGGCGTTTCGGAAGCACCGCGGCTGTGCTCCAGCACACACACTTATGCACCTGTGTGAAGCACAGCACGCGCCCTGCATTCCAGCAGTGTCTGACTTCACCTCTGTAGGACCTTCTCCATGCCGTTAGCTGTGTTATTTCACAATCATAATCAGCAAACGAATAGCACTCTGTTAAACAGGAAACTGAACGTGCAAGCTGCTTTAACTGCAGTTGTTCTTGCTGCCAAGGACAAGTGCATCCCCCCCCCGCCCTTTTCATCCCACGTGCTGCATCAGTAATGAAGCTGACAGCAACTTCTGAGCTGTAAAGGCGAGTCGATGGGGAACAGTGCTGAAGATCGGATAAGCTTTCAACAAACCTATTTCCTGCTCATTCACCAGCAAGTCCACTGGCCTGGTTTGACTCGGCTGGGACGGCACTGGAAGTGGGTGATGTAGTTCACTGTAGAAATCCAAATCCCCACATCTCCAAGCTGCCACTGTGTTCCTGAGCGAGGCCCGTAACCCTGCGGCTGCTCACACAGGATACAGCTAGTCTCAGTGGGAAGCTGCATGTCAGACAAATGAGTAAAGTGTAAATGAGGAACACACTTGATTCAGCCACTTGTCCCGGCTTTCTTCTCTGTGATAGAGACTGTGAGTAGAGGTGTAAAAGGTTAAATAAGGTTAAATAATCTGTGAGATTAAATTAGCCGCTGTGGTGTCTGTTATATAAAGCCATTTTATTTCAGCTTATCTCAAACCAGAGGAGATCGCCACATTGCTTCTGTACTGATAATGAGCATCTCCAGAAAACTGAATGAAAACTGCTGTCTGACCACGATCCATCCTTCCATCCATCCATCCATCCATTCATTCATTCATTCATTCTCCCAGGCCGGGACTTTGACTGGAGCCCGGAGCTTCATGTAGGTGCTCTCTCACTGTGAGTAAGGAAATATCGGATTAGTGTAAACGTTACAGCTTTACGAGCCTGTTTCTGTCCGTGAGGCTGATAAAATAGGTTTAGTGTGCACCAAACCACGTTCTGTGTGTCAGGTTTAATATTTATTTAAGTGACGCCAGCTCCAAAAGCCTTTTAACTTCTTTTTAGTGCATAACTGCCTCATAGATAAACACATGCTGAGTAAAAACAAAGGCACGTGAGAGAGCAAAACAGCCAGATTCTTTCTCCCGTTAGGTTTTATTGAGGACAGGGGGAAGTGAATAAAGTGGTATGCTTCTCTGAGGGAGATTCCCCTCACAGTGATCACGCCTGGGGTCCAGCGGCCTGTGACACAGACGGAGTTTAACATGTGTGTGTGACAACAGGAAAAAAAACGAGCTGGAGCTGCTCTTTATTTAGTGTTTTTTTATGACTTATCGTGAGCACCATGCCTCTTTGCTGTATGCACCGAATACACCATGTAACCTTTTGACTACCAACCTGTGTAGAAACACAACTGTTGTGAAAACATCTCGCTTCGTCACTCCTGCCCTCTTTATTGCCTGCCATCAGGTGTAATGTTTACAGGTTGTTATGTAGCGATGATACTGAGACAATCTGATTTGCAATGTGTGGAAATTTGTCTTTTTTGTAGCATTTAACTATGTGAATAAATTGCAATTTTGATGCATTTCATAGTGGTGCGCTAATATTTTTTAACAGTTGAAACAGTGTTGGCTTTATCCGAGCCTCTGAAGTAAATAAACAGATTCTTATATTTAAAAAGTATTTGATTTGACGCTTTAATGGAACAAAATGTTTACTGAAAAAAAAAAACGGTGCATCTCCTTACATTACATGGTCATTAGTCATTTAGTACTGAAGCACTGTGAATCTATTTTAGTTTAGTTTATTAGGTATAACGTTTTTGATCGAATAAGCTTAGCTTTTAATTTCCAGCAGAGTGACTGTGAAAGGTTAAAATCCCAAAAGCTCCAAATAAGCGCTGCCTGTGTTCACCTAAAGCGTCCTGTTCCTCACATTCCTCCCACACGCAGAATCCTATCAGAGTGTGTCCATCGTAAGGAACAGGTCATGACAGGAAACCATGAGTTCATTAATTAAACTTATACCATCAGCATTACGGTCCATAGTCCCCTTTTCAGTAGGCCTGGGCCAAGCCTATCTCACTTTATAGCACAAAGAAACAATAAAAGCAACAGGTCTAGAGTGTTCACACACAATCACTGGATAAGAAGAGCTCGACCTCTTCGTAGATAATCATTAATAGAGGTTAGTAAGCATTGTGTTTTATTAGTGAGACAGAAATACAGGTGATCAGATCTGATGTACACGATCTGATGAAAAAACAAACAAACATGGCCATGGGAAATGAAGCAGGTACACTTCCACATGGAAACATGGCATTACACAATTTCACCAGTTAAAACACTTTTCACTTTTCAGTGCTTAATTTTAAAGTAGCAATATTTAGCTAGTTAGTGCATTTCGTCTGGCTGGAGACTTCCACGTTTAATTTAGTAAGATTTGGACACGTTTCCGATGCTTTCACTTAAATATAATTCCATAGCACTTTTTCCAAGCCTGCATAAAATCTTGCAGATACAGGTCAGGAGCTTCAGTTACATCAAAGCAAACACCAAATAAAAATTCAAATCAATTCGAAACAATGGACATCGTCACAAAGCAGCTTTACAGAGAATGTACAGTAGACATAAAAGTTTACACACCCCTGTTAAAATGGCAGGTTTTTGTGAAGTAAAAAAAAAGACACTAAAATCAGAAATTTTCCAACGTTTAATGTGAAAGTACAAAAAAAAGTGTAAAAGCAATCAGAAACTGTTTAGGGGAAAAAAGGAAAATAAAAAACGTACAATAACCTAGTTGCGTAAGTATACACACCCCTAAACTAATACAGTGTTGAAGCACCTTTTGATTTTATTACACCACTCAGCCTTTTTGGCTCAGAGTCGATCATCTTGACTTAATAGTTTCTCACTCTTTCTTGCAAAAACATTCCAGATCCATCAGATTATAAGAGCGTCTCCGGCACACAGACGCTTCAGGTCACTCCACAGAGTTTTAGTTGGATTCAGGGTCTGGGCTCTGGCTCGGCCGTTCAGAAACACTGATCTCCTTTTGGTTAATCCGTTGCTTTGTTGATGTGGATGTGTGCTTTGGGTCGTTGTCGTGCTGAAAGCTGAAATTCCTTTTTATCTTCAGCTCACTAGCAGACACCTGAAGCTTTTGCACTAAAATTGACTGGTATTTGTAGCTGCTCATGATTCCCTCCACCTTGATAAAAGCTCCAGTTCTGGCTGCAGCCCTAAAGCATGATGCTGCCACCACCGTGCTTCACCGTGGGGATGGTGGTCTTTGGATGATGTGCTTTTTTCTGCACCAAACATACCTTTTGGAATTATGGGATTATTACACCTTTTGGAATTGGTCTCATCAGACCATGACACACTTTGCCACATGGTTTGGGGTGATTTAGTTGAGCTGGATGTTTTTTGTGAGAAAGGGCTTCAGTCTAGCCGCCTACCACACAGCCCAGACCTGTGAAGTAGATTATGAGAGGCTGTTGTCACATGCAGAGAGTAATCAGTACTCGTCAGATGTTCCTGCAGCTCCTTTAATGTTGCTGTAGGTCTAATGTCAGCCTTCCTAGTATGTTTTTGTCTTGTCCTTTTTGGAGGGACGTCCTGTTCTTGGTGATGTCACTGTGGTGCTCCATTTTCTCCACTTGTTGATGATGGCCTTCATGGTGTTCATTCTGAACACAACCATATCCTCACTTATAAAAGGGTGTGCACACTTATTGTAACTTTTTTATTTTTCCTATTTTTTTCCTTAAAAAAGTTTCTGATTGTTTTTCAACTAATTTTTACATGTTGTAAATTCACATCAAGGGGAAAAAGTTCTGACATGATTTATCTTGGTTCAGTTTTTTTACATCCCAGAAACCTGCCATGTTAACAGGGGTGTGTAGACTTTATATCCACTGTACATAACCTTCTGCTTAAATTTAGAAAAGAAACTTTTAGGTCTTGCATTACAGTAAAGTCCCGAGTTCCTTTATTTTATATACAGTATACAGAATACCATTCTTTCTAAAAACTGCAGTACAATACCAACACAGAACGAACGCTGTTTGGGGGTAAACATATCTATCAGACTGGCATGTTTACCCACAAACATCATTTGTGCTGGAGCAGTTTTGGTACTGCGACATGACTATGAGAATGTGGCTCTGACACTAGAGAGATGGCAGAAGCAAGCAGGGGAAGTGGAACCTCCTTGCAAATAAATGAGAGAACGTGAGGAAGATGAATAAGATACCATTTCCAACTTATGCTATAAGACACATGCTATCTGTTCAGGTAGTTTCGATTTTTTTTTTCGAGTTTTCTTCATAGCCATTTCCCACCTACCAGCTAAGTCTCATTAATGAGTGAGCGAAGGTGAGGGCAAGGAACAGGTGATGCCACGGGGCAGCTAATTGCCCTTGGAGTACAGCTTTAACTGTTCTACTCAAAACTGTCTTAACTTTCATGTAACAGGTTGGAAAGCAAACTGGCTAGTATCACACTCAGTGGCAGGGGAGGGTAGAAGGTCATACCTCCCACACAAGCCTCCACTGACTTTATGCACAAATACGTTGTGTTGCGCCAGTGTTGCTTAGACCAACTAGCCAACTAGACATAGAGTTTAGTGATGACCGGGTTGCCAGGGTTCCAGTTTTTATGCCGCATTGGGATACTTTTAAAATGTGACCGCTAAGATCTTGTTTTATAGCAAACATTCAGAATGAAAGCTAATCAATTTTCACTATGTAAGATATACTGCAAAGATTGGAAGAGTTCCAAGTCCAAGTCTCAGAAATGTGTGCGGATCACGGTGACTTTGTTTCCCATGCAAAAGGATGAGAAAAAGAAGGAAAAAAAAGCATCTCCCTTCTTCGGTGCCTGGATTTTTATGCCTAGTTTTAGTTTTTTTTTTTTTTGTATGTGGTTTCTGAGATGTAGTTGGGATGGAAATTTAGCTGAAATCTGGCAACCCTCATTAATGATATGAGCTTTTTGGTGAACATACCAGGTGTATCGATCACACTATAACAAACATATCTAAAACTGCTCAAAAAGAGACGAATAATAGTAGGCTACCTAGCAATTCCCTGGCAAGCACCTGGGATACCATAACAACCACCTAGCAACACCCTAGCAACACCCTGGAATTACATAGCAATCTCCTAGAAAACTGTTGCTACCACCTAGAATACCATATCAACCATCTAGCTTCCACCAAGCAGCACCCTAGAAACTACATTGAATACAATAACAACCACCAGGCAGGAACCTAACAATGACCTGGAATACCATAGCCACCAGCTAGCAGGCGCCTGGGATACCATAGCAACCACCCAGCAATCCCCTAGCAACCAGCTGGCATACCATAACAACCACTTAGCAACTAGTGTTGCTATGTGGAATCTAGATGGTAGCAACCACTTAATAACAGCCTAGCAACAACCACCTGGCAATACCCTTAGCAACACATTAGCAGCACCAGGAACCTTTTTAAACTGTGTGATCACTCTGCGTTTTCTTCAGGAAATGCACTTTTTTAGTTATTCTAGTTTATTCTACGTAAGCAGGAGAAAGGTGTGGGATCAGACTAATGGTGGTGCTATAGCAAAGTGTTTTATGTTTTTTTTCCCAAAATCCTGTGATCAAAGTCCTACATTGAATTTTTTTCCCATTTATTCCTTGAGTTATCCCAAACAAAAAAGGCTCAAGAATGAACGCTGCTTTGTGACAATGTCTAATGTTAAAGGCGTTATACAAACAAAAGCGAACTGCATAGAACTGAGTCAGCCTAATGGTGGGACTGTAGTGAAGTGTTTCACATTTTGGCTCATGTCTGCTGAACTTACAGTAAAAATTCTTTTCCCACATATTCCTTGGATTCTCCCAAACAAAACAAACAACAAAAAAAAAACAACAACAACCATTAGCATATCATCTCAGGGAGTTTTTCCTTGCCACCGTTGCCACTGGCTTGCTCATTAGGGATAAATTCGCAGTGATAAAT
>JAKKZN010000018.1:17686132-17704227 GCA_033441825.1 Pangasius elongatus
TGAATTGAATTGAATTGAATTATCCTACCCCAATTTGATTTTTGAGCTAATTTGCACAGAATGCTAAACCTGTTTTGTGAACTAGTCCTGTGTTATATATCTATACCTGGGGGTGGAGCTAAGTTCAGGTAACTGTTTCTCAGAAACTGTAAGTCAGATCAAACTGAACTTTAGTTAAGTTTAGACTGCAGCTGTGTGCTAATCTGTACCTGGATTTTTGATGATGACCTAATTACTTAGAAACCACAGTTGTCACTGGCCAATCAGGTTTCATCAGGCATTTGACAGAGTTAACATTGAGCTATTGTCACAAAAGTTGAATGGTAGCTTCCTCTAGGACTAGCAAGTGATGTGACCTGACTGACGTTGGCCACTGGGGAGGTGTATTCACGTGTATGGACACAAAAACAAGCAGTTCTCTTGTAAAATATGGTGTACAGTGAACTTTATTTACTTTCCCTCCTGATTCTGAGTGAAACCATAAAAATCTGCCTTTTGAACCATTTAGCCCCTCCCACATTACTTAGCAATCTCTGAAACTAAATAATTATCAAAACCATATTGGGATTTCTAAACAGTATGGCTGCCACATGCGGGTCAATCATAAGACAGGGTTATCATTGAGTTATCACCACCAAACATGCATGGTACTTCCCTCCAGGGATCTGCTAGTAGCTGATACAATCTCATTCAAATGAATGCTATTCATGTTTGTGCACACAAAAGCAAGCATGTCTCGTGTACAATATGGGGTTCTGTGAAACCTATTGTTCTCCTGCTTCTGTGGCTTACTGCATTAAGTGGACCATCACACTCCTGTGTGAGCCTTCCCCATACCCTGGCCACAAAGCTGAACGCACACAATTGTGTAGAATGTCTTTGTATGCTGTAGCATTACGAGTTCCCTTCACTGGAACTAATGGACCTAAAACTGTTCCAGACTGACAATGCCCCTGAGCACAAACTTTTGGCCATATAGTGCATTTCAGCATATTATGAGTTTGTTTCAAAATGGTTAAACAGTGAACAAGGATTCAAGAAACACAATGATTAAAACTGTAGGACCATAAAGCTGGCCTAACAATGCTTCTGATTGTGTAGTTCTGTGTTGTTCTGTGTAGTTCTGTGTTGTTCTGTGTAGTTCTGTGTAGTTCTGTGTTGTTCTGTGTAGTTCTGTGTTGTTCTGTGTAGTTCTGTGTAGTTCTGTGTTGTTCTGTGTAGTTCTGTGTTGTTCTGTGTCATCTTATGTAGCACCTTGGTCCTGGAGAAACGTTCTTTCGTTTCACTAGGTACTTGTATATGGCTTAAATGACAATAAACTCCACTTGAACTTGATTTTTACCAAGCAACCGAGATGCCTGGAGGTTTAATAATATTTAACTAGGCAATGCTCTGACACTGATCGGCCCAAGTCTCTCCATTTTTACCATTCATTGAAGGAGAAAGGGTGAATACATATGTCAAGACAAACCTACTTGCACAGTTTGCAATGAGTATGGTTTAGTAAATGTCCCAAAGAAAAGTGTTGATAAAGTCACAGTGATAAATTCAAATATTTATAATATATTTTTTTAATCCATTTATTTCTGTAAAGCTGCTTTGTGACAATGTCCATTGTTAAAAGCGCTATACAAATAAAACTGAATTGAATTGAATTTAATTGAATTGAATTGAATTGTTGAATGGGCTTTGAGCTTCCATTCATCTTTAGTAACCACTTTGTCCTGAACAGGGTCACGGTAGAGCTGGAGACTGTCCTGGGACCACTAGAAGGGAATGCAGAGCACCATACACACATTTGCTCACTCATTCATACCTGAGGGAAATTTAGAGTAGTCAGCCTACCCACTGGCTTGTTTATGGGAGGTGGGAGTTAACTGGACAACCTGGACAAACCCCATTTATACCCAGGGAGAACACAGACAGTACCCACTGTACCACTGTGCCACCCTGCTTCAATTCAGATGTGTATGTGAATTCCACCCCAACCCCCCCCCGCCCGATTATGTAGAAAAATAAGCTTCCTCTTGCATATTTAAAAACTCTTTTTCTCATAATACCTTGCTCAGAATTAGTCATGCATGTTTCTCTGAAGGCCAGCTTGAATATTTCCATTAGTTAACAATTGAGTATTTAAATATCAGTTTAATTAATATTTAGGCATACAAAGCTACAATTCCATTGTTGTTTTTTGTTGTGTCATTATTTTATTCAGTTAAACTTTTTTTTATATTTCATGCAGTACTTTCAAAAGGAGAACCATACATTGCTGGTATCCAGTGGTGATTGTAAACTGCACGAATTGGTTGTTTACAGTCAAAACATATGCCATCCAGTTACTCTGTTGTTCTGTGTAGTTAACGTGTAGTATATGTATATGTATTGATTGTTACCACCATCACTCTACTACATCGCTCATACAATTTACACTTTATGTAGTCTGGTGTAGCCTATGTATCCCTGTATTATTTTATTCTTTCATTACGGCCCTATAGGTCCAGGATTCCCTGTCACTGTGTATGGCTATGTGTTTGGGTCTACAATACAACTGCCTGGAATCTCAATTTGAAATGTAGGTGTTATTTATTGGCTCTGCTGCCCTCTGCTGTTACATAAGAGTACTTGTACCCTTCCCGTGTAAATGTCTCATCCAATTCTTCTATAATTTACCTAATTCTGTAATCTGTCCAGTATAAACCCTTCCAATCAAATCTGCTGTCCAGTGAATGAAGGATGAGCAGCCCATTCTGTAAAATAAGCTGATCTGTTTGTAGCTTCCTCCTTTCTATTATGAGCCAATAGGAAACCTGCTGTCATGTCTGAGATGCAGGGACTGTGGTTTCCAATATTATGAACCAAAGGAGAAGAAAGTCTTGTCTGATGAACCAGTGAGATTCTGTTGTCTGCACAACTGACTGCTGGCAGTGGCCTTCTCTCTGAGAGCCAGTTTGCTGGCAGAGATATGGGAAACTTTATACTTTCCAGGGAATGTGGCTCTGCCAAACCTGTGGGACAGACAATGTCATTAATTGGTGTAGTACTCAACGTGTCACTAGAAAGCTTTTATTTTACATGTGTGTTTTAGTCATTTCTGTCAAACACCAAAACATGTTCTAAAATGTTCTCAGCTTCTTTGCAAACAGTGAAAACAATACATTGATAAATTAGCCAAAATGGTTTCTTAAAACATAGTTTCTCATATTGTTGGCACATTGACATTTTACATGAAAAATAAAGTTGTATTTCACCCCCTACTTCTATAACAACCCCTAACTCTAAGTTTGGGAAAGTCATTTTTAAAATTTCTTTTGCTTTACTAAATCCTCTGATATCACTTTCAATAAAGTGGAGAGACGTGTGTGAGACCCACTCCCACCTGCATTTAATAAACAGGAGTCCCACTGCCGCCGGTCCTAAAGGAATTCCTCCCACGGTTATTGAAAGTAGGGATGTCCTGATGAACTATGGAAAAAATGACTAGTCAACTAGTTGACTACTTTTTTAAAATTACTGGTTGACTAATATAAATTAGTATTGCAACATCTCCTCCATTGGGGAGCTGGTCAACACCTTGCTAAACAGTGTCCCCAATGACTACAGCATCCCTCAGAACACAGCAATGAAGAGCAGTGGCTAGTGTGGGATGCTTTAGGGCTGAAAACACTGCCCATTCAGTGGGTCTGGGGAAACAAACTCCAGCCCCCAAAACTTATTGGGCCTCACAAACTTGTTCAATATTAGACTTCAAGCTGACGAAGACTCTCTTGGACAGGGGTGTGATGGGAGGTGTAGGTAGACCCCAGTTTAAACAAGGGGCTCTACTCGACATATCTCCTTGTTCAGAAGGATGGCAGTTTCTCTCTTTTACCCAATGCCCCTTGCTTTCTGTCTACTTTGCTTATTAGATATACAGTGGGTTTGAAAAGTAGACACCTTCAGTTTTCCCACTCTTCCTGGCAGATCCTATCAGACTCAATCAGATTGGATGGGGAGTGTGTGTAAACTGCTACCTTCAGGTCTCTCTACACATATTCTATGGGTTTCATGCCTGGGCTTTGGCTGGAACATTCAAGATCATTCCCAAAGCCACTCCAGCTTTGTCTTATCTGTATGCTTTCGGTTGTTTCACCCCAGTCTTAGGTTTAATGCACTCTGAAGCAGCTTTTCTTCAAGGACCTCTCTGTATTTAGATGCATTAATCCTACTGTCCATTCTGACCAGTCTCCCCATTCCTGCCACTGAGAAGCATTCCCATAGCGTGACGCTGCCAACACCATGCTAAGAGATGGCATTACTACTTTAGCAGTGTCTCATTTTCACCAAACATAGTGCTTGTAGTTCAGCCCAAAAAGATCCTTTTTGTCTAATCAGATCAGACAGTCTTTTCCCTCACTATCTCAGAGTCTTTTAAGTGCCTGTTATATTCCTTTTTCGCTGGAGTGTCTTCTGTCTAGCTAGTCTATCATAAAGGCCTGATTGATGAAGTATTTCTGAGATGGTTGTCCATCTGGCAGGTCTTCTCGTCTCTGCAGAGGACTTCTGAAGCTCTGTTAGAGTGGTTATAGTTTGGCCATACAGCCGGCTCCAGGAAGGGTCCTGGTACAAACTTCTTCCATTTCACCCACTCTGAAGCCCAGATAGAGCCCACTCTGGGGTCTAAATTCTTTCAAAACCCACTACAAACCACAAGACTGACAGGTCTATGCAACATCTATTCACATTTCCCCAGAGCAAAGACACTTATTAAGGTTTGACTACCAATCACATACATTCCAATTTGACTGCTCCTTCCATCAAGGGTTTTTTCAAGACATCAGGACACTGACTTAATTGGATGACTGGCTTCTGTGTGCCCCCATTAAGAAGCAGGGCATTCCAGACATGTTCACCCTCTATACGCACAATGTGGCACATAGTCTCACAATGAGCTGAGATAAAGGCTCTTTAACACTCTGTAACAGGCCAAACAATTCATCAGTATGAAGCTAAATTCACTAAGAATGGCCCTCCATATCAGAAAGGTTTTCAAGGTGAAAGTGGACCTCTTTGCTAATTCCATTTCAAAACATTGCCATGCAGGGCCAGATAATAGGATGGAATAGGATGAACAGCTCACAACTGACCTCACCATGTACTATATTTTATCCATTTCCTCCTCTACCACTGATCCTCACCACCTTTGGCAGAATTGAGCCCAGATATGGCAAGATATTGGTTTCCATTGCTGCTTTCACAAGTAGTCATTAAACCTGGTGGCTTCCTCCCCAAGGAGCTCCCCAAATGGACGGAAAGATTTAGCACCCCTAGCCATGTCACCTGTGTCTGGAGGTTTTGCCCATTGGAATTCATTGCCAACTCAAAATTGTAACCACCTGGTTGGTAGTGCTCTGTTGGCTAATAAATCTATAATGACCTTTCTGATAAGGATGAGGTGCTTCCATTGACCACAATTCCCCAAGAGCCCAGTGCAGGATGTTGTGCAGGATTCCCTTAAGTGTCCTCCTTATGAGCCTATGCAAGATGCTGAACAGGTAAATGGAAGAGATTTTTGATACAATGTTCCCTTCTATTTTCAAATTCTGTTCACTATAGACATCAATAAGATAATGTTCTCTCCTGGAAAAGTGAGAGATTATGCCATGGTTAACTACAACTCTCAGGCGACACTTCAGCTCTCAGTTTATCCAGCTGGCCATCCACACTGACTTCATGCACAATGCCCTTGAAGTCACACTCAAATGAAAGGTCACCTTCTGAGCAGGATGAAGAGGAAAGTATGGAGATCATGCCAAACTCTCAGATGAGGAGAAACCTGCTCACTGCCTGTATGTCTGGAATAGTGTTCACAATCCCAATACTCTACAGCCATCATTGATTTAGGAGGAGCAGGGAACTTGCTGGAACTACTGAGGAACAAGTAGCTAATTAGGGAATTGTTTGAGTCACACAAAGACTATCCCTCTCACTCATATTTATGGTAACAAAATCTCCTCATAATTTCAGTATGCTTGGTTGCCCACCCATAATCCCACTATTTTCTGGACTAATGGAGAATTGATGTCTTGGAGCTCTCTGTACCATGAATCCTGTCAGGTATTTCCCTGTTGTTCCATGCACATTGAGAGCTGAATACCTGGTGGTGCCCTCTGGTCTCTATAATTCTCCTTGAGTCATCCAGGCCCTTGTGACCAAGGTAGTGCTAAAGATGCTAAATTATTTTGTAATCATATTGGTAACAATCTTGTATATTCCTCTTCAGAGATTAGTTTCAGAGAGCATTTTTGTCAAGTACTAGAGAAGCTCATTGACAATCACCTGTCTGTGAATCTTATAAAAATGTAAATTTCAACAACCATCTATTTCCTTCATGGTTATGTTCTAGAGTAAAAGGTGTCAAGATAAGTGAGACCTATAGTGGTTCTCTAGCTTTGCCAATTTTTATTGATGGTCCATTTGTGGATTCAGCCCCATCACTGCACCCCACACTTCACTCCTCAAGGGGAAATCCAGAACCCTGAAATGGAGGGAAGCAGCCCAGCAAAGTTCTTGACAACCTTAAGAGTTGATTCACTAGTGCTCTCCTGTCACAACAACATTGAAATCCACCTAAACTACAGAGGATATAAAAAATCTACACACTCCTGTTAAAATGGCAGATTTTTGTGATGTAAAAAATGAAACCAAGATAAATCATATCAGATCTTTTTCTACCATTAATGTGATATAACAACCAACAAAATGCAAGTGAAAAACAAATAGAAACATTTAGGGGGGAAATGAAAAAGAAATGTGTGCACCCCTGAACTTATACTTTGTTAAAGCACCTTTTGTTTGCAATACAGCACTCATTCTTTTGGAGTATGAGTTATTCTCTTAGCACATCTTGATTTGGCAATTTCATTCCACTCTTCAATGCAAAAAATAATTCTGATATATCAGATTATGAAGAGATCTCCTGTACTCTTCAGTTCATTCCACAGGATTTCAATAGGATTTAGATCTGGGCTCTGATTGGGTCATTCAAAAATTATGATCATCTTTTCTGAAGCCATTCTTTTGTTGAATCTTTTGTTTAGTTTGTGCTTTGGGTCATTCTCATTCTGTAAGTTTAAAATTTTCTTCATCTTCAGCTGTCTAACAGAAGACTGGAGGTTTTGTTCCAGAATAGATTGGTATTTGCTATCCATAATTCCCTTTTGACTAGAGCCCCAGTCCCAGCTGAAGAGAGGCCCCATAGCATGATGCTGCCACCACCATGCTTCACCATGGGTATAGTATTCTTTGGGTGATCATCGGTCTTGATTTTGTACCAAACATATCTTTTATAATTATGCCCAAAAAGTTCTACCTTGGCCCATCAGATCATAACACATTCTGCCACATGGTTTGGATTTAGGCAGGCTTGGATGTTTTTTTCTTGAGAGAGGGCTTCCACCCTACCCCATAGCCCAGACAAGCTCCAATTAGTCCAGAATGCAGCAACTAAAGTCCTTACTAGAACCAGAAGATATGACCACACCACCCCTATCTGATCCGCACTGCATTGGCTCCTAATGAAATTTCGTATTGATTATAAAACATTACTATTGATCTATAAAGCACTGAATGGTCTCACTCCGCAGTACCTGAGCAAACTTCTGGTCTTTTATGATCTGCCACACCTGCTTAGATCAAAAGGTGAAGCGTGGTAGAGCTTTCTCTTACAAAGCCCCACAGTTATGGAACAGCCTTCCATTTAGTGTTCGGGGCTCAGACACAGTCTCAGTGTTTAAGTCTCAGCTGAAAACATGGATGAATCTGGATTTGGCGGATGCCAGGAGAAGACTATCTACTGGAATGTGTGCCCACAGTAAAGTTTAGTGGAGAATGGGGCTGTTTGGGCTATGCCTCAGTGAAAGGTAAGGTTCCTGCTATAGCATACAAAGACATTTTAGAAATTGATATGCTTCCAACTTTGTAGCAGCATTTTGGGGAAGACTCTCTCCTGTTTCCAACATGGCAATGCCCCTGTGCACAAATCAAGGTCCATAAAGACATGGTTTGAGAAGTTTGGTGTGGAGGAGCTCCAGTGGCCTGCAAAGAGCCCTGACTTCAACCCCACTGAAAACCTTTGGGTTGAATTGGAACTTTGTTTGCTTTTCAGGCCTTCTTATCCAAGATTTTTTGACAGAATGAGCACAAATTCCCATAGACATACTCTAAAACATAGTGGAAAGCCTTCCTAGAAGAATGGATGCTGTTATAGCCCCAAAGGTGGGGGAACTCAATATTAATGCCCATGGTTTGGAATGTGATGCCCAACAAGGTCATATACGTATGTTGGTCAGGTGTCCACACACTTTTGGCCCTATATTGTATATATATCAACACCCCTAAGGATTATCTGAAATAAATGCAAACATTTATTCATGAAAAACATACACTGTTTTTAATTTGTTCTCAGTCCCTAGCAACTCTATTGCTTTTCACCAGCTTGCATTGGTCAAACTTGAACTAGCACAGCTTGACTTGACCAACCATCCCACAAGGTACAAAGAAGATATACATCTAGACTCTTCTCTGTCCTGGCATCCAGGTGATGTAATGGACTTTCTCTGTCTTTCTGAACAACTCAGCCACTGGCTGTTCTAAAACAGAGACTTATCTCTTCACCAAGCACTTGAATTAGCACTTAATTAAGCTATTAAACAATTCCTTTGACTTGTATTTTTTCATGCCCTACTATGTTCCTCTAAATGGTTATTTTAGTTTTATATTATATTTATATTAGTTTGATTATTTTTAGTCCCTGACCTAGTGAACTAGCATGAGGAAGGTTTTTCACAGAGACAGCAAAGCACATCTGTAATTTGCTATATTAAGGGTGTCTGTTAAATGCTGTAAATGTAAATGTAATAAGCAGTTAAATTGTCTCAGCAAATGTAAATCTCCCAGGATTTGGCCCCATGAACACAATGCACCATCAGGAGGATGGTGAAGTTGGGAAAACAGTTTTAGAATTGTCCAGTTGATTCTCGTGGGTGACAGGTTTCAAAATCAACTGTTAAATGCTACTTTCATTAAAAAAAACAAAAACAAGAAGTTTGAAAGCATTGCAAGAATGCAGTGCTTGAACCTCATTAAAACTACAGGTCCCTAAATAATAAGTGTCATTAAAACTACAGTTGGCATCATGTGTTTTTGTCAAATGAGGCCAAAATTCAAACTTTTGGTCATGCCCATCAACATTTTGGTGACAAAAGAGGACTGCATACAAGGAAAAGCACCTGGTACAAACTGGTGGTTGATCAGTGATACCTCAGGGCTGTTTTGTGGTTCAGGGCCTCCTGTGAAGATTGATGACATCATCAATTTTGCCAAGATGTTTCAGCCCAAACCTGGTTGTCTCTTCCATAACATTCAGACTTGGCCATAGATAGAGCTTTCAACAAGATTCATTCATCATTCATTTTCAGTAACCGTTTTATCCTGCTTGGGGTTGGGGTAGATCTGGAGTCTATCCTGGTAATGCTGGTGCAAGGTGGGAGAATTCAGCCTGGATGGGATGCCAGTCCATTGGAAGGCACCCTTCACACTATTCACACCTAGGGGCAAGTTACTGTAGCCAATCTGCCTATTATTGGGATGTGGGAGGAACCTGGGTAACCCAGAGAAAACCATGCAAACACAGGGAGAACATGAGAGACTCCACACAGACAGTAACCCAAGCTAAGGATCAGACCAGGGATGCTGGTGCTGCGAAGTGGGAAGAACCACTGTGACACCCTCTGCTGTCAACAAGATGATGATCCGGATATACAAAATTCAAATCAATACAGAAATGGTTAAAGGAACAAAACATCACTAGCAATGCAATGACCATCTCAGTCTCTCGATTTTAACCCCACGGGAAACCTGTGGTTCGCAAGTCCACTCCATAAACATACAATATAAAGGAACTTAGACTTTTATGCATGGAGGAGTGGAGCAAAATCCACTGCTCTACAAGTCTCTCCAATGTTATTAGACATTACACTATGAAACCCAGTGCTGTTATTCTCTCCAAGGCAGGTGTCACAATATATTATATATACTGTATGGCTGAAAGACACTTCACCATCACACACATATGTGCTTTTTGAACATTCCCATTCCAGATTCAGTCCACCATTGCTGGTATAGTAACCTCCACTCTTCTGGGAAGGCTTTCCACTAGATTGCCCATTCATGTCTTCATGGAGCTCGCTTTGTGCACAGGGGCGTCGTCATGCTGGAGCAGGTTTGGGCCTCTGAGTTCCAGTGAAGGNTCAGGGGTGCACATACTTTTAGGCATATAGTGTACCTTCTACATATTCTAAATGACATATGTATATTGTATATACAAATATTATAAGGGCAATGCAATGCTGTACATGGAGTTTGTTTTTAGAAAGCTTCAGAGTAGGTGTGTGCATCGGGATCCCAAGAGACGAAACTCAAGAGTGTGAGCGAGCTTGTTGGGAGGTTGCCAGGTTTCAGCTAAATTCCCATATTAACTACACCTCAAAACCCACGCAGAAAGACTCGAAACGGCATTTTTCTCCGTGTTTGCTCCAGTAGCCCGACCTAACCAATACCTTACTGAGCTCCAAAATAAAACCATATTTCTGCCATATTTCTGTACAAACCACAGACATGTTTTTATTTATCGAGCTGCTGCTTCATCTCTGCTGGGGTCTTCAGAAAAGATCATTTCATACTCTAATTTTAAAAACACTACTTTGTGTGTTTATTGCACGTGATTTTTGTTGTTCTTAAATGATCATTCTCAAAATCGTTATTAAAAGAATGTCGTTGTGGACAATCATTCGATCATTATAATGAAATGCTGCTTAAAGGACCCCAGAAGCTCTGCTGATCCTGAGAGCATGTCCACTGAATTTTTACTTTCTGAAATGTAACAAACCAAAAACTCAAGTAAACCGGATAAATTATTATTAGATGGAGGTTGTTGTCAGCTGTAAATAACAGTTTCTTGGTTTGGGGAAGATATTACTCAGTCGCATTAGACAGAAGATTGGAAGTTTTTCAGAAGGTTCCACAGGACAGCTGGTTCAGGAGTTTATAAAAGTTAGATCATTAAAACTAACTGCTACAGCTATTAATATTGCTGATATAGACAATGCCCACTTCCTGTTTATATGTTCACTATATAACCAAAAGTTTGTGCACCCCTGAAAATCACGCCCATATGAGCTCCTTCTCCAAACTGTTACCACAAACTCTGAAGCACACAGTTGTATAGAGCGTCTCTGTGTGCTGTAGTGTTACAGTTTCCCTTCACTGGAACTCAGAGGCCCAAACCTGTTCCAGCATGACGATGCCCCTGTGCACAAAGCGAGCTCCATGAAGACATGGTGTGTGAAGGTTGGAGTGGAAGAACTCGAGTGTCCTGCACAGAGCCCTGACCTCAACCCCACTGAACACCTTCGGGATGAACTGGAACACCGACTGCACTCCACATCAGTATGGAAATGCAATACATTTCAATCAATTGTTATTTAGAGTAAAAAATATTGAGAAAATAAAATGAGAAGTAGAAATGTATAATATCATCACTTGCAGTGTGCTGATTGTCTCTGGTTTGTTACCTTCATGTATGTGTTTTTCCATGTGCCAGTCATTCTGAATCTTCTTTAGAATGCGGTTAATAGAAGACACCTGTATGAGTACAGAAGAGTAAGCAATTCAGAAATACAGATTTTCTATTACTTTAAACTTCTTTGAACATTTAAGCTTACATCGTGTTTTTTTGTAAAGATTAAATGTCAAGCAAAACAAATGGTTCACTTTAGATGAGGACTTAACATGTGCAGTCATAACTCTTTTTAATGTATACAAAATGCAAATGGTTTTGGGCATTCTTATAACATTTCTATAAGCTATGGTTTGTTTGAGTCCAGAATTTGCTTTTTGTCAAATGATTTCTGACATTATAAAACATATATACTGCTGATTTTACAGTGCTCATCAGTGAATCCATTCGGTTTTGCATTAGGCTTATAGAAATTTATCGTAAGAACTTGGGGCTCACACTAGGAACTTTGTCAGCTCTGCACACTTGCTCTAATGAAAGCTTCTTGCGGATCTCCCAGGCAGCCAGCGTTGGACTGGTACGCTTGTACTGCGCTATAGTAGAGATGACATCAGGGGTGAGGAGCCTGGGTCTGCTGCCTCCGGTGGCTTTGGGGACCCAGAGGCCGGTGCGCCGATACCAGTGTAAGATCTTACTGATGCATCCGCTTGACACCTGCACGGCACATTGCCATTTTGACATTTCAGAGTTGCTACTACAGTTGCATTTTCAAAGCAGAAACCCAGCTGTTGAATAAGAACCTACAGGCTTTCAGTTTCTGAGGATCCACGTACTGCACATTTACATCTTCCCTGCTTTAACTCTCCTGTCACTTTCAGGAAGTGTATAAAATGGCTGCTAATTAGTGATGATCTCAGTTAGGCGTGTTAGATGAGGAAAAATGTGGAATGTGCAGATGTTCCTACCAGTGACTATAGACCCTAAATCCACAGCTGGAATTAATGTGCACTGTAGGAGTTTACGCAACGTCACTATTTTATGCAACACTAGGCGTTTTGCTTTGGGAATAAGTAACACATTAGATCTGTGAGTGGTCCTAGTACCTTGAGAATCCTAGAGATGTCACACGGGCGCACACCCTCTGATGCCAGCTCTATCATCAGCTTCCGTTTATGTGCAGGCAGAGGACGGCCATTCACAAACCTTCCTCCAAGCTGATTCAAGCTGCCTTCCTCTGGGGGGAAAAACAACCCAAAACCTGAATTAGCACCTGTGGAAGTGCGTATGAGCCCAGGTGGACACAAATAAACATGAGCATACAGTACAATGTTCATTCAATGCACTTATGTGAATTTGCAACACAAACATTTTGCTTGAAATTGAATAATTTTAAGAATCATTTTATTTGTCACTTAAATGAAGAACACAAAGGAGAGAAGCCTACTTTAAAATAAACATCACTGGATATAGGATGTTTCTGATTGTATCTATATAGGATTAGAACTTTATTAAAAGTCGAGTCACTAACCTTCGTTTGCTTGAGTCATGTTTATGCCGCACATCCCAGCTGCCGTGCGCCTGGATCGAGCCAGTACACACACACACACACACACACACACACACCCGCCTTATTATACCGAAACGAACTATTAGCCATAGATTTCTGACATAACTGTTGGCGTAATTTCTTACCTTGGCAATATCCCTTGTTCCCTGGAGAGAGAGAGAGAGAGAGAGAGAGAGAGAGAGAGAGAGGGCAGAGCGCGTGTATGTTGCTGCGCACTCCGTTGCGCACTCGTGAGCAGAGAGATGAGCTCGTCCTCAGCCTGGCGCTCTGTCTGCGCGCGCCCTCTGGAGCTGCGCCCCTTATGAAGGAGGCCAGACACGCGCACAGGACCTACCACCTCTCAGCAACACCTCACACGCTTTCTCACGTCATGACCTGAGAACAGCATTGGTGCAGTGATGAATAGGTCAACATTTTAGCATGACCCCTGGGCCGAGTGGCTTCAGCGTCATCACAGGGAATCAGTACAGTACTCCTGTATAATGGGTAAAAGTGCCAGTCTTGCTCTTCTCTATAGTATTAAATCATATTTATTTTCTTCCCCGAACAGTGAATAACTAACACAGATCAGTGATGTGTGTGTGTGTGTGTGTGTGTGTGTGTGTGTGTGTGTGTGTGTGTTAATTCATGCAGTTGAGTTTCATCCCCAGCACGCGCAGGACACTGCACCAGTGCACATGCATGTTACAGGATTCTTCACACAGCAGCTGCTGCTGAAATGCATGGCCTGGGAAACGTCTCCTGCGCTCCACATTGGATTTCGAGCATGTTTTTTTCTCCCTCTTTCTTTGCCCTGAACAGACGCGACCGCGGCGCTCGCTCAGGACGCTCGTGTGCTTGGCGCATTCTCATGAAGGTTATAGCGACGCTGCATTTTAAACAAACATTTGAAAATCTGTCGAGCAGATGGTAAAGTGCTTTTGATAAATCCCAGCTCCATCCTCTACCCTCTTTTTATTACATTTTCTTTCAAGGATGAGCAAATAGAGCCGGATGGTGCAAATGCGGCCCAATTGTGGCTTTATTCATAAAAAGCTCACAGATGTGTGTTGTCCAAGCGGCAGATACACTGCGCTGTAAACGTTTCAAAGGAAATATTTAGAGAGTAAATATTAGCGAGGTGGAAGCCACGCGAGCCTCGTATTTGGTCAAGTTTAATGACTAATTGGGCATCATTAGGTCAGTCCACGCAGAGCGAAGACGTCGGAAATAAAGGGTGGAATTTAAAATGCCATATGGCCCAAATTACACATTAACCCCAGCTTCCAGCAGCGGAAGATGGGCAGCTCTGAGCACTTGGGATTATATGGCGAAGGGAAACGATTTTGAACGCCACAATGTCCTTGACAACGAGAAGGAAACACAAAGTAATGAACTAGCAGCTTCCACACAGAGGGCTTATCATTCTGAGCTTTTTTAACACGCAACTTTATAAGAAGTGCAGTGAGCTAAAAGCACTGGGAGTTTCTAAATGCGCAATTCTGCTTGGAGCACTGAAAAGTGGGCTCCCTACTGTAGTCTGGGCAGACACACAGATCGCTGCTGGCTCCCGGATCAGACCTGTTGTACTGTGTTTAAGGAACTGGTTTTCAGCGCCGCGGGGTCAGTGTCTGCCCTGGAAGCAGTGCACTTCCCTCGCGTAAACGTGCACAGAGAGCTACCCAAATGCGCACGAGCACTTCCCGCCTTCACGGATGTTCCACAGAGCAAAGCCATCATCCAAACGCTGGATCACAGTCGAATCAGTCGCCAGAGTCTCAGCCACACGTTGTGCACATACATAAAGCTGGAAGATGTGTCTAAAGGGTGCACGCTCTTCCTCGGATGATGTTCTGCTGAAGTGCTGAACGCTGCATTCCCTCAGCCATGCATCCGAAATCCCAGCTCCAGTCTCATACACTTCATTCCTTTCTTCATCCAGAAGCTCATTCTACAGCATTAGCCATGTTCATGAGTCAGACTGCACACGAACCCCATACTGAAGCTGTCTATAAGCTGCATCTGCTTTACACATGAATGTACGTTTAATTCTTCTTTTCTGTAACGTCTCTAAAGTACAACTGCATTCCATACAGATCCTGTGCTACAGTTCCTACTGTCACAGTATCACACACACATTTTAAATGTATGCCTATAAACACATATATCCTAACATCATTACCTAACATAACATCATAGGTCTACGCCAGAAAGGCTAATGTTTTCTACATGTAAACTGAAATGAAATGAAGAGTGGGGCAGTGGTAGCTCAGTGGTTAAGACGTTGGACTCCTGATCGGAAGGTCATGAGTTCAATCCCTGGCCGAGCTGCCGCTGCTGGGCCCCTGAGCGAGGCCCTTAACCCTCAGTTGCTCAGGTGTATAAATGAGGTAGTTGTAAGCCGCTCTGGATAAGGGCGTCTGTCAAATGCCATAAATGTAAATGAAATATTTCAGATAGAAGCAAAACTTTAGGACAAATGTAACAATACATGTGTATATAGATTATTTACCTGTAATATGTTTTATTTCTAACAAACAAAAGGCACTGAAGCTACATTTCTAAAAATGGTTTAGGAGCATACTGCATCTGGGCAAACACAGACTAATGCTTCTCTATTCCACCAATTCCAGGAGGGCAGGAGGGCAGGAGAACAGGAGGGCAGGAGCACAGGAGAACAGGAGGGCAAGAGGGCAGGAGGGCAGGAGAACAGGAGGGCAAGGGGGCAGGAGGGCAGGAGAACAGGAGGGCAGGAGGGCAGGAGGGCAGGAGCGCAGGAGAACAGGAGGGCAGGAGGGCAGGAGGGCAGAAGGGGTTCCTTGATCAATGCCGCTGTGAGATCAGCAGGTATACCTGTTTTTTATGAAACACACCGATACACTAGCAGGTACTTACATTATCAACATAAAGTGCAAAAATATTATTTTTTAAAGTCAATTACAGACGCTTTCTCTTAAACCAGTCAAACTTGGATGAACAGTAAAAAGCCACCTGATGAAGGTCATATGGTGAAGAGACATTCATCTAAAACTTTGGCTGATTATGAGGCACCATGTCACCGTTGTGCTAAGCTAATATTCCATATAATATAGCAGTAAGTGACTTCTTCATTGCCTGACTAGGGCACTGCTAGATTTCTTTCAGGGTTATTAAGCTAATAATTACACTATACTATGTGATGCATAAGAATAAACACATAACAAGTGGCTGGACAGAAACACTGCATTTTATTATTATTTTTTTTAAAGACAAACAGTTTGTGTGAGCGCGCTTTCGGCTCCAGGTGTTTTGTGCGCGCGCGCTTTCGGCTCCAGCTGTTTTGCTGCACACTCTCCGCGCGCAGAGTCTTATTGTGTTAGGGCCTAAAATAATAAACAAAGGAGGGAGGGAAAGAAAGCAGATCACTTCTAAAGTTGAAATTTTTTCCCGCAAGAACAAATCTGAAAGCGTCAGAATGGATGAATCAGCTGTTTGAAGCGACGGCTTCCTGTAGGAGAAAAACCTACTGCCATATTCAACACCCTGCACGGGTTCCAGCTCCCTATTTAAATGTAAGTAAACGGGTGAGATTGAGCAGGTTAACTGCACACACACACACACACACACACACACACACACACACACACACACACACACACACACACTGCACTAACGTCTACTCCATAAGTCACACTGATCATACTGATAACAGATGTAGAGGATTAGGAAAAACAGACAGAAACAATGTGAATATTGTTATCACAAAAAATAATGAGACAACATTTTACAATAAATATTAGCTACATATTGAATGGACATTAATTCCACTATTATTAATGTTGTTGCAATGATCTATTTATTATTGTTGTCATATACTACATGGGTACTTATATATATATTTAGAAATCATATGTACTATAAACACAACCACCAACAACAATAATGCTACTAATACTACTACTAAGAATAAGAAGAATAAGAAGAATGTTGGGAGGGTGTAGGCACTTTGCAGATTGTCATTGCGGATGTAAGTAAAGCAGTCACATGGTCACGTAACAAAGCTTTACACGTTGTAGATGGTGTGCTCGTGGCAGATCGACTGTGTGTTCTCAACACTTCTGTGTGAGATGGTTTCAGAAAACATTGCAGGAGGTAAGTGCTACAATATGTAAAATAATTAATTCATCTTAGCAAGTCATTAAAAACGTGATCAACGTAGATTCATTTGCAAATTTAAGTTTGGCCACAGATCGGATTGAGATCTGCGGAATTTGGCAGCCAAGTCAAATGTTCCTCTAACCATTCCTGAACAGTTTCTACAGTCAGGCAGGGAGCTTCATCCTGCTGAAAGAGGCCGCTGCCGTTAGGGAACACCGTTGCCATGAAGGGGTGTAACTCGGTCTGCAGCAGTGTTTAGGTAGGTGGTACGTGTCAGAGTAACATCCACATGAAGGCCAGGACCCGAGGTTTCCCAGCAGAACATTGCCCAGACCATCACAATGCTTCCACCGGCTTGCCGTCTTCTCATAGTGCATCCTGATGCCATCTCTTCCCCAGGTAAGCGACACACACGCACCCGGCCTTCCACATGATGTAAAAGAAAACCTGATTCATCAGACCAGACCACCTTCTTCCATTGCTCCATGGTCCAGTTCTGATGCTCACGCATTCATTGTAGGAGCTTTCGGGGGAGGTCAGGCATGACCAAACTGAGCTGCACTGTGTTCCGACTCCTTTCTCTCAGAGCCAGTGTTCACTCTTTCAGCAGTTTGTGCTACAGCAGCTCTTCTGTGGGATTGGACCAGACGGCCTTCACTCCCCACACGCATCAGTGAGCCTTGGGTGTCCATCACCCTGTCCCGGTTCACCAGTTGTCCACTTTTACTCAACAAAATGGCCACCATTTTGGCCACCTTTTTGCCTTGAAGACGCCTCAGCGGTTTTCTATGGACTACACAAATACACATTTATACACACACACACACTCCTGTTAACCCATATGAGGATGGGTTCTCT
>JAKKZN010000018.1:17759069-17770889 GCA_033441825.1 Pangasius elongatus
GGATGCTCTTGCTAGGGATCCCGATGAGAAGAGAGTTGCAGTAGTCCAGTCTGGAGGAGACAAAGGCGTGGACGAGTCTCTCAGCATCATGTAGGGAGAGTGTAGGATGGAGTCTGGCTATTGGGTGACTAATATGATGATAATTCCTGAATCCAGATTTTGGACATACACTCAATGTCCACTTTAATAAGAACACCTGTACACCTGCTCATTTATGCAGTTATCCAATCAGCCAATCATGTGACAGATCAGGTGATTTTTCCCCCCCTAATCTTCAACTGTCCAGTTTGGGTGAGTCTGTGCCAATGATAGCTGGGTATCCTGACAGGAGGGTAACCTGATGTGGTCTTCTGCTGTTGTAGCTCATCCACTGCAAGGTTCAATGTTTTGCACATGCTGAGATGCTTTTCTGCTCACCATGATTGTAAAGATTGGTTATATGAGTTACTATATCTTTCATGGCAGCTTGAACCATCTGGCCATTCTTCTATGATCTCTCTTATCAGCAAGGTGTTTCCATCCACAGAACTGTCTCTCACTCAGTGTATTTTTTCTGCGCCATTCTGTGTAAACTCTAGAGACTGTTGCGTGTGAAAATCCCAGGAAATCAGCAGTTTCTGAAATATTCAAAGCAGCCCATCTGGTACCAACAGCCATGCCACAATCAAAGTCACGGAGATCACACTTTTTCTTCATTCTGATGTTTGACGTGAACATAAACTGAAGCTCCTGACCTGCATCTGCATGATTTTTTTTGCATTATGCTGTTGCCACATGATTGGCTGATTTGACAACTGCATGACTGTGCAGGTGTACAGGTGTTCTTCATAAAGCGGATGGTTCTTGATAAAGTGGAAGGAGGTGAAATGTATTGCTTCACCTCATTGTACAGTGGTTAAGAATACTCTTCTTTTGCACTGAGTTTAAGCATTAGTTTTAGAGTGTGAATGCAGCCTATATCTGCCTCATCTCTAGCATAAACCTCCTAAGGAATCTTCCTTATGCCTGACTATTTGTTTCTTTTTCTATGGTAGATGACCTGAAAAGGGATCTTCACAAGTTTGGGATCAGGAATGGTGGGGAAGAGAGGAGAACGTGCATCTCCTGCTGATAAGTTGGACTTCATATTTTCTTGCTGGCTTGGCATGATTGATAGCATTCTTACACTGCTTTTAAAGACAATGTTTACTTTTATGAAGTAGAAAACACAACCTTTGGTCACTGGTTGTCCTTCACCAGCGTGTGCATTAAAGCCAGGAGGCAGAATGACAATGTCATCCACAAAGGCAGAAGGCAGAATGACAATGTCATTTGTGAAGTCAAGAGGCAGTGCGATGATCCTCACCAGAGTCAGGAGATGGTGTGATAACGTCCTCCCCAGCAGAGCTGCTAAATCTTTGCCAGAGACATGAAGCATAGCGACGATGTCCTCCCCAGAGTCTGCAGGCGAAGGAACGATGTCATCTGCAAAGTCAAGAGACAGAGCAGCAATGTTCTCGCCAGAGTCAAGAGACAGAGCAATGACATCCTTGCCGGATGCCCTTGGCTGGAGTTAAGATGCAGGTTGAAGATATCCTCGCTGGAGCCATGAGGCTGAACGATAAATTCCTTGCCGGAGTCAAGAGGCAGAGCAACAAAGTTCTCACCTGAGTCAGGAGGTGGAATGGACTGGATATGAGAGGTCTCAGGCTTGGGCTTGGCTTGAGAGGCTGTAGCCCCCCAAAAAATTTACCAGGGAAAGCTCCTTTCCAGTGAGCAGAATCACCCATCTCAGGAGTCTAGAGAACTCCACCATACTCTCCAGGCCAGAGTGTGCATAAGCGACCAGATTTTCTGCCCAATTGCAAGCTTTATTTGTAAGCCAATATAACATGAACTACACCCTCTCTCTCAGGCTGATAATCCTCCATAAACTGGAAACACAGCTTGCACTGCAGCAGTTCACTGTTGTCATTCATATGCCCCTGGAACATCGAGCAGGCACATCAACAGGAAGTTGATGGAGTCATACAGTGGCATTTCAAAGCAGGGTTCACAGAACAGGCAGGCAAGACAACACAGGGATAATCCATAATCAAGAACCAGGAAAACAGGTGCAGGTCAAAACCTGGGAACTCAGAACTAGGAAAAACCTGGGAAAAAGGCTCAGAATATACAAAATAAAAGCACAATAGGACTTCACCATGATACCAAGAAACAGATGGGCTTAAACAGATAAACTAATCAGAAGGTAACGTAAAACAGGCGAATACAATAATGACACACTAGGGCAATAAACAAGGGTGGTAACTTGACTAGAATCAAAACAAAACGCACATGGACAGTAATCAAACCAAAACAAAAACATGGCTGTGGTCGACATGTGCCGAAAAGCATAGTGACAATAGTCATCTATATAATCAACCAGTTCAAGTTTGTGGTTACATTTGGAATGTCTTTTTTGTCCTGACAAGACTCTTCCAGAAATGTTATTGGGCCAGAAATGTTATTAATAATAACATTATTGCAAATGCTGGGCCAGCAGGGTTGGCAGGGTTGCTCCTTTGCCAGCATTGGTCCAATTCTGGCACAGTGTTGTATAGGGAAAGCCAACATAGCTACCCAAATTTAGAAGACAAATTTAGATGTCTGTTTGCTAACTGGGGTCAGATCTCAATCTGCATGGTAGAGCGATAAAGTAGGAATCTACTGTTAAAAAGCAATATTTATTTCCTTGAATAAAACAAAGCATTTATCCCCACACATAACAAAAGAATCAAATAGAGGGTTCACTTTTTTAAAAATTTTGTTGTATTTTGTTTTCATTCATAACTTAAATTCTATATCCCTTTCTAGCACTATTTCCAATCTACTATACATACAGGGATCTAAATGCGTAAAAATATAGGGTTTATAAACCATTGTGTGTCCATTCATGCAGTATGTTTTAAGATTAATCCTTGCCCAAATAGAATTATAATTAAAATGAAGCAATGTCAAAAAAAATCTACATGTCCCCTACTAATTGTAAATTATCTTAATGGTTAAGAGTACAGATAATTTCAGTCATGGAAGAGTCATGGACAAAGGTAATGTGTGTGTGGGAGAGAGGGGGGGGGATGGAGAGAGGGATTAAGAGGTAGAGATGGACACACATATGTTATGTTTTTTTTACATACAGTATTATTCATTATTAATTAATATATTATTGCTTAATATATTGTTATGATCAGGGTTGATCTAGGCCCTCAGAGGGGATCTCTAGAAATGTGTAGCTAATGTGAGCTCCAGTAATAGCTTAACATCTAACAATGTGGGGGTTACAGGTAAAAGCCATTGCCATTTACAGATACTACACTACCTGTTTTATGAACATATAAATACCTGAGGTCTATTGATTTGCAGAGACATTCCCTTTAAGAGGACACGTGCCAGGAAATGGTTCCCTACACAGTAACAGAGCCATGGGTTTTTCATTTAATCTGTCACACTCATCTGTGTACACTCTCTATTTCTCTTTGTTTTTAGCACAGGTGCATACATAACACACATTGCTTCTTCCTGCAGTAGAAATAAAGAGAGGGTGAGATATTGTAAGAAAAGAGAGAAACCACCCTATCACCTCACAGCAATTCATTAAGTATTAGGTTCTTAACACATTTTCTCCCTTCTAGACACAGCATGATCTAATGTTGCTATCTTTAACAAGCTAAGCCTTGCACATATAGTCTTGCTGAAGACACACACACACACACAGCCGAGGCTGTCCCAAGGACATCTTGCACTTGAGGAGATACACACTGGCGCCCGCACACCCACGCACACACACACACACACACACACACACACACACACACACACTCACAGAAAGGCACGCATTGTGGTTTCAGCAGCATACCAGCACAGACCCGTGGCAGAGTGATCGGCTGTAGACCACAGAGACTGGGAATAAACCCACTTACTGGAGTGACAACAAGGGCTGTGCAGGATTTAAATCTCCTTCCTTGATCTTTCTTTTCTTATTTATTCTAATCTGCTGTCCTTTTCTTCCTCTGACAACCCCTCCTCCTCCTTTTTTTCGGGGTTGCTGTTGCTACTGTCAGCAGGAGAATATTTTCATTTCCTTTTCAGAGCATTATAGGAGCTGCTCCTGTGCCTCTCCATTATTAATCTACCCTAAAACCTCACTGCCTGTATTTGAAGAGGTTAGAGCTGAGAAGGACGTCAGATAGGGAGACGGTGAGTGTCTCAGTCAACCTTTTTCACACACACACAGTATTACAATATAACCCATTTTCATATAGGATCTTAGATTTATCTCATTTAACAGTTTGTTAGATGATTATGCATTATGACTGTGGGCTATGAAATTAGATTATCACTGAAAATCAATTGTTTTAGCCAGACACAAACATTAACACATCCACATAGAATGCATATCATGTCTGCATGTTCATCTGTGTGTCAGCCTGGGTGTGTGTGGGAGGAAGAAAGAGCATATTAGTGGGAGAAAGAGAGAGCATGTGATAATGAAAGTGTGTGTGTGTGTGTGTGTGTGTGTGTGTGTGTGTGTGTGTGTGTGTGTGTGTGTGTGTGAGAGAGAGAGAGAGAGAGAGAGAGAGGGTCAGATGAGTAAGAATGCTGCTTTGTTGCTGAGTATGTGATAGTAATGGTGTAAGAGATGGAAGCACTAAAGGAGCACGCTCCCAAAATGTACACATAAATGTCTGTATACATTTTTATGTGTGCACAGTCTGTTTGAGCATATAGATGTGAGTAATATTCGTGTGTGTGTGTCCTATTCTCCTGGCGAGTGCTCTTAATAATTGATGCTAGAGGCCTTAGTGCTTTTGTTATTAGAATCTCTTCTGTTACAGAGACTCTTGTATTTGTATGTTTATGACTTTTGTGTAATAGTGTGTTATTTGTGAATTATAGGTGACACATAGGAGACAAAGCCAATGATCTAACAGTAGGCATTTTAAAGAACACTAATCTTTTGCAAATGGAGCAGATCCTGACACTGTCATCAACACTGCAACACCTCATGTGACATATCATTACACACATGCTGTCAGAGCTAGCCGACTTCAAGACTTCATTTGATCCATCTGGATTCATTCTGAGCCTTTATATATTAGACATATGGCCCATTTCCAATAAAACATCCAGTGTCTGTGTGTGTGTGTGTGTATGTGTGTGTGTGTGTGTGTGTGTGTGGGTCTGCACATATGTCAACTCAACTGGCTTTATTGTCATTTCAACCATATACAGTGGGTACAGTACGCAGTGAAATGAAACAACGTTCCTCCAGGATCATGGTGCTACATAAAACAACACAGAACTACATGCAATGTACACTACACGTATGTCTGCGCTATATACAAAAGAACAAAAGATTCGTGTTTTATTAAACACACACCTGTATCACCTTGCTTCACTCATTCATCGGATACAAAGTCCAAGAGATGTATTACCTAACCACTGTTAGGACTTCAATGTCACATTGAAATCATATAAAATCATAGTCTGCTAGGTTGGCTTGGATGATGCATTTAAATGTAATCACCATGCACAAAAAATACATCTTAGCGGAAATGGAAATACTTTAAATATTGTCACATTTCCTATTTTAATATAACCTGTGATAAATGATCATTAAACCTATTTCTAGACATATTTTACTAATTTCAATGTTGAAATGTCTTATTCTATTGGCATATAATTTTTGCTTCTTTCTAGTAATAAACACTTGAAATAAGCAAATTATCTGCCAATAGAATAATTTCCAGATAGAAATGAAAAAATATCTAGAAATTGGCTTCATAACGTTATACTTGCTTAAAAACTATCTAATGCAGAGAAATAGTAGTGGAATTTGTCTATTTTCAAGATATTTTTACTTGCTAAGTAAGGTACAGCAGAAATAAGTAATGTCATTACATGCAAAAGTGACTTTACTGTTGTGAAGCTAATAAACATCTTGCACTAATAAATCAGAATTGAATTCTAAACAGTTCTCCTACACAAGCCCTGTGCTTTGCACCATGGTCAGTTGAGAATAAAGACTAGACAGTGTTATATTTCAGCTGCATTTTGACACTCGCGTGTCTGCAACTCCCATGATTCTCATCCTAAAAAAAGAAGCACCGTGATGTGCATCTAAAAGCAGTTAGATAAAATAAGAGCTCTTTTGGAACAATGTTTGTACAGACGAAAACAAAAATAGAACTCTTCTTTTGCAATAATTCAGTTTGCAATAATTCATGTTTGGAGAAAGAAGGGTTGCACACAGTACATACCCACAGTAAAGTACAGACGTGGGAGCATCATGATATGCGGCTGCTTCTCTGCAACTGGTGCGGGGACATTACACACCATCGAAGGAAACATGAATGGAGCGATTTACCAGGACATATTAGAGGAGACTTTAATCTCATCAGCCAAGAAACTGAATCTGAGAAGATGGACATTTCAACAAGAAATGTGAACCCAGACATACAGCCAACTCAATAAGGCCTTGCATAGCCTAGTCAGTTTCCTGACCTGAATCACACTGAACATTTTTGGAGGGACTCCCGCAACCTTGAGGAATTGAAGATGATTTGCCAAGAAGAATGGGCAAAAATTGAGCCACAATGTTGCAAAAATCGAATTCTTCATATCTTAGATATCTCAAAGCTGCCAACAATAGCTTTGCAACAAAGTGCTCATGTTAATTTGGGTTCCTTTTTCCTATCAATTTCTTTGTTTGTGCCTTGATGAATTCATATTTTTGTTCATATTTGTAAGTATGTAGAGGGCTAAAAAATATGTTATGTGGTTTTTGGTCAATATTCTGCAAAATGAAATACATATGGCTTTTTAAAGTGTTAAAAGTGTTTGTTTCAGTTAGAATACAGTTGCTTAGCAATACTTGGTGAATGCTATATTCTAGCATGTTGTGCTAGCATACCTACCATACTTATTGACTTTAGCATAATTCAAACACTGAAGTTTCAGTTACTATAATATTAATATAATATTATAATAATAATATAATATTAATGCTCTTTATACCAGTTATCCTTATTAAAATGCAAAATTTAAATAATAAAAGGGTTATAATCAATTAATTTATTATTGTTTGGTCTAACATTTTTCCAACTACACTGCTAAAGAACAATTGTAATATGATATTGATACAATTTGATTCCTCATTAAAAGAAAAAAGACTTACAATCTTAAAGAATGTTCTTCACTGAGTTTGGTTTACTGAATAATTGAAAATGCAAACAAGTATTTTAGTATCAAAGACAATTTATTTCAAAGATACTATCTATTGATGTTTAGTTTTGTGTAAACTGTGTGTAGTTTATTTGTTTATACATCTTGGAAAATTGTTCAGGCATAGTGCCAGCAAATGGTACAGCCTTAGTAAACCATATGTTTGTACTGTTATGAAGGAGATAATACACTTGTAGTCTGAATGTGGTCTGAAGGTGAAAAAAAGCATAATGGAGAGAATTCACTGATCAGCCATGACATTAAACCCACTGACAGGTGAAGTGAATAATGTTGATTATCTCATTACAATGGCACCTGTAAAGGGGTGGGATTATTAGGCAGAAATGAACAGTCAGTTCTCGAAGCTGATGTGTTGAAAGCAGGAAAAATGGGCAAGCGTAAAGATCTGAGAGACTTTGACAAGGGCCAGATTGTGATGGCTAGATGACTGGGTCAGAGCATCTCCAAAACAGCAGGTCTTTTGGGGTGTTCCCGGTGTGCAGTGGTTATTACCTACCAAAAGTTGGCAATGGAAGGACAACTGGTGAACCAGAGACAGGGTCATGGACACCAAAGGCTCACTGATGCGTGTGGGGAGCGAAAGCTAGTCTGTCTGGTCCGATCCCACAGAAGGGTTACTGTAGAACAAATTGCTGAAAAAGTTAAAGCTGGCTCTCATAGAAAGGAGTCAGACACACAGTGCAGCGCAGCTTGCTGCGTAGCTGCAGACTGGTCAGAGTGCCCATGCTGACCGTGTCCACCACCGAAAGCTCCTACAATGGGCATGTGAGCATCATAACTGGACCATGGAGCAATGGAAGAAGGTGGCCTGATGAATCAAGGTTTCTTTTACATCATGTGGACTAGTGCACAGCTCCATTGTCAGCAAGTCTTTTGAGAGGCATGTTAAAGACCTGATCTGCACAGTTAAAAACTGGATAACACAATCTCCACTGCACCACACACTACTTTCACCAGGAAAAGAAGGAACACCTATGTAAGAATGCTATTTATAGATCACATCACAAGACCATAGTGTCCTCTAGACTGTACACTAGGCTCAGAGACTTGGCTGGTGTGGGTACAGGTTTTCATTCTAATCAAGCAGGAACCACAACTGATTCCATCTGTTTAATCAGTTGATCTTGGCTTTCAGTGTGGCTTTCAATGCAAACAACCCCAAGCACCTTAAGTCTCTTTGGCCATCATGGAAAAGTCCTCCGTAAAAGTCTATATACAGGATTAAAGTCTTTAAAGGGATCAGCCTCACCCGTTTGTCAGTCCTGGTTGATCAGATCCTCCTTTCCACCGTGTAGCAACTCCCACTCGTGATTCCTCCCGCAAGGCACAAAAGGCAAATAGTCCTACCGGTATTCCACCGCAGCGGTATACTCGGTCCAGCTTGACAATAATCCTCTTAGCAGTCAGTTTTTAATCAGTTGAGCACTCTCTCTTACTTTCTTTCTGTCTGCATATGTACACTCCCTGAAACTCCCACGTGATGATGTATCCGGCGTGGCGGCCTCGCAAAGTTTCGTGATACTGTGAGCCTAGAAACAAACACTTTTTGGATGGAGGCACAAAAGACAGCACTGTAATAACCCAGAGGGTTTGGTGTTTTCATATTTGCATTTCTGGCTCTCAGACATCCTTTTGTATGGTCTGCCACCAGACTACTTCCAGCACAAGTAGCATGGTCTTCGAACTTCTGAGATGGGCCCCTAGTGGGTTGGAGTGGAAGTGATGCAAGAAGCCTGGTATTAGATTTTGTGGCACTACCAGCTGATATTTTTCTCCTTGGTTTTTTAATGGGAGCCAAGTTGGCAAAACATATGGTACCAGCCTGTTAAACACAAGAAGCGCTGAAGAGCCTTCAGGTAAGTTGTACCAGCTGGATAGTCTGCTACCACTTGTTTTTTTTCAGTGTCAGCTTCCACCCTTCGTCCTGAGACATTATGGCCGAAGACCTTCAGCTGTTGTTTAAAGAAATGGCATTTTTTTATGTTGAGGGTGAGGTTAGTTTGGGTGAATTTCTGTCGTTCAGCACTGATGCATGTTGTGTGCTGTTCACAGCTCTGGGAATATATGATGATATTGATGTACACAAAGCAGATTCTTCCTCTCAGCCCACTCAGCACTTGCTCCATCAGCCGTTGGAAAGTGGCAGCTGCATTTCGTAGTCCATATGGCATTTTCTTAAATTGATACAGGCTTTTGGTGGTGATAAAGGCTGTCTTCTGCTCCACCTGCCAATAAACGGACTGTAGATCCAGAGTCATGAACCAGATGATTTGAGGATATCATGCAGAATAAGCATTCAGTATGGTCTTGCTGTTCGCCTTCCTGTAGTTGACACAAAACCGGTAGAAGCTATCTGGTTTAGGCACTAAAACCACAGGGGAGGACCAAGGTGATGAGAAGGGCTCTATGATGCCATCCTATAACATTTTGTCGACAAGCTCTTCTATTTAAACGGTGTCAGTCTGTATGCCTGACTTCTCACTGGTACATCATTCAGGGTGGAGATATGTTGTTTGACCATGGTGGTTTGGCCCAGTATATTTGAGGTGATATAAGGCCAGGTTTCCATCAGCTTCATTAGCTCCTGCTAGTCCCACTGGGGAGTAAAGTCGTCGTGGGATGTTGTCAGACACAGGAGTACTGGTTCTGGTGGTAATGCATAATATAGAGTCACCATTGAGTCTAGTTGTTGTTGCCTGTGCTTTTGACATTCTGATATCCACTGATGATTAAGGAATGGATGGTAATCATATCCTTGTCCTGAGGTCAGACCATACTGGTTGTTAGCAACATCAAGAAATGCTGCAGTCTTTATGATGAAATCTAACCCCATGATAATGGGAAAGGTCAGGTGGGTCAGGTTTGTCTAATGTCCATGCACTTTCCCATCTGCCATGATGAATTGTTGATGGTGGTGTGGGTCAGTGTGGACTATATCCTTTTTCAGTTTTCTCCATATCTTCTACTCCATTAAGGTATACTTGCTGCCTGTGTCAATAATCACTCTTATTTCTTCCCCAGCAACCTTTATTTGTATGTGGATTAGGGAGGGTGTGATGAGCCTGAAGTGATGAGGCTGTGTAATTGACATCCCTGCAAGATCTTTAGGACCTCAGCTTCCAGGTGGTTTCTTGAAACCTTTTTTCTTTTCAACATTCCCACCTTCTGTCAGTAGTCCCCGTGTAGTCCTTTTCTTCCCTGGAGTCTACCTTGACCAGCTGTTCAACAGTGATTACTGTCCCTTTTAGGCAGCCTGCAACCCTGGGATTGATGTTATTCAGGATGTGGCTTACCAACTTCTCTGTGATGTCTGCCTTCCATTTCAAAGAGAGAGCACAGTAATCATAGGCAAAATCTCTCAGTTTCTGCCCCAGCTGTTGTACCATCACTCTGAGACTGTCCTCCACCTCTGCTAGGTAGTCCTCAGAAAGGAAAGCTGTCATGAAGGTGTCTTTGAATGTCTTCCAATCCTGGACTTTAGCTCTTTCTGCCTTTCACCAGCTCAGCGCAGGTCCTCTCAACACTATGCTCAGAGTTCCCATGAGCTTAGCGTTTGGTAGATCAGAATGTCGAAGTAGTTCTCGCACTGCTCTAAGAAGTTGAGGACATCAGATCATCGAAGAAGAGGAAGTCCAGATGTATATGAGGTCTTGTACAGAATGATGAAGCACCAGACAAGATGTGAGAAGGTACGGTGGTGGGTGTCTTGGTATGTATGGGTTGGCTTACTGTGTATGTACTGCTTATGTTTGCAGGAGGTGGAACGCAGGCTTGAGAGTTATCATGGTGGGATCTGGAATGGTGTATAGTGGGAATATGAGGGGTAGCTGGGGGGTGAGTATGCAATCTAGAAAGTGTAGGTGTACTGGTTTTCCTAACCTTCTTCATCTACAACTGCTCTCTCAAGTTTTTCCAAAGATTGCTGGAAAGAATCCTGAAGTGTCTCAATGTTAGCCTCCACAGCTTCCCTTAAAGCAGCTTTTCTATTAAGAATGTTGGTAATAGATTGTCTGTGATCTGCCTCTAGAATTTCAATCTGTGTTTTTAGGGCCAATAAATCATTTTATACTTGCTCCACCTCAGTTTGCATTATCTGCATATTACATATATCAGTATTTGGTGCATCAGCATCAACATCATTATCATCATCAGAGAGATATAGAGTAATCAGCATAGAGGTTATTTCAGCAGCGGGATTGCACCTAGCCACAAACGGGTCTGCTAGAAAGCTACTGCCTGGTCTACACTATCTTCAGAAGTGTTATCCACATTGTGCTCATTAGTAAACTCCATTTTTTTCTTAATAACAACACACTTCTAGGTCCCTGTACAGGCCTCCACTCTGTAACACTCACCCGGGAGAGGCACCTGTTACAGTATGGCTTTGACACTAACAGTGTGTATGTTGCAGGGTAATAATAAGGCAAGCACCAAAGAAACCATCTGGTGTTTTGTAGTGTATTATACAAAAGGTATATACAAAAATTAATGATCCAAAATTATATATATATATACACATATATATATATATATATATATATATATATATATATA
>JAKKZN010000018.1:17774430-17785815 GCA_033441825.1 Pangasius elongatus
ACACACACACACACACACACACACACTATATATATATATATATATATATATATATATATATATATATATATATATATTCCAGTGAATTATGACAGTCATATGATTTTTTGACTCAGGAGGGTGTGTGTCGTAAGGGAACATAATGTATATATATATATATATATATATATATATATATATATATATATATATATATATAAATAATTAACACAAATCCATTAATTAAGACAAAAGAAATGGCTCCAGCCTATGAGCTGGTCTGTGCAATGGCTCAGCTGCCACTGGAAGAGGGAATGTGTAATGTGTGAGAATGGTATGAGTTTTTTGGAGGATGAAAGCTGGCTTACAAGTTGTTTCAGTTTTAATGCTATGCAACGCTTTAAAGTTTGCACTTATTTGATTGACAAAATGATTTTGTACCATTCCTCTTTTGTCATTGCTTGAATTTCTTGCTGCCGGCACATTTCGAAAGGAGATAATTGACCGATGTGATACGATTCAACCTATAATGAGCCATATATTCCCTAGTGTGCTGTACGCCACACTCAGCTTCCTGAATACATAATGTTCCCTTACGACACACGCCCTCCTGCTACAACACCCTTTACCAGGACGGCACTTGGGGTGGGTTCTTTGGCTTGGTGCAGTGTGGTGTAGGTTCAGTGTACACATCTTTTTTCCTTCATTTTCATGTGAAACCATTTTCTTTTCACCTCACATAATTCACACCTAAGTCTATAATTTTTCTGCCCTTTTTATTTGCAATTATGCTGCTAAGTAATATTTCTTTTTTGCTGTACACGTAAGTCAAAATAACTTCCACCTATGCCTCTGATAATTTCCTTTTCTATCACCATTTTCTCTTTATTTTATGAGCTTTTATGGAGTTTTGTGGGCATCACTAAATGCAAATTAGCTTTGCCATGAACATGCTTTGCACTTTGTATGATTGGCCTTGATAAGAATATGGACGTGAGTGTGAAGAAAATCTGAACTTTTGTAAATCTTGCAGGAATTTTTTGCTTGGTGTAGCCTATAAAAACATTTACGAAAAGGAAAATTAATAAACGAGGCCCATTGTGTCAGATTGAGGACTGCAATTCATGTCTCAAGTATGAATTGCATGGAAACTTAGGGGTATCTGTTAGTTTGACCTTCGGGTATCATCCTTAAGCTAATGAACAAGTTGAGAGAAGCAGCTAAGAAAATGGTTACATTACCTCCCACGGGCTTAACATTCTCAAAAACCCCTGCGTCATTCAGCCACCCGCTTTACACTTTTCCAGTGTGTACTAGGCTGGCAACCACCTCTCTTTCCTTGGAACACCACATCCAAATGGATTACTAACAGAACTCACCTGTCTTTAATCACACTACTCCCTTTAAATAATCCACACTCTCATGGTTACTTTCTGAATTCTCACTCCAGTATTGTGTCTGATGATTCCAACCCTTTGAAATCTGTCTCTTTTTATTAGTTTGATTAACAGTAGCTTCCTTCACTTTACCCAGTATCACCTAGGTTCTGTCTGTTTTTCTGATCACCTGACCATTTGCCTGACTCAATTTCATGGTGCTTTGCTCTAAACATATCCTGATACACCTAATTCAACTCTTATAAAGTGCTTGAGTAAATTGCTAGACTAGGAAAAACATAGAACTTTGCAGTGCTTGGCCTTTTCTGGACTGGAATTTCGAAACTCGAAACTCTGAACCAGTAGAAGCTCTTTATGCAGAATAATGTTGCATGAAAATAAAAAAGAATAAACAATTTTCTCTGACACTCTCCTTCCCTCAGACACTTGTCCAGCTAGCAGCCTGTCTACCCTATAACACTGAAGGTGGGCATCGAGGCAGACTGATGCTTATCCAGTTCTGAGGTGGGAACCACTGTCACACATAGGCAGACCGTAGCTATGTGGCTCATTGCTGGGACTGCAATAAGGCACTGCAGAGGAACCACTCAAAACAGCGTGTGTAAGTTAATAACAGAGCTATCTATGCGCACAGGGAACTGGCACAGAGAATTTGCCATTCATCCGGAGTTGTGATGCTAGTGACTCTGGTTGTAGTATGATGATTATACACATACAGTCTGTCAGGTCGTTTGTAAGATGACATCATATTAATATGTCTCAGTTATGTGCATGTATGTGTTAAAAAGCAAAGAAATGCTAATATTTTAAGATATTGTCCTAATCTTTAATCAAAACTGCTTTTCTAAATACTCTTTCTCAGACGAATTAGGAATTCTTACAGGGAAGAGAAATTACAATCTGACATACAGTACAGTTCATCTGAATAAAAAGGTAAAGAGGGCAAGGCAGGGAATGCTGTATGTACTGTGCTTCAGACTAAATGTTCACCAACACAAATACTATACAGTATGGGACATGCATGATAATACCTGTGTACAAAATGTTTAGTCAGAAGTTGTAAACATTAATACTTGAGTAACATTACTAAGTCAGGTTTTAGCAACATTAATAAGTAAGTAATGTAATCTTATCATTACAAATAGGAGATGAATCTGTTTATATTTATGTTGGCTTTGTTTACCTGTCTGTGAGTTCAGTTTAACCCGGCAGTGGTGAGCACATAAAGAGAACATAATTATCACTGTTTCAGCTTCTCATGCTCCTACTCCACATGACTAAAAACACACAAGAGGGAACACACGCAGGCAATAATTATGATCATAATCATAACCATCAGCATAACCAGGTGAACCTCACTCTTAACTCATTAATTAACCCTCTCACTAATTCTCTCCTTCATCCAACAATCTTCCTCTCTCGTTACAGCCTTTGCCAAACTGACACTCTTCCTGCCACAGTAGCATTGCCACCTCACAGATCCAGTATCTCTGGTTTGACCCTGAGCTCGGGTTGTTGTCTGTATAGAGTTTCTCAAGTTCTTCGGTTTCTTTCTGTCTCTCAAACATGCCAGTAGGTTGATCTCTAGATTTCCCCTAAGTGTCACAAGTGCCTGAATGTGTGCATGATACCCTGCAATAGACTGGTGCCCCATTCCTGCTTCACACCCAGTGTTCCTGGAATAGGCTCTCGATTCACCATGACCCTGACTAGGATGTATCCAGTAATGAGGATGAAAAAAGTGGACAGTGGAAACTCATAGACTGAAAATCTAGACTGAAAAAAGTGGCTGAATGATTGACGTACTCTCCCATTACACTAGGATAAAAGTCCAAACCAAAGGGCAGGTCTCAGGTGTCACTGGTGTCTAACCTTAAACATGAACATCTGCCCACACTCAAAACACATACGTGGTCATAGCCACACACTGACAGAGTAACAGAACAGCAGAATGAGAATGTGCAAGACCGTTTTCCAATGTGACAGCAGCATATCATGTGGGAGGTAATTATGGCATCTCAGAATAGAGGTATGCATTAGGACTGAGATCCTGCAAGACTCACAGGACCATCAAAAACATGAGAACAGAATTTCATAAGCCTATGTTGGAGGGAGTAGGCAGTCAGATATGAAACTGGATGAAGAAAGAGATATAGCACATTACTAATATTGTTCACACACTCATTTTCAGTAAGAGCTTTATCCTGGTCAGGGTTGAGGTGGCTCTGGAGCCTATCCTGGGAACACTGGGCATGAGGCAGGAATACACCCTGGATTGCAGGACACCATGCACACACAGGTCATACCTAAGGTCAACTTATCTTAGCCAATCTACTCATTGGCATGTTTTTTGGAGGAAACCCAGAGCCCTGAGGAAACCCACACAAACACAGGGGGAACATGAGAAACTGCACACAGACAGTTACCCAAGCTTAGGACCCAACCTGGGACCCTGGAGCTGTGAGGAGGCAATGCTATCCACTGCACCAAAGTACCACACTAATAATGTGCAATTTAATTATATACAGCCCTATTATACATTCTATCTCATGTGTCCGTGGGTTGCCGGGATCTGTGTCAAGCAACAAGGTTAAACATAGCTCTTCAAGTATTTACATAACATTTAAAATAGAGACAATTTTAAGGCTGCAGCAGTTGACTTTTTATATTTCTTACTTGTACAAGTAACCAGGATAATAACATAGAACAGGATAAAAAATAATTGTTTAAGCCCTGGCCTCAGCACGAGTGTATTCTGTGGCTGGGAAAACTTGTTTAGAAAACTGCATTACAATACAGAGTGCTGTTTTAGTTGGGATGGGCCTCTTGTCAGTCATTGTATAGACAGACCCCAAACCCGGTGATTCTACCCTTATCACAGTCTGAAAACAGCAAGCACACAGTGCTATTCTCATAAATCAATATGAGCTGAATTTCACATGTTTATATTGTTATATACTTGGCTTTCAAGCAGTGTGGAGTGGGGATACGGCTCAAGGAGTAAAGAATTTATGCCAATCTTATCCAACTCAACCTACCTAACCATTGCCAAAGACCTAAGACCTAATTAGGAGACCTAAACTTGCCAAATTTTGACAGATTTTGCCTGACCCTCCTTTAAATGAAGTTGCTTACAAATACTTTATATATATATATATAATGCTGGAATTGATGCAGTATCTTGGAGGTTCATCTCATCAGTGGTGTATGATGATGATTCTATAATGTAGCTTCCTTTGAACCACTCCATGAAATACTTTCTGTTGTATCTAGAAGAAAAAGTACTTGTTCTGAACATGCCATTATCCAGCACTTGAATTTAATTTTTATCAACAGAAAAATGAGTGGTGAGGTCATTAAAGAAATTACACTGTATATTGTAAGAAAAAGACAGAGAAAGAGAATGAATCAGTAATAGAATAATAAATCGCAGAAAAGACTTGCTACGTAATCTGTATATACATTGTTCCCTCTGTGAATACCCTTCAGACTGGCCTTGAAAGAAGGCAATTTTGAAATGCCAGGCAGCTAAAGGATGCCTATCATGTGGGCACTGCAGTAGTCTTGGTTGACATTGGCCTTTCTCATTAATAATCTATGTGAGTCCTGGTTTCCAAACTCACACACACTTGCGCTCTCAGCACTAGGCTTTAATGACTCGGTTCAGTTTGATGCATGCACCACACTTAAAATAGTGAAGATAGCATTTAAGGATGTTTGTCTCCTGGACATTTTTTGTATTAAACTTACATTTTTATAAAAGACAGGTTGTTTAATTAATTGAATTGCAGTAAATACTTTAATAGTGATTACACTTCTCTTTTTGTTATTATCTCTCAGCAGTGCACTGCGTGCTCTACCTTCTGGTTCTGCACCTTCAGTTGTGCTCCAGTTGTCCATCCATTTGTGTGTGCAGTTCCACTGAGGCAGACTGTGGTGGGCATGACCTGATTGCACTGCCTGCCCCTTCCCTGCTACCTGCAACTATTCAGACCCTCCTCCTGCCCAACAACCACCTCACATCATTGCCTGCTTCAGCATTCGCCAACCTCAGCTCACTGGTGAGGCTTGACCTATCCAACAACTACCTGGACAACCTGCCAGCCCAACTGTTTGCTGAGCTGGCCAACCTGACTGATCTTAGTCTGAGGAACAACAGCCTAACAGCACTGGACCGTGACCTCCTGCAGGGTCTGGGGAGCCTTCGGAGGTTGGATGTGTCACTGAATGGCCTGGGTGCTGTCCCTCTTGGTCTGTTAGAACATCAGCGTGGCCTGGTCTGGCTCTCTCTGGCTGGGAACAGACTCCAGGCACTGGATAGGGCTGCCTTTGAACCACTTGAGAACCTGCAGCACCTTGAGCTTGGCTCCAACCCATGGGAATGTGACTGCAATTTGCGTGACTTCAAGAACTGGATGGAGTGGCTCATCTATCGAGGTGGGGAGGAAAGGTTCAGGGGTTCACACTCTAAGTGTGTGTTCATGTGAAATGAATTGTTAGTCTATATCCATATCTGTTACCACTGTTATAGCATTATGATTAGTTTTCTTTATATTCTTTTCTATGTTTCAATGCAACCATAAGTCCATTCTTTGTAGAGAAGGCCAAATTCAAGTCTACTCTGAATGAGATTGTAGAACTACACAAAAAGCTGAAGACTCAGTAGACTCTAGTCCATATTTGTGTTTGTGTCTGGCTGACCTTATGTTGTAGCAGGCCTCAAATGGATTTCAGCTCCTCAGTTAAAAACTGGACAATGTATACATGAGGGCTTTTGACCCTTTTGGCACTGTTAGCTAGTGACTGATGCTTTGGAGGCTTTGGAGCTGTAATTCAAATTACTGCAGTGCGTTGTTTACTGTGGAGTGTTGTAATTTCATCTCTCTCTTTCCCTCAATCTTTGTCTCTGTCTTTCAGGTGGCTATGTGGATGCTGTGGAGTGTACCCTCCCCAAAGATCTCAGAGGGCGTGACATCCGGAGTGTTCCTGTAGAGATGTTCAACTATTGCCTCCAAACGGATAATGAGAATGGGGGTGGGGCTGGAGGAACAAAAGGTGGCTCTCTCCCATGCGCACGTGCAACCACTGCTCCGTTGCCTGAGAGCGCTGTGGTACAGAGTGAGTCAGAGCCGTTGGATTGTGCTAAGCAGCGTTACCGGCCTATAAGCGTCCGTCGTGCCATTGGCACTGTGGTGATTGCTGGTGTTGTGTGTGGCATTGTGTGCATCATGATGGTTGCTGCAGCCGCCTATGGATGCATCTATGCTTCCCTTATGGCCAAGTATCAGCGTGAGCTGAAGAAAAGGCAGCCACTGATGGGGGATGCTGAGGCTGAAGCTGACCCTGAGGAGAAACAGATTTCATCAGTCGCGTAGAAATAATACAGATTCTATATACTCTTATGTGATGACAATGGTCTATCTCTTTGCATTCCTGCTTCCACACCTAGTTTTTAAATGTGTGTGCACTGTTATGTGATATTTGGGTGTTTTCACATATAGTTATTTTTAAATAAACCATACTCAGTCCTCTTAGTGGTCCTGAAAGGGAACTAGCTGCAAATTACCTCAGTACTTTTGGTGTTCACAATACAAGTGGACTCAAAAGTGGACTCAGTTTGTTGAGCTCATTGATGAGCTCTCAAACCATTGATGAGCTCTCAGACCACAACTTCTTTAGAACTCCGACCCCATGGATAATGTCATTCAAAATGGGTATTTTATATGATGCAATCATTTAGCTGTGGATGAAAAATAGTGTCTGGTGTCTGCAATGAGAAAAAAGCAATGAAGTGAGCTCATGCTTCATGTAATTTCTACTAAATCGATGGCATAGACTAAATACATGCATTAGGGGTCTAACATAATGCCATTATCTGTATTTCCATTTGAAATATTTGTTGTTTAGTGCTCAAAATATTCATGTATCTGTACCAGACTTGTTTTTTTTATGTTAATCACACAACTATGCCATAGAAATACTGGAAAACACTGAGGAAACAGAGCTGCTGGAAAAAGTCATTTTTCTTTCATATTTTATCTATAATGTCTATAGTTTTGGAAAGATCAGAAAAGTTCCCTTGGACACATTACCCGAATCTTCTACAAAACTGGGATGAACCTACGTTGCTGCTGCGAGTCCAGATGGGAACACTTTCATTTAATAATGCATAATAACGAATAATGAGAACGAGAAAAAAAGTGCAACGAACATACAAGTTTAACAATCATTTTTTAATTAATTAAATTATTATTTTTGTGGAGAGCCCTGCAGAGATATGCGACTCTGTGCACAGCTATTTTTTAAGCTCTGTGGACAGGGTTGCCAGGTTCTGCAGGATCCCATTTATGCACCTAAAAATTGAGTGGTCTGCCAGCAAAGGTGTCATGTTCTAAGTTGTTTAACACATCTAGATGTATATATCAAGAATATTGTGTATAGCATATTGTGTACAGAATATTGTGTATAGTGTATAGCGAAAACAAACAAAAAAATTGGCCTTGCCATACCAAAACTTTTAGAGAAAACAATATACTGCAAATCAGAAATGTGCACCACTTGTTTCCCCTAAAATGATTCAGAAAAAAGAAGAAAAATGCATCTAATTTTTTCTATACCTGAACAATTTGGACTAGTTCTAATTTTTTGTGTGGTTTTTGAATTGTAGTTGAGGTGAATTTTGTTGAAACCTGGCAACTCTCTTCATGAGCTTTGGGCTTAGGCAAGAGCTCTTTAAAGTTCAACGTTAAAGTAAAACCCATGCACTCATGCACATTTTCTTTTGTTTCATCTAACGGGATCTCAGTCCCTGAAGCTGGCAAGCTTTCTAAAAAAAGATCTGTTCAGTCTGAATAATGTATTCATATTCATTCACCCGCTTGATGCATACACTACATACACTCACCAACCACATTAAGAGGAACAACTGTACCCCTGTTCATTCATACAGTTATTCAATCAGCCAACCATGTGACAGCAGTGCAATGCATACAATCATGCATATGCAGGTCAAGAGCTTCAGTTAATGCTCAGATCAAACAACAGAATGGACAAAATTGTGATCTCAATTACTTTGGCATGATTGTTTTTTCGAGTAGAGGTTACACATAATAGTGCACACATTCAATGAGTGACTCTTCCTAGTGCAGAAACATCTTGATGTTGAGAGGGTTCAGAGGAGAAAGACCAGCCTGGCTCGAGCTGACCGGGCAGCCACAGTTACTCAAATAATCACTCTTTACAACTACGGTGAGCAAAAATGCACAACACATTGGACCCTGAGACAGATGGTCTACCACAGCAGAAGACTACATCGGGTTCCACTCCTCTCAGCCAAGAAAAGGAATCTGAGGCTACAGTGGGCACATGTTCACTAAAACTGGGCAGTTGAAGATAAGAGAAATGTCACCTGGCCTTTCTAAGCTTCAAGTGCCCTGTTTCTGCAGATCTGCTGCTCACTGGATGTTTTTTGTTGTTTGCTTTTTTGCACCGTTCAGTGTAAACTCAAGGGACTATTGTGTGTGAAAATTACAGGAAATCAGCACTTTCTGAAATCCTCATCAACAAGGTGTTTCCGCCCTAAGAATGATCCCTCACTGAAGGTGAGCACCATTATGTGTAACCTATACTCACACCAACAACCATGCCATGGACTGGGATCACATTTTACTCATTCTGATGCTTGATCTGAGCATTAACTTAAGCGATAGATAGATAGATAGATAGATAGATAGATAGATAGATAGATAGATAGGTAGATAGGTAGATAGATCGGTAGATAGATCGATAGAACTTTATTGTCATTGCCCAGTACAGGTGCAGCAACGAAATGCAGTTTGGTATCTACCAGAAGTGCAAACAGTAGCATTGTGAAATGGTTGGCTGATTAGATAACTGCATGAATGAGCCGGTTTTCAGGCATTACTATTTAAGAGGCTGGTAGTAATAAACTGTAGTCATATACAGTTGCCCCTGCTCCTGTTACTGGCATGTTATTGTTAGTTGTGCTAGTATAACCATTATTGTGGGGTGGAGTTTAATTTACTCGACTCATGTGAAAGGCATGTTCAACACTACATCCTGAGGTGGTCTGTTTTGGTTGTGGTCACCTATAGGGGGTGATGTTTAGTTCACAGAGCTGGTTTTCTGGAACAGTAAGTCCAATCAAGCTGCAGTTTGGTGTATTGAATCATCTGTGCTTATCTGTAATCTGATTCCTAATGCTGACTGGGTTACCTAAACACATGGTACCAGCCAATCAGAATTCAGCAGGCATTTCACAAGGTTAGCATTAAACTGTCTCAAAACTTGTACAGTATGTTCATCTATGGTCTCTTTAGTGTTCTGTGTAACTTGGCAAGAACTGGACAGTGCATGCAGTATTTGTGAAGGGTGCTTGAATTCCAAGATCACTACACGTGGCTATTATTATTATTATTATTATTATTATTATCTGCAAGGTGACAGAAAACTGCAGCGAAAAATGAGCAGCAAACCTGAAGTTCTTTACTCATAAAACAAAATGTGAAGTCGAATGGGACCACTTTGTTTTCATAAGACACAAAATAGACCACAAAAGGAACCACAAACAAGCCGGTACAGTCAGCTTGTGGTTCATTTTTAAGAGGTCTGAGATCATTTGTTGTGTTCACATATGACCATAAAATGATCAGTCATCAGTCCGAGACCACTTGCTAAAACAGACTGTGTGAAAACACCCATAGTTTGTCTTTACAGTATTTCTCAACATTACAATATTCTTGTATGCTCCAAATGAGAACTGATGGCTAAAGCTGGGTGCAAGACCACTTCAGGTCAGTTTTCATCTTTGTGGCAGGTTCCTGTTCCTCTCTAGAAATACAGAAACACTGAGAGGATGTTTTGACCTTATTAGGATAAATATCCGTACATTATCAGCATGTTTGTTTTCAACTGCTTCTTTATGGATTGAAATATCTATTAGCAGCAAAAATAAATACCAGTATTTTTCAAAGTAGAATACATTTAATGTTTCATAAGTGAATGGGTTTTAGCCTGTATAAACAATGAAGAGGTTGGATTCTACTGTGGGCTGGATTTTGTACTGTTGTTACATTAGTTAGCCTCTGCAATATACTGACACTAGACGAAGATCTTAAAGATTATTATATAACAGGTTATCTCTCTCTTATGCTCTAACATTGTAGCTTAATCTCAGACCTCTTAGCATCCACCACATTAAACACGCTCAGAGTGAAGGAAATCAGAGAGAGGATGCACATTGTATGTTGCTCCCTCTCAGGCTCATTTGCTCACATATCCACATTGGTACAATGCAGGCATATACTGAGTACTGCAAGGTAGTTAGCGAGTGAGATAGGTGTCAAATTCCTTTTGAGAAATTAATTAGAATTTCAATTGAATAAAGAATTTTGTATTCAGATTCAATTATATATTAACCTTTATATGTATAGTGAGAGAAACAGAACAAACATAAATTATATACCACAAACAATGTTGATTTCTTAGGTAAAGAAAATTGCAAGACAGTAATATCATTTTATCATAATGTTTGTTTGTTTGTTTGTTTGTTTGTTTATTCACAGCAAAGTTTTCATGTTCCTTATATTGAGTCAGATATTACAATTCTTAGTTTGCTCTGAAAATTACAGGTAAAGTATATGTTCCCTTCCAAATGGCTTTCCATTCAGCTACATAAAAGGCCAAAGAATTTAGGAAAAGTGTGTTTTGGTTGACTTTTGTTGGATGACTATAGCTAGAACCCTTAACATTCACTTCACTAATTCACTAATCCCTTTACTTCAAATGCGTAAATATCATAAAACCTATTTTTAAATATCCATTTTTACATGCACTGGCCAAAAGTATGTGGAAACCTGACCATCACAACCAGATGTGCCTTTATAAAACCATGGGCAGTGATATGTAGTTGTGTCCCCCTGTGTGTGCTGTTATAATGAGCTCCACTCTTCTGGGAAGCTTTCCACTAGATGTTGGAGCGAGGCTGTGG
>JAKKZN010000018.1:17864810-17888706 GCA_033441825.1 Pangasius elongatus
TATATATATATATATATATATACATACATATATATATATATATATATATATATATATATATATAACTAATCAATTAATCGGGCAGGGCTATTGACAGTTTAATCGATTATGAAAATAATTGTTAGTTACAGCGCTGGTATTGGATTTTGTAATGGCTGACACCTGAGCCTTGTTAAATACAGACAGGTATTTATGTTTTCTCTCTCTCTCTTTCGGTCTGACACTGAACTCTGCATGGAGCTGGGAAGCCACTATTTTGCTTTCTTTGTATTCATATTCAATTCAGTGACAGCTTCACTTCTATATGTTCTATAAGCTAACACTGGATGAAGGAGACTGGCCCTTTGCCTTTCAGAAGCTCATTTTTTCCTGTGCTTTAACTCAGTAAGCCAAAGAACAGAGGTGCTGAAACAATTCATCATCTCATACTGTATCTAATCGGCACCAGGTTAACAAATTTGGAAACATCCCACTAAGAGCAAACCGAGATATTAACTTTTTTTTTTTTTAAATAAACAAATTAAAAAATTAGAGGCCTTCCAGCTCTCTCTCTCTAAAACAATGTTCAGTTGTGCCTCATTAGTTATTACCACTCTGGCTTCTCTCCCAAACCTGATGCACACCCATGTTAAACAACTGCATTGCTGCAGTGGTCCATTCTGAAGTAATGACGTCTCTGCAGGACACTTTACAGGGCACCCAAGTCAGCCATTTGTAGGGTCAGTCCAAGTGATGAAATCATTTTAGACCCCTCAAACAGTAGTTTTAGAAGGGAACAACCAAATAGCACTTTGCTCCCAAGATTTCTTGCACCTTTTTTATTGCCATGATTATAATATAAATGCTGTTTAGGTCCAAGAACAAAATATTATATTGGGTAACATTAAATTTGACATTAAATAAAACAGCTGAAAGCCACAGCAAGTAAGCACTTTGGTGGTATAATGTTATTAGAGTGACTACTGTTATCACAGGACCATGATATAGATGTTCCCATACTGTGGATAGCGTGATAAACCCAAAACCGGTCAATCAGAAACAGCCCCGAACTTGAATCTTAGATAATTACTAGAAACTTTAAAGACTTACATGCAATAAACTTACATGCAGTTTAAAAATGTAGTATTGACTGTTTGTGATTATAGTGCAGGCAGATTACTATTGCTGAAAAAACACTATACTACCCATGTGAGTGTTAAACTTAGCCAACAGCGCTTTGCTAAGCACTTCCAGGTTTAGAATCAGTGAACACAGCGATCTTACTGAGGTGAAATCCAACAGTGGGATTTGTTTTATTGGATTTCACTTAATATTTTCATGAGAATAAAGCCAATTTTGCACGAAAGCATCATGGGCTTGGTGCTTGCATTTCTGTGGTTTCCTGCACTGGTTTAATAAATATAATGCTTAAATACCAGTAATGACAGCCCGATTATTATAATTTATAATTAAAGTTCAGTAATAGAGATTTTTAATAGAAATTTTCACTCGTACACAAATTTTAGATTTTAATTAACGCCCGAGTGTATGGGGATCCAAATGTAAAAAGTTGAATACTCTTTTTTGCTCTTTTCTGATGCATTTTTATCAAATAATAGTTTCAATGTAAATATTAAATGTAAATTAAGATTTTTATTTTATATATATATATATATATATATATATATATATATATAATATTTACATTTATATTTAGCATTTCACTGTATATTTATTTTTAATATTTACATTGAAAAGAGCATTCGGTTGATTATTGTCCACCTGGTGAAATACCAGAGTAAATGGAGGGGGCGATAGCACCATGTCACACTCTGTCCATAACTGACTAAACAAACTAGGATGGAAGTATTTTCCAGACAAAATTCAAATTTCTATAAATTCTGTATATGACCGTAGACAAACTTTATGGTGAAACAACTGTCACCAATAAAATATTTCTAAACCAATATTTTAAAAAGTTTTAACTTTAAAAAGTTTTAATATCTTTATTATTCCAAATGAAACTTGTACATCAGCACAGTGGTCTGTTCTGCACGTTTTCCTTCGTGGCCGTTCACCCCCACACTGACTGACAGGTTTCTGCAAAGGTAATTGCGATTCCGTTTTTATTTTGGCAGACTCCATACACGACACCGAGGAAGTGAAACAGCAAATGGAGTAATTGTTACTGCTATTTCGGTATGACGGATTCATAACTCTTAAGACATGGGAAATGCAGCTGCAAATGGACTTTGTTTTTCCATTTGAAATTCGGCAGAAATTGTACAATCATGTAAATGAAAATGCAAACAGTAATATTTGATTTGCATTTTCATTTGAATTATGTCACAATTTATGCGTCCACAAATAGAAAATGCAACTGCCAATGCAATTTGCAATTACTTTTGAAATTTGTCCAGAAAATATACTTTTCTTAAGTTAAGTCTGCTTAATTTGAACTCTCATATACTGTGGCAGACAACTGAAATAACAATAAATTTGCCAGTGTCTATATATTTATTGACTGTAGATGATATAGAGACTGGGTGAATTATAATGATTAATTAATTAAAAGTACAATTTCTTGGTATATCATGATATTATTGTCTGGATAGTGGGAAATATCATGAGCTCATATTGCCTATCCCTACCTAAGCCCATTTGTTTGTACCTGTGAATTTATAATGTGTGCATGTTTTTGCTGCTCAGTAAATTTATTCATTGCTACATTAATTGCCAGTGATGTATGACGATAAAATATCAGCTTCAGCTTTAAAAATTATGTAGAAAGGAGTTCCAATTGCCTGTTATTTTTGACCCCAACAGAGGGACTGTTCAGAGTTCTTACTGTGAAGGGGGTAGCTTTTGGAGGGGTGGGGTATAGTCAGATTCACTGCATTATGGACCACAACCACAGAATAGTTTCTGTTGCACAGTACAGCTAAAAGTCATATACAGTCCCCTCTGAAGGTATTGGAACAGCAAGGCCAATTCAGATTTTTGCTATATGCTGAAGACTTTTGGGTTTGAGATCAAAATATGAATATGAAACTATAGATCTGAATTTCATTTGGTTTGAGCCCTGGGTTTTGCCTATGAGACAAAAGGCAAGCCATGGCAGGGGTGAAGGTACCATTCTACCATTCAAGGAAGACTTTGAGATACAAACCACTCATCAACATTCAGAGTCAGAAGGCCAGATTGGAATTTGCAATGAAATACAGAGATGAGCCACAAAAGTTCTGGAACCAAGATGAACCTCTACCAAACTAATTGAGAGTTCAAAGTGTGGAGAAAGAAAGGATCTGCTCATGATCCAAAACATACGAGCTCATGGGTGAAGCATGGTGGAGGTAGTGTCAGGCTCACACTAATCTTTATTGATGATGGAGCTCATGATGGCAGCAGTAGAATGAATTCAGAAGTCTACAGAAACATTCTGTCTGCCAGTTTACAGAGAAATGCATCCAATCTAATTGGGATGAACTTCATCATGCAGCAAGACAATGACCCAAAACACACTGCAGCACAACAAAGCACTTCATCGGGGAAAAGTGGAAGGTTTTAGACTGGACAAGTCCATCAGCAGACCTTCACCCAACTGAGCAGCATTTCACCTCCTGAAGAGGAGACTGAAGGGAGAAACCCCCCAAAACTAACAACATCTGAAAGAAGCTACGCTACAAGCCTGGAAAAGCATCACAAAAGAAGAACGTAAGAGTTTGGTGATGTCAGTGGGTCACAGGATTGATGCAGTTATTGCAAGCAAGGGATATGCACTCAAATATTAAGTGTTATTTACTTCAAGACTATCTGTTCCAATACTTTTTTTCCCAATACCAGGAAATTGAAGCAGAATTATTGATCCATCATCTAATTTTTATCTTTTGATCTCAAACCCAATTGTCTTCTGTATATAGCAAAAACAAAATAATTGGCATTCCCATTCCAATACTTTTAGAGGATACTGTATAGTAACGTGCAAACATAAAAATGTTTTCTTAGAGTTTAACTATGTACTTTTGATATGTGTTTCACCTGATGCTGGACAAAGTGCTGGGGCAAAGCTGTCTTATGTAAAGTTTCAGTTCTGCTCTGTCTGCCCAGACACTCTAGATGAAAGGAAGATCGTCGACCTGTGAGAGAGTGAAGCAGGGAAAAGTTTCAATTATTGCAACTTTATTACAACAAACCTGATGACTGTGATGTCTTTTTATTTGTTCATATGTACACAATATTACTTAGTGCAGTTGGACAGAGAACAGTTTGTTGGGGAAACTGCCATGGCCTTCTGTCCCCACCCCCGTCTGTCTCTTCCATCACAGCTAACTGCTTACACTCGTCATTCTGCAACTCCAACCTGCCACATACATATGTACATATACAAGAAGCATTTCAGGATAATATTGGTTTTAAAGAGCAGGGAAAGAGAAATCAAAGTAATTGAGAAAATTGTGAACGCTGTATTACATTTTAGTGGGGAGCATGTCCTGTTCATGTTGGCATTCATTCTCTGTAACCATCTTGTCCTGTATTTCATCTTTAGCTGCCTCTCCGCAGGAGATTACTGGGTAATGACATTCACCCGAGTCTGAGCTGAACGCACACACAAGAAGAAAACAAACACTATATCAGTAAAGCTGTTTTCAAACACGCACTGCAGTCCCGAGGCAATGATTCTTAAAATAGTAGATAGGCCTTTGCTTCATGTAAAGGGGGGTGTGATCATCTTACTTCCTGTGATAAGTAACAATTCAGCAAAATATTTTTTTGCCTTTGTGTTAGACAGTAACTGATATTTATAAATTCATTAAGCATTAAAACATTTGATGTATTTTCACACTTTTTTGGTTTTAAGTAAAGCCCAAGAAAAATATTTACAACATTTTTTTCAATTAAGATTGCACACAAGTTTGGGAAACTTGCATTTACGAAGTTATTAAAATAATTACAATTAGAACACACCACCAATCCTCCCTCTAAACTCGTCCCACCCAATCCCTTACCTTCTCCCAGCCACTCCTCCATCCCACCCACCCCCATTAGTCCAAATGTGTTAGAAGAATTGACTATATTTTGAGGTGCTTGTCTGGCAGCCTAAATGTACAAAACACAGAGTGCCATACAGTACAATAAATATAGTATGTATAGAACAATAAAGTATAATCAGGGGTAGACTTGGGTGGTGGTTCACCTGGGCTTGACCATTGTTGGGGTCCTATACATACACCATGACATGAATCTACGACTGCTTCAACTAAAAAACAAAAATAAAATCAAAACTGCTATGACACAAACCAGTAGCTAGTATAACATCACGACACCATGGGATTAGCAGACAATTTGTGATATATTAACAACTACTCATCTTTTTTCTGTATTCAGTATTAATAATAATTATAATAATTAACAATTATCTACCCAAGTTGTAGGTGTTGTATGCTGCTTGCTGTTGTACAGCTAGTTTTGGAGATACTGTTCTGACATGTTCTGAATAATTCAGGTAAAACAGATTGATTGTGTGTGCAGTAGTCGGTTGGAGCGGCTGCATTTCATAACCTCAAATGCAGCAAGATCCTATTTAACTCAGACTGTTGGTAATGTCAAACCTTTCATATTTCTCTTTTTTTTGCTTCACTGTAGTGATGGTCCGTAATGTTTTGTGACAGAGATACTGGGAGTATCTTCAGAGAAAATGTTGCTTCTCCTTTCAATATCACATTCAAATCATGTATTCTTACAATAGTTCGGCATGCAGTTTGAGCACTAATGACCAGAAATACCTGAATGTCTGAATTTATAATTAACTACCTTTACCACAGTAAAAGAGACACAGTGCCACCCTGTTTAGCTGAATCAAACCTTTACACATACCTGCAAACCTAACTGAAAAAGAAATATGGAGATGGGTGATGGAAAAGCCCAGACTGGCCATCAGGAGCTTGGGGAGAAATCCTGGTGGCTTGGCCTTTCTTGTTACTGATGTGGTCTGCTCACTTTTTTTATTTGCCTGTGATGCTGCTAAGTGGATGACAAATTCTGCAGTTTCCAGAAATGTTGGTTCATAACATTAGTGGTTAATAAATCATGAACCCACCAGTCTTGCAATGCTATTGGTCATCACTCTCCTCAGCTCCGTCCAGCTTCTATATGGCATTTACACAGTGTCATTAATAGAGAGCATAAGAGTGGCTGACCTGAGCATGAAGAATGTTAGAGATTCTGCTGACTAACAGAGAGCACAAGGTGCTGTGAATTGAGAGTGTGACAATTTTTCCTTGTTTTTCCTGTATTTCACCATGTTCTTTTTGTTTTAGCCAAATCAATATGATCATGATGACTTGCATATTATAACTCTATAATGCATACATGTTATTTCAAGAATATGATTATGACCTTGTTGTGTGAAGATGTGCTAAGAAGGCACCCTCCTATCTTGTTTGGCCAATCTTATTGTGGAATTGTCCCTGAAGATGTGTGTGTTTAGAGACACATCAGACCTGACCAAATCAGACCAGATACTAAACATACCCTTGAGACATAGAAACCAACAATGACTAGATAATTTTTTATACATCATCAGAACCATCAGTTTTAATATACTTCATTCTGAAAGTCAGTCAATATTTTTCAAGATAAAAAACATAAAACATTTAAAAAAAATAATGCAGCTCATGTTTTTGTTTTTGAGATACACTCAAACAAATTATTAAGAATCCCATTCTCAAGCTGTGCATTCAGAGGTGCTATTCTGCTCACAATTGTTGGAAAGAATGGGTGAGTTACTGTATCCTTGGTGTCAGCTTGAACCAGTCTGTGAATTTCCGCTTTGACCTTTCTCATCAACGAGGTGTTTCCACTCACAGAACTGTCACTCACTGTGTTTTTTTCCCCCCACACCATTCTGTGTAAATTCTAGAGACTTGTATCTATGAAAATCCCAGGAGATCAGCAGTTTCTGAAACTTTAACCACTGTCTGGCAACAACTCGTGCAAATTTGGTGAGATAATTTTTCTCCATTCTGTTTTATGTGAACAGTAACTGAAGCTCTTGACCTGTGCCTACATCATAATTTTATGCATTGAGCTGTTGCCTCATGATTGGCTGATTAAAAGCAGTATGTCACAAGCATTGCTTTCTAAACTCCCAATTTTTTTCACAGTAAAACCACAGAACCATGTACATTTGCCTGCTGCTTCTTTCCAAAGCAACTAACAATTGAGACAGGATGCCAGACATACTGCGTGGAAACATGAGTGTCTGAGGGAGGAAAGGAGAGGATAAGTTGAAGGTTATCTGCATACAGTGGTATGAAAACTCATGTGAGGATATGACCAAGAGATCGAGTATAGAGTGAGAACAGAAGAAGACCAAATACTGAGCCTTGTGGGACACCAGTGGAGAGTCTGCAGGGAGCAGCATCAATTGATATAACTGACCCTCCAGGTAGGAAGCAAAGCATTGCCATGCTGTGCCACAAATTGCAAGATGGGCAAGAGAGTCTTGTAGTTCACTGTGTCAAACACTGCTGAAAGGTTGCAGAGGATGAGGACTGATGACAGTTTGGTTGATCTAGTGGCAAGGAGCTTCTCAGTGACGGCCACAAAAGCAGTTTCTTTGGAATGTGCTGCTTTGAAGGGAGAATGTTTAGGATCTTGGAGGTTGTTCTGTAAGAGAGAGACAGTTGATTGTAGATGGTGTGTTTGAGGATTTTAGAAAGAAAAGGGAAGTGATACCAGTCGGTAGATGCTGATGTCAAAAGGTTCCAGAGTGGGTTTCTTCAGGATGCTCTCTTTAATGCAGTTGGTATATGATCAGATGTTATGGATCCATTAATGATGATAGTGATTAAGGGAAGAATGTCCTGAGAGATGGTCTGGAGCATTGTGGAAGGGATTGTCCCCAATGGGCAGGTGGTAGGATTGCAGGACAAGATGACTTGAAGAATTTCTTCTGTTGCTAGATGGGAAAACTGTCCCAGTTGAAAGAGAAGGGGAATCCTGAACATGTAGTGTAGGAGTTGGGGTAGGAGTGAAGGTCTGTCAGCTTTTTTTCAATCTTCCCATCATAAAAGGTGGCAAAGTCTTCAGCAGTCAGGGAGGATGGAGCAGGAGGAGCTGGTGGGGTAAGAAGTGAAGAAAAGATGTTGTGGAGTTTGCAAAGATCTTGTGCAGAATTTTCCAGCTCTTCCTTGTAGAAGGTAGTCATAGCAGAAGTCACTTCAGATGAGAATTTGGACAGAGCACAGTAAGACGCAAGATCTGTGTCGAGTTGTGATGTCCACTTTCTCTCTGCTGTTCTTAATTTTCTCTGGTTGCTGTGCAACACATCTGATAACCAAGGAACAGGATGAGAAATCTTCCTGGGTTTAAAAGATAGAGGGCAGTGGAAGTCCATATACGAGGAAAGTGAGGAGAGTCTGTGACTAACTCCAGCAGTAGAGAGGAAAAGGACTCAGGGTCTGGAAGGAGTGATAGGGTGCAGGAATCTATGGAGGAAGGAGAGATAGAGTGGAGGTTTCAGCAAATGGGAGAGAGGTATTGATAGCTGATGTTAGGCACGATAAGGAGGATGATGGTGAAGGATATCAAGTGGTGGTGACACTTTATACAATTAAAACTAAACAATGACAGTGGTGTCAAAATTTTTGGTTGCTTAACCCAACATGTACAAGCCTACTGAGTTAAAGAATTATTACACTAGCTTATGCACATTAAGTTCACTACTTAGGTATTACTCATTAGTTTAATTTTGCCCAAATTATTCCATACGCAGTGTTGTTTATTAGAGGTGCTACAATGTGGCATTTTTCTTCCATTATAAGCTTCTGAATGGATCACACAAACACTACATTAAGTTTCAGTTATTTTACTTTTATAATGTGGAATATTTACAATTGAAAATGAAAAGTTAAGAATTGAGATTGTCATTAAACATTGTTTGGAGCTGACAGGATAATCCAGGTGCATTTTTTTGTAAAATTCAAAGGGAAAATCAGTATTAGTACTTTTTAAGAAATTGACAGCTTCTAAAATCTTTGCACTGGAGACCAACAGGTGGTACAGAAGGAAATGTTAGGTTGTCAAGGAAGCATTTGAGCTGTAATGAATTTTCATCATCCTCCAAGCTGTATAAAGTACTTTAATACTATTTGAGCTGTTATTATTTCACCCGTTTCACTATAGATTCTAGGAATAAGACAGGAAGAAGCAGCTTGACAATGGTGGTTTCTGTAGTGCAAGCATTATTTTTTTGGCCCACATCTCAAGAACCCTATGTCTTATACTCAGAATTCTTTTTTCCTCTTATTCCTTGACTTTAGATGAATTTAGGCCTCCCACTAATTTCCCCTCATTTCTGCTATCAGACATCTGCAAATTTGAGCTATCATTCCACTGTTCATATGTTCATCTCTTTAAGGTCTCTTTATTGTTCTATGTAACTAGCAAGGAGCTGGACACTGGGGTCGTTATTTGCAAAGAGTGCTTGGACCCAGAAATACTGATGTACTTAGATGGGAATAGTCCCAAGCCAGGTAATGTAAATGACTGTAATTTCATGGTATCGTGACCTTGATATAAGCTTCTATCTGCCAATAGTTTTTAATCCAGACAGAACCATACAGTGTTAGTCACATTATGTTTGGTGTCAGTTTAGGACACATTTCATAATAAACACGTGGTGAGTACCATAATAATACAGATTCAGGTAATATGGTTAAAAATATTGTCTGATATTGTATGGGGTCTCACCTCTCCCTGACTTGTTTGATCACTATGCCCTCTGTTCATTGTTCTACTCAACTCTCAATGCCAGCCACATCAGTCCTATCCCATTTGCATAATGTGGTTGGTGACAAATCCCACTTTTCATGATATCGTTTTGTATAAATATTTTGCAACTTCATTGTAGGAGACTCTATTAACATCTGTCTCCCTTACTCATTGCACATGATATTTGTGACATTTCCTATGTCGCCAGGGGACATGGGAGACAGGTGTGATACAACTAAAAATGATATGAAAGATGAAGGTTGCTTTTGAGCCTGATTACTGCAACCAACATTACACACACACACACACACACACACACACACACACACACACACACACACACACACAGAGTTCCTTGCAGCTCATTTTCTCCCCGTGGCTCTTGCCACCTTGTCACCGCTCACTGAAACACAGAATACTTGTTAGGAGAATTACCACAGGTGCAGCCTCATCCTTACCACTCACTCTCCATTCACAAACCGGCGCTCAACCATATTGTTAATGTTCAGATTATAAAAGAATAAATTACATGGCCAAGTACTTTCAGAATGTTTTCTGGTTCCACAAAAAGAGTCAGAATCCAGCCCACTCTGTTTTCTATGATTTCTACACCACCTTGAAAAGGTGTGTTTATATTTCCTGTCACCATATTTGTATTCAATGCCTGAAAGACCTACCTTTGCAAGCATGATTCCAGCCTTTCCCCATGTCCCTTTTCCTGATCCACTGTAATTTATGCGTTAAACTTTATTGGACTGAATATAAAAGTATTAATTTCACTTTAACGCAGATTAGGCAAACTGACTAATACTGTGAAAAAGCACATAAAGCCACCGTTAGTCTTGGACTCCCAAGATGTCAAGAAGGCACAAAGAGAAAGACCTTGTTGCTTTTAAACCCACAAAGATGTTAACCAGAAGCTCAACTTCACTTCCAGATGCATCATGAAAACCAAACTCCAAAAAGAATTTATAAAAGTCTTATTGAAATATATACGGCACTCATTAATGTTCTACTGAAATATAGTTTTAGTTTATTTCAGTGCAGTTTTTGAGAGAGTTGTGTCTGTCCCTGTATCATCAGTTGCTCTACTGTTGCTGGAGCACTACACAGAGTTATAAAAATGCCCTTCAAGATTCCCTTTGTAGCTTTTTAGGCACAAACAACAGCACTATACTTCCCTCTTGTACATACCTTTTATTAGGGAAGGACCATGAAGAGCACGGGAGTAGTACAGGTATGAGCAGGGGCCTGGTGTGCCCATCCACAGTGCTAATGGATGGGTAGCAGTGGCTGATGGATGTGTTGTTGGCATTGTTGATGTTGGCATTGGAACCTGAGGAGGAATAGCTGCTTGGTGTGAAGGTGGAGTCCACCAGTTTCTCACGAGACGGTGACTTGCCCTCTCCAGGGCTGCCTGACTTGCTGATGTGCAGTGGCCGCTGACTGGTGAAGGATGGGGGGAAATCAGTGCAGTCATCACTCTGATGATAATAGTTCATGTGGTTTCTAAAGAAACCATCTGATCGCTGTGCAGAGAACAAGAGACTTGATCACCACATGAATGTAAATACACATATAGTCACACCACACACCTACATGCATTATCAACCAACCAAAAAAATGCATAGCAATACATGGGCTGACTTTTTCATGTTTTTTTACCACTGTCAAGAGGCTGCACTGAGGGTTGACTTGTGCTCAGTCCAAGTCTGTGTGGCTGCAAAGCTAGGTCCAAGAGTCCCAGATTCTCTAGAATGGCATACTTGGATATGGGTATGGAGATTCAATATTTAAGGGTATCTGGCTTTTACCTTTATTTGTTGCAAAAGCCTAAAAATAGCCTTGGTTGGATCCTCCAATTTGTTTGGTTTAAAAGTAAAATATTGCCAGATTTGTTGATGTAGTTCCTTTCTTAAAAACTGGCCTAATGTTTGCATCTGTTAATTCAAGGATGGCATCATGTCTGCAATTTCTTCTTTTTACTGTTGGGTTCAAGACCACCATAGGCGAGTCAAAATCCAAGACCATAGCCAATAAAGTCCAACGCCACACATGGCCAAGTCCAAGTCAAGACCTAGACCAGACACTAAAAGGTGTTAATTTGCTGGTTGAGGTATCTTCCTAACCTGACATGAAGTTTCAATTGAATTAACAAAACTAACCCATCTATTTATCATGATAAGTAAATGCAAATTAAATTTGCATTTACATTTATGGTATTTGACAGACACCCTTATCTAGAGAGACTTAGAGAAGTGCTTTATAATCTCTTTTAAAATCACATCATCGTGCTAGTTCACAAGATTAAAGAGCAAGAGTACCATCAGTCTAAAAACTGTTTGGGGAGGTTAGTACAGAATGAAAAAAGACAAGGATTTGATTTGATTTTGTTTTAAATAATAAAGTTTGAATTTAAGTGCTCGGCGAAGAGGTAGGTCTTTAGTATTCGTTTGAAGACAGCCAGTGACTCAGCCCTTTGGACAGCCAGGGGAAGTTTGTTCCACCATCTGGGTGCCAGAATAGAGAAGATAGAGCCTTGATTTAGATGCTGTTTCCAACTGAGCAGTGCTAGAGGCTCGGAGGGCGAATGGTACAGAGTGGGTGTTGTGCCATGTGGGTGCAATGGTATGCCAGATGGTTGCTAGGGTATTGCTAGGTGGTTGATATAATAGTCCAGGTGGCTGCTAGGGTGTTGCTAGTCAGTTGTTATGGTGATTGAGGTGGTTGCTATGGTTTTTCTATCTTGTTGCTCAATGGATTCTAGGGAGTTGCTATACTATCTTAGGTGGTTGCTAGGGTGTACCAGGCTCTTGCTATGCTGTTCCAAATAGTTGCTAGGGTGTTTCTAGGTGGTTGCTATGGTATTCAAAGAAGTTGGCAGGGTGTTGCTAGGTGGCCGATATGGTAGTCCATGTGGTTCATAGGTAGCTGCTGTGGTATTCCAGGCAGTTGTTAGGGTGCTGCTTGCAAGTTGTTGTGGAACCCCAGGTAGTTGCTAGGATGTCGCAAGGTGGTTGTGATGGTATCCCAGGTGGTTGCTAGGGTATTGCTAGTAGGTTGCTGTGGTAATTCTCGTGAAAAGGTACTCGTTTTAATACCCATGTCAAGCTCTGAATGACTCACAAAGTGGCAAGGGCCCTTTGAGGTCAGATGGTGAGTCAGAGAAGTTGACTATGGGTGAGCTGAGCAGATAGAGGTGATGCGTGTCAAATATACCACATCAATCTTCTGAAACAGTGGAGAGAAGTGGTTCCTGTGGCTCTGTCGACAGTGGTTCCCAAGAGAAAGGAACTGAGGCCGGAGGTAAATCTAAAAAGAGCGGCCCAATTCAGCCTTGTCTCTTGTGGAGACCACTTCTCACTATCCCAGAGAGCATAGGATGCCAGTTTTTGACTCTACCCAGTTGCACAGACTTCATAGACCTCACACACTGAGATACCTCCAGATGTGGTTGTATGCAGCCACCCATACCAGTTACCTGAACACACAAAAAATGTGGTTTGGAATGAATTCAAGGCTATAGGAGTAATTGAGCTGTCCCATGGTGATTGGAGCAGCCCAGTGGTTGTGGGAACCAGGGCCAACAGGTCAGTCCATTTTTGTGTGGACTTTAGGAAAGTTAATGCAGTGTCTAAATTTGATGCATACCCGATGCCACACATTGATGTTTAATTGGTTATGTGTGACTCACTTTTGTTTGACACTGAACTTAACTAAGGGGTATTGGCAGATTCCCTTAACTCCAATACTTGCCTTTTTGGTTCAGGTTACACTAATTTGTCACCCTTCCTTTTGGGTTGTTTGGAGCCACATTTCAATGTCTCATGGACAGAATACTCTGCCTGTACAATGCACATACCACTGCTTATTTAGATGACATAATTTATAGTAATGATTGGCAACAGCATTTACAACATCTGAGAGCTGTCCTTAGATCCTTGAGGTGGGCAGGACTCACAGCAAATGTTCAAAGAAATGTGCAACTAGACAGGTGGAAGCATGGTATTGTGTGTCCCCAATTTATAAGACAGCAGCGATTGTCCAAGACCCAAGCCCAATAAGGGAGTGAGGTAGTTTCTGGGGCTGGCTGGCTATTATCGGAGGTTTGCACCTAATTTTTTATACATCACCAGCTTGCTGACTGACCTCACTAAAAAGGGAGATCTAGATTCAGTCCAGTGGGCAGACCTGTACAAGCAGGCGTTTTGCCAGGTAAAAGCATTTTTTTGTGTGGGGGCCCACTGTTTCATTCTCCTGACTTTTCTCTTCCTTGTGTTCTGCAGACTAACATGTCAGACAGAGAGCTGGGGGCTGTCATGTCCCGGTTGGTGGAAGAGGAGGAGCACCCCTTTGGTCTACATCAGCTGCAAGTTCTCAGTAAGAGAGAGTAAGTGCAGCATGATGGTACTACCTACTGGTGTGACCCTTTACCCTCTGCTCCTATCATTTCCCACTCAAATGGCTCCACTGCATGAAGGATGCCAACACGCGGATCATTTATTGGTATCTGGCACTTCAGCCATTCGATTTCAAGGTGGTCCACAGGCCGGGGGGCACAGATGGTGGTGGTGGTGGATTACCTCTCCCTCCAGGGGGATTCAGTTGCAGGCCAGATGGTTCCCTGGCCTGAGTCGGGTGGTTGGGTTTTGTGGCAGCTTGGGTGTGGTCTAGCATCAGCTGAGGATGGAGTGGCGGTGGGTTAAACCAGCAGGTAATGCGTCATGATTCTCATTTGTCTTGTTACCACCAGTCTACTTATTGTTGTTTCTTTGTGCTTTTAGTGACAGCCATAACCAGAGAGAGAGTGAATGAATGAACTAGCTGGCGAAGTGTCCAACCCATAGCTACACACTTGCTGAGGAAAGTGAATTTGAACTTGAACTAATGCCGCAAGTTCGTGACCCTTTTCTGTTGATTTGTCCTATTTTATTGAGTTTTTGAAAGTGCATTGAAAAGGGCAGAGTAAATAAGCCTGGAGCTCTGCTAAAATCATGCCTGCCCCCGAGTCTTCTTCTGTACCCTCACACACTGGGTTCTACAATCACCAACAATCTCCAAAGGGCAGGGCTGAAGGTACCACATTACCGAGGACCACAATGGAAAGAAGCTGATGGCTTTTTTGTGTATTTTATCTTCAACAATTTTGAAATGAGTATGAATTAATCTTTTTGTATTATGTTTTAACTCATGTCAAATAAAACAAACAAACCACCATCCACTATGTGAAGAAGACTTCAAGAGCAGAAACATAGAGGCCATACTACAAGATGCAATAAAAATCAGAAGGCCAGATTGGAATTCCTGAAGAAATTCAGAGATGAACCAAAAAAGTTCTGGAACCAAGATTAACCTCTACTAAAGACATGGAAGGGCTAAATTGTGGAGAAAGCATGGATCTGCTCATGATCCAAAACATACAAGCTCATCGATGAAGCACGGTGAAGGTAGTATCATGGCTTGGGCTTGCATGGCTGCTTCTGGAACAGGCTCAATAATCTTTACTGATGATGGAACTCATGATGGTAGCAGCAGAATGAATTCAAAAGTCTATAGAAACATTCCACTTTACAGAGAAAGGCATCCAGTCTAATTTGTAGGATCTTCAAGACAATATTACAAAACACACTGCCAATACAATAGTGGAAGGTTTTAGACTGGCCAAGTCAATCACTAGACCTTAAGCCAATTAGGCATGCATTTCACCTCCAACAGTTAACTCGGTGTACAACTTAATGAAGCTAAAGATACTAAATAAATTAGAAATTGTAATGTATTATATCTATGATATCTATATTATCAAACTTTTAAAATGTTTTGGTTAATTCAATGTGCTCCCTTATTAAAAAAATTGCTGATGGTTTGAAGCATAATCTGACTAAGCACTTGCATGTTACACTTACAGCTCACTTTAAGTCCAATGCATAAATTTATCTATAACAATGTCTCCTCCAATGTCCTCCATGCAAAATAAAGCAAACAAAATGTGCTGTAAAGGGCTAACAAAATGGGCTAATTAAAGTAATTATCATCAAATTGCATTCCATATTATTTTTAATGTATTTACAGCCCAAAACATAAACTTCAGTGTGACACAGCTGATTTCAGTATTTTTCCAAACAGGAAACCAACATTCAGAAATTGTCAGAGATTGCAAGTTAATGTTGTTAAAGTTACTCAATTATAGGGTGTACTTATTTTTTCCACCTGGTTTCTGAATGTTGGTTTACTGTTTGGAAAAAAAAAATGACTACGTATTTAAATCTGTTATCCTGGTTCTTTTTAGAAAAAAATGATGCATGGCCAAGAGCAGAAGCTGTAGCTATGGTCTGGGCTGATCACAAGAGAAGAGAAGTAAAAAAAAAAAGATCAGACCTTCACCCTGAAGAGATCGTCTTCAGATGCAGTACACACTGTTTCCTTCATGGCCTTCTCCAGTTCTTCCTCTGCAGTGAGGTCTCCTGATATTGCCCTCCGTATTTCTGGACCCATTTCATGCAGTGTACGCAGACCAGCCTGCCTCACAAACATATTCAGAATTAACCATCTGCTTGGTAAATAAAATAAAGTTATTTTAGTTAGTGCTTATGTGCAAAATTTATTAATCAATTTTGGCAAAATGTAATTTTTTTCTTTAAAATGTAACAATAAATTTTTACTTCAGGCCACATATTGGACATTAATTCATATCATGTTGTAAGTAGTAATTTCTTCCCCTTAATAACTACTGCTTCTGAAAATATGAAGGGTGATTAATGATTAGCAAAGAGATGGTAACATTTGAAGCAGTCCACTGTCTCAACCCCCGGGCTGGGAGGATGTATTGTCTTAACTGGCAAAAATTCTTAGAAAACAGGAATTTATTAGAATTAAAATGAGATGCAATTAGAAGTTCTTCAGATTGGAGCAATGTACAAGAAGTTTACATAACACTGTGCTACTTCTTTGCAAAGATGACTCGTGGATGATATTTTTAGTTCATGTTTTAAATCAAACAATAAATGCTGTGTTCAGACTTCTATTAACAATTCAGTGGTTGCTGATGGAATTTTTATAAATTATCAGGTATAAAAATTTGACAATATTGGCAAAAAACTACATTATTCACTCCTTCCACACAGTCCCACCCAAAAGTATTGGAACAGCAACACCAATTCTTTTGTTTTTGTTATACACTGAAGACATTTGGGTTTGAGATCAAAAGATGAATATGAGGCAATAGATCAGAATTTCGGCTTTCATTTCCTGATAAGTAAACTGGATGTGTCAAACAACTTAGGTGAGCAAAAATATTGGAACAGATAGTCTTAAAGTAAATAACACATTTTTGGTTGCATGTCTCTTGCTTGCAATAACTGCATCGAGCCGGTGATCCGCTGACATCACCAAACTGTTGCAATCTTATTTTGTGATGCTTTTCCAGGCTTTTCTAGCACAGCTTCTTTCAGATGTTGTTAGTTTTGGGGGGTTTTCTCCCTTCAGTCTCCTCTTCAGGAGGTGAAATGCTGCTCAGTTGGGTGATGGTCTGCTGATGGACTTGTCCAGTCTAAAACCTTCCACTTTTCCCCTGATGAAGTGCTTTGTTGTGTTGCAGTGTGTTTTGGGTCGTTGTCTTGCTGCATGATGAAGTTTCTCCCAATTAGATCGGATGCATTTCTCTGTAAACTGGCAGACAGACTGTTTCTGTAGACTTCTGAATTCATTCTGCTGCTACCATCATGAGCTCCATCATCAATAAAGATTAGTGAGCCTGTTCCAGAAGCAGCCATGCAAGCCCAACACTTGTGCAATGGCTCTAATAGGTTTCCCATCTTTTCTCAGTTGCAAACAGGCAGTTCTCTGGTCTTCATGTTGGTTTATCCTTTTTTTAAACAAAAAAAAAAATGCAGTCTTCACAGGTGAAATCCAGGGCTTAAACTAAGAGTAGATATTTATCCTAATCTTTTCCTCATGCTCTCAGAATGCCTGCCATGTGCCTTTTAGAGAGGATTTATATTTATATTTATATTTATATCCTTACTTGGTGTTCACCTATTAGCATTTCCATCCCTAATCACAGGTATAAAGGTATTTCCTTTTTTCGCTGAAATAAATTAGGCAAAGTATCTCCCTGGCCTATTCCATATTTATAAACCATAATTCTTTCATATAGAAGTGTAGCACCTGCTTTCTGTGTCAGCAGAGTGTCCAGAGATGCACATGCAGCCACTAGTCACTGAGCTTCATCTTTATTTGGTGTTTCTACCATTATCAACCTGAACCATTTTATCTCTTTTTTTCTGGGGGACGTAGGAGATTATGATTCTTCTGATGTATGAATTTAAAGTTTCCCATATTAGAGAAGGATCAGTGGAATCAGCATTATTTGTTGATAAAACAATATTTTCAACTATTCTGTAACATGTGAGACAAACTGGGGATCTTGTAATGTCCAGGAGACTGACATGGTGGTATACTAAGCAGACTGGGGCATGGTCAGAAATTATTATGTTTCTAACTGAAGAATCAATTATGTTACCTACCATGCTGCAGATAATAAGAAAATAATACATTCTTGAAAAGCTTCGATAAGCTGAGGAAGCTTGTGTATTCCTTCCCTTTAGGGTATGAGATGATTGGGATTTGTCTAATGTTGTGTTCTTTACTTCGTTTAACTTCCCCACCTATTATGATATTATTACAGGGCCAGTTTCTCACTTTAGTGCACATAGTCATAAAAAATTCCCTCACCTGGGAATAATTCACAGAGGTAGACCAAACCCTAGGGGGTTTTCACTAGTTGTCAGTTATAATCATCAAAATTAAAGGAAATAAACACTTGAAATATATCAGTCTGTGTGGAATGAATGTATACAAGTTTCACTTTTTGAATGGAATTTGTGAAATAAATAAACTTTTTGATGATATTCTAATTATATGACCAGCACCTGTACATATAACAAAGATGTTGCGGAATGTATCTAAGTCCAAAATAAAACCATTTGAGATTCAGCCACAGAAACGCACATTGCGGATAACACTTCTGGAAATTTGTCATTGTATACAATCCCTTTTTTCCTTCATTTCCTAGTCTTCTGATTTACCATGGTAATCTTTTTTATCATTTACATTTATCATCTATCTCAAAGGGGTTTATGTCATTCATTTATAATATTATCATCTCCTTTTTCTGTGCTAATATTTCCAGGACCAAGGCTAAATGGGAGTCAGAGTTGGGAGAGGAGCTGGATCACGATTGGTGGGAAGCTTTCGATAACATGCATCACCCTCTGTGCTCATAAAGCTTATCTGTCCAAATACGTATCTGAATATTAGTCTCTCCTGCTCTTGTTGTGCTGCATAACTAGTGTGTCACAGATTCTCTATTGTCCCTATTGTGTCACAGATTTGTATTGTCTTCTCTTTTGTGCTTTTGTTTTGTTATACTATGTGCCAAGAGGCTTTGGTCCTGTCTCCATGTCCATTCTTTGGTCTGTTGCTTAATTGTGTTCACTTATGATGTGTTTCTTGTTGCGTGTTATATGTTTTTTGTACAAACCAAACCTAATTCTCCTCTAGTCCATGTTTCTTGTTGTTTTTACCAGTGCCTGTGTATTAGTTCAATGAATACGGATACCAGGTTTGGGCCATATTCAGGGATGAATTTAGATGTATTTAGACATGGCCTATATACCTGTTTATGTCAATTTTTCTGAGTGTGCAAAATATCAGAATATAGTTCAAATCTTGTGTAACCTCTGAATAGAGCTTAAGTCTGTAGTTACATCTGGGGACTGAATAATGATATGTACAATTTTGGTACTGAATTCTCAGTGCACATGCACAATTCTCTGAATATGGCCCTCTAAGCATCAAATAAAATACCTGCTGCTATGTAGGGGACAAAACATGAAGGCTAAAGACTGATTTTTGCTAATATGTTCTATGGCTTTGCGTGAGACTTGGTATTAACATCCATCTCAGTTGATCCAGCTGAGTGCCAGCTTTTTACTTTTCATGTACTTTTTTATTTTCATGTGTCTTGAATGCATCTCCTCTGACCACCTGTAATCGAGTTTCATGACTAACAGTGTTGCCAAATCCACTAAAAGAAACTAGATGTCACTTCAAACCCAGACCCAATACTAGCCACAGTACTAACACTCATGCAAAACGCGTATTCAGTCATTCTGCATTTATACTGCAATCTGTAATCTGATGCACTGTGTGACATTTTGTGTATCTTTTGCTCAAGTTATCTAACCCAGTTATATCCAGCAGACAGGTGTTTCAAACTTCTGGAGATTTATTTGTTGCATTCTTGCTGACTATAATGTGCTTAGCGGCTTGTGTAGAGGTATAATAATGTTTTTTCTTACAGTGCTGTTGAGTGGCTAAATACATGCTGCCAAACTCATAATATGCCCCTTCCAAACCCTATGCTCTATTTTATGCTCTATTTTAAAGCAAATAGATGGAACCAGTTCAGTACTTAATCAGAGACCTATGACAATAAGAACCTGTTATAGAACTATTCCCTAACATGAAAACTGATGCACAAAATACACTGCGTGCACAATTACTAGGCAAATGGTATTTCTCAGCTTAATTTTATTGGTGAACATATACAATGTTTATTTCAAGTCAAAATAGATTGTTTAACAGAGAAAAATTTAGATTTGTCTTACTCAGGGGAAATTATTAGCATGCATACTTATGAGGCAACTTTTAGTGTGCACAATTATTAAGCAACTAAATTTAATTTTTTTTTCACTTATTTTGTTATTCTTCAGTCTTAATGTATTATTTAACAAATAGTTATCATAAAATAACATAATTAACAAAAAACAATTTTGGCCCTTCAGAACTATTCAGTGATGAATATATCGCCACCCTTCTTTTCAATAAGAGCCTTCCATCCAATGAATCTGTCAGTTTCAGATCTGTTCATGTTCAATTTTAGCTGACATTGCCTCCACAGCCTTTAAGTAAGGTATGGAAGAGGGCTAAGTCATCATCCTGTCATCTCTGATGCCTTTTCTGGCTAGCCAAGCAGTGGTGTACCTTATATGCGATGGAGATCATGGCCTTCCTGAATGTCACTGACTTCTTCCTGTACCACTGTTTGAAGAAAGCGCCTTCTAGTAACTGGCAGTAGGCTTGAGAGTTGAATTTCAGTCCATCTTCAACCCAAAAAGGTCCAACTAGCTCATCACTAATGATACCGGCCCACAGCAGTACCCTTTCTCCACCCTGCTGGTGCCTCACTGGAAATGGTATTCTGTGCTCATTAGTGATCCACCCACAGGCCCACCCATCTGGTCCAGATTTTTGAGAAATCTGTCTTCAGGTTTTCCTTGATGCCATGATGCTTCAGCACCTGACAACTAGTACTTCTGGACACTCCTGGAAGGTTGAAGTTCTGAAATGTGGTAGCACTGGAGGCTAACGGGTTCCTGGTAACCACACGTTTTATTCTTCTTAAGTCTTTTGCAGCCAACTTGCGCCTTTTTTTTTCTCTGCACATATTTTTGCGACCCTGTTGAGTATTCATTACCAAGCATTTGATTGTCTGGTCACGCCTCAGTAGTTTTGCAATTTGCAGTATGCTGATAGGCATTTTACAGTTTTTGACTTTTCAGTCTCAGTTAAATCTCTTTTTGTCCCAGGTAGAGAAGCTGCCTAATAATTATGCACACCTTATATGGGTGCTAATCACTTTAAGCCACACCATACCTCATTAAACAATTAAACTTCGCCTGAAATTAATTAAACACATTTAGCATTCAGGTTTATATGGCTAATAGTTGGATAATATGCCCAAAGGGGAGCAATGGTTCATGGTATAAAGTTTGTAGATTTTAATAATATCACTAATAGGGTTTTGAACATCACTTCCTCTACACTTGCCATACTGATCCCTAGCCCCTTTGTCCATTCTGTATCATGCTACCCAGAGCAAGCCCTCCTCCCTTAGGAATGCAGGAGACGACAAATTAATTAGTCATTTTTGAGGGTCAGATCTGAAACCTTGCTTGTGTAAATATTCCGTATCTCAAGAAAATGTTTCTCTTTTCCCTTTCTGATCATCTTGTTCTCCATGGCCTTACCCTCCTTAGGTAAGAAATGTACTCTGTCTCTTTTTCTCTCCTTATGCTACATTTAATGTTTCTGTAATAAAATATAACGTTAAAAATACAATTGAGGCCAAACATTTGCATATGCCTGGGCTAAAAAAAAAAAAAACTTATGTCATGTTACCATACATTTACTTTCTTAAGTCAATCATACTATCTACATATCTACTTTATTTCCATAAGATGTCATTTCAAAACAATAGCAAAGAGACAGATTTATTTCGCCTTTTATGTCCGATATCAGATTTTCAGTGGGTTTACACACATTTTGTTGATATTTGTTGCCATTTCAATATGCATTTAATTGTTTAACTTGAATCAAATGCTAGGGCTAGCCTATAAGCTTCTTACAATACGTTGCTGGAATTTTTGCTCCTTACAGAGCTGGTGTAACTCAGTCAGGTTTGTGGGTTGTGTTGCTCAGATACACTATTTCAGTTCAGTCCACCAATTTTCTATTTGATTTGGGTCAGGACTTTGTGATGGCCACTTCAATACTTTCACTTTGTTGTCTTTAAGCCATTTTGTTACACATTTGGAGGTATGCTTAGGATTATGACCAGATTTTAACCCTCTGGCTCATTTCTTAAGGTTTTGCTTTAGTATTCTAGATAATCCTCCTTCCTCATGATGCTACATATTTTCTTAAGTGCACCAGTCTGTCTTCCAGCAAAAAACAACTTGATGCTTCACAGTTGGGATGGTGTTCTTTGGATTTAAAGCATCTCCCTTTTTCCTCCATACTTGGGGTGCTGATCATTATGGCCAAATAGGTCTTCATCCTGTTGATCACCTTCAAACTTCAGTCTGGCTTTTTTTATTTCAGTCTTACAGTGGGGTTTATTCCTTGCGTGACAGTCTTTCAGGCCATGGTGGGAATATCGTAATGATTGATGTACTTGGTACTTGAGGCCTCCAACTTCTTGAGGCTTCCAATTTCCTTTAAATACTGTTACAAGTGCATACCCAAAACTCCTAATTATGACAATTGGCCAAGCAGAAGCTTCTCAAAGTCATTACATCAATTTCTGGAATTTTTAAATAGATAAACTTGGGGTATGTAAACTTTTAACCCACTGGAATTCTGATATAGTGAAATAAATCTGTCTCTAATTGATTGTTTTAAAATGACCTCTGATGTGATATCCTAATTGAATTGCCAAAAGAAATGTCTGATAACTTGAAATGTGTGGAGCTGTGAAAAATTGAGTTTGTTCATGCAGTTATCTAATAAGTTGTTGAAATAGTAACAGTGAAATACATAACATCCTGCATATACTAGTAATGACCTTCAGTTCACACCACACACAATGGAGAAAAATGTGCTCTCAGTGACTTTAACCGTGGCATGGTTGTTGTTGCCAGAAAGGCTGGTATTTCAGAAACTGCTGATCTTCTGGGACACACAGAACAGTCTCTAGAGTTTACACAGAATAAGGCTCAGAAAAAAACATCCAGTTTGCGGCAGTTCTGCTGATGTGAAAGGTCAGAGGGGAATGCAGAGATTGGACCGAGCTGACAGGAAAACTATGGTAACTAAACCATCCACTCTGTACAACTGCTGCATAACACCCTGAACCTTGAGGCGGATGAGCTACAACAGCAGAAGACCACTCCTGTCCACTCCTGGACAGGAGTGGTTCCACTCCTGTCAGCCAAGAACAGGGATATAAGGCTACAGTAGGCACAGGCTCACTGATACTGGCCATTTGAAGATTAGAAAATGTCATCTGGTCTATTTCCCTTCTTCAACTGTCCAGTTTCAGTGAGCCTGTGCCTGCTGTATCCTCATATTCCTGTTCTTGGCTGACAGGAACTGCACTCGATATGGTTTACTAAATCCGTAGTATTAGGCCACTATATCTCTGTAATTGTAATGGAGGGAACAGAGGGAATTCTTCCAACAGATAGGTAATATATCAATGTAAAACATTTATGCCATATACAGTGTATATACACTCCTGAACAAAATCTTAAGACCAGGGAAAATATTACAAGTATTCACACTTCGCACTGGTGGATCGTAA
>JAKKZN010000018.1:17888806-17901795 GCA_033441825.1 Pangasius elongatus
AGTTCTTACAACCTGGTTATGATCCACCAGTGTGAAGTGTGAATACTTGGAATGTTTCCCCCGGTCTTAAGATTTTGTTCAGGAGTGTATAATGTCAGTGTTAGACCCACCTGCAGAGAGAGAGCTGTTTTTGGAGGCACTTTAGCCACTAAACCCTGCTCTTTCCGCTTTTTGAACTTCCTGAAGTATTCCTGGATAAGGAATGTGGCATAGAATTTCCCAACCGTCACCTCATCATCTGGAAACAGAGAACAGCATGAATACAAATACTGATAAACATGATTACATTCTCAGTCAATTCAGAAAAATGTGTTTTATGACTATAATGAATGCTGGTATTGTAGTTTTAATCTGTTAAACTAGAACAGGAAATAGCACAGAATTCAATATAATTAGGGAAAAAATCACTTTGAACAGTAATTTGATAAAGATATAGCAGTGTCTGAAGACAGACAGATAAAGTAACTGGTTTCTGGTTTTCATTTAAATGAGCATTTTTGGAAGCTCTGGCTTGTTTTTTTTTTTCTTATAGCCTCCAACATTTTGAGGTTTCTTTTCAACAGCTTTACCCTCAACTCCAATGAACTGTATTGTATTATGAATGAATTGAATGTATTGTAATGTATTGCATACAATCATAATTTTATCTGGGGTCTCTGAGGCCCCAAACAGAAGTTGTGTATCAAGTATCAAGCTGATTTAAAAATGTTAAATGTTTTTTTTTCAGCTACAGAGAGGCTATTGGACCCTAAACAGAAAATAAGGGTTAAATGCAAAATCATGCTGGAAACATCAGTTTAATGAGTTTAACATCATATGAACTTCTATAGTATATACTTGCTCAATGCTGGCATGCTACTTTAGCTATAATTAGTTTGTTAAGTAGATCAACTCTTGCTTATCTTATATATCAGTATCAGAATAACCAGTGCTGTTTGCCCACTTAATGTTATCCTAAATTCTCACACAGGTCTGCCATTTAGCTTTATATACATATGTATTTATTGTTTTGTTATTTGTTGTAATACATTTCATTAAGCGAGAGCCAACACCCAAGATCATTACTGACCTCCTGCTGGGGGCACAACCTGGTCCAGCAACTTCATACTGGTCCTCTTCCAGATTTTTTTTATTATTGCCCTCAGTTCTTCGTTTGCCTGCTCCAGATTACCTAACACCACACATAAAGTGTTAATGTTCCCTTATATATATATATATATACAGCATATATGTTGTCTCAGCACTATAGGAGCTAATGATAGCTTAGCCAATATTTTAAGAATGATACCACTGCAGCGGAGCATATTATACCTTCAGTTTTAATGCGAAGGGCCGTGCGCACGAGGGCAAACAGAGTAGCATTAAACATTACTGTGCCATCACTGTTCAGAGGCATGTTCATGGATACCAGTCGCTGAAATAAAAAAAATCATATACATACATACTTATAAAAGTAAGAGTGGACACATGTGCTGTGATTTTTTAATAATGTATGCATATGAGTACAGTGGATATAAAAAGTCTACACATTCCTGTTAAAATTGCAGGCTTTAGTGAAATTATGTCAGATCTTTTTCCACCTTTCATGTGATGTAGCAGTCATAATTTTAAAATATATATTTGGTGCAAAAACAAGACTTGTCAGTCAAAGAACACCACACCCACAGTTAAGCAGCATCACTCTGTGGAGCTGCTTCTCCTCAGCTGGGACTGGGGCTCTAGTCAAGATAGAGGGAATCATGGATAGCTCCAAATATCAATCTATTTCAGCACAGAACCTGCAGGCCTCTGTTAGACAGCTGAAGATGAAGAAAAAATTCACCTTCCTGCACGATAACGATCCAAAGCACAGATCCAAGTCAAAAAAGGAACAGCTTTAGAAGAAGAAGATCATTGTTTTGGAATGGTCCAGTGACAGCTCAGATCCCAATCTTAAAAACCTGTGGAATGAGTTGAAGAGGGCTGTGCACAGGAGATCCCCTCACAATCTGATAGATCTGGAGCATTTTCACAAATCAAGTTGTGCTCAGTTGGACTCTTACCCAAAAAGAATGAGTGCTGTATTACAAGCAAAAGGTGCTTTAATAAAATATTAGTTAAGGGGTGTGCACACTTACAATGGCCTGGTTGCCAAGTTTTTTCTCTGTTTTTCACTTAAATTCTGTTGGTTGCTGTATCGCATTAAAGATGGAATATGATCTCACATGATTTATCTTTGTTTTTTATGTCAGAAAACACTCCAGTTGTAGACATTTTATATGCACTGCATGTGTAAAAGATGGTGGTTTTTCACGTACCTTGCAGGCCACCCTGTGGGGACAGAGTTTGCCAAACCCCAGGGGTGGCTGAATTCTTCTAAGCAATGTCACCACATCCAAATGCTTAATCCTTCCCCTATGTAAACACACAAGAAGCTTGGATTTATTACTGGCTCCCAAAATAAAGACCATAGGTAAACTTTAATTTCCCAATTCTAAACTTCATCCCTGAACACCTTCCTGTTTAACACTGAAATGTGTGCTGTGGCACACACATCACTGATCATTTCTAGGGTTACTTTGGACTGGCCGTAAATGCTGATTAATGCTGGAACCCAGGATGCCTGAAAATGTTGTTAGTTTACAGTCTACAGGGGAGTTTAAAATGTTAGCTATTATAATGTGAATCTTTATCAAGCTTTTATGAGATTATGTTGCTGGAGTCTAACCCTTGACATTTAACCAGCTGCACATAGAACATGCTTAATATGCATGTGAAAGAATACATTTGTATTACAGGACTCTACATAAACACCTTGGAATGTTTTTGGATTCCCTACCTGGGATTTTGCTGCCAAACAATGTCGTGTTCTGGATCTGACCGATTTAAGGCACAGTGAATGATCAAACACCACTGCTAATTCTATGAGTTACATCAGATTGCAGGCAAAATATGCATACCACTATCTGTTGGAGTATTCATCATAAAAACCCCCAGGTACAACTAAAATTTTACCGTACATTTAAGAGTAATCAAAAGAACAGTTACTAACTTTGCCTCGGGGTCGTACTCTGCCCATATCCTCTTAAATTCATCAAGATGATGTGGTCCTAGTATGGACCAATCCCGTGTCAGGTAGTCAAAGTTGTCCATTATAACAGCCACAAACAGGTTGATAATCTGTGGACAGGAAAGCAAAGAGTGTGTAGCTTCATTGTGTGATGGCCTGTGAAGACCCTTCACAAATTTTAACTTTTAAAAATTATAATTTATCCTTAACTGAGTATTTTTCTTTTTTGCACATTTAGGTTATAGCATTTATTATAGCTTAGCAAGTCTGATAACCCTGAAATTAACCCTGAAATTCTCCTGGAAAACTAGTAACCATGGTTCTTTTATAATAACTACTGATTAAGTACTGGTCATATCAGCATTAATTCCCAATAGTTAAGTTTTACCGTCGTCATAGAGATCTACCTAATATACCTCAGCCTATTCCAGTATTAAAATAATTAGGAATGAATATTATGTTTCAATTAATAATACTGTTCCACTTGATCATTAACTGCTTAAGAACACATTAATTCATTCATTACTGAAGTGTTAGAGTTTTGTAACACTGTTCAAAGTAAGTTAATGGACAATATTTGTGCATCAGCGGGGGCGTGGTCGAGAGTCAGCTGTGGAGAGGAGAGGAGGCGGGTCAAACCGGCAGGTAATGCGTGAATATTTCTCTCCTGTGTTCTGTTACCGCCAGTTTACTTAGTTGTGACGCTTTGTGCTTTCAGTGTCTCCCGTAACCAGCATGAGAGAGGAGAGCATGTAAGATAGCTGGCAGAGCTTGACACACACACACACACACACACACACACACACACACACACACACACAGTGTGAACTTGAACTTGACGGAGTGAAAGCCGCGATTCCAGGACAGATCAGTTTCCGTTGAGTGTTTTGAATTTATTGAGTTTGTTGAAAGTGTGCTGAAAAGCGTGGAGTGAACAAACATGAGCCCGGAGCGCCAATAAAATTCCGCCTGTCTCCCAAGTCTTCCTCTACACTCTCCCACACCAGGGTTCTACAGTTTATTAGTCATTACTACATTACAACCTTGTACTTTTATAGGTTATTTTGTCCATTTCTCTCTTTAAACCTTGACTTACTAATTAAAAACAAAACACTGACCATGTGTTACTCTGAGGAAATCTGTCTGTGTGTACAACAATAACTCGTAGATATTTAGATATTGGAATAGACTGAGATATGTTAGGTACTAGATCTCCACAAGGAAGGTAAGGCTTAGCTATTGAAAATGAATGTCAGTAATTAATCAGTAGTTAACATAAAAGAGCCATAGTTAGCTAATAGTTCTGCAGCAGAAACAAGACTCAATATTTACAGTATTTATTATATTATTAACTCCTCCTAACATACTTGCTACCTACAACTTATGGAACATTTAAACACTTTAAAACTTGCGGATATGACAAAGTAGGTGCATTGCAGACATTTGGACTAGACTCTGTTATGTTACCGTGTGCAACTACACAAAAACCTTATCAAATTGTGAATAAAGCACACTTTGCAAGCAAGGTTAGCTGTTTTCACAAATTCATCTCTATCACCTTCCAACAGCTTTTTCAAGACCACCTTACAAATAATTATGAATTAATTTAGTATAGTAAGATTTGCATCATTATTTGAAACCAGACAAAATTAGCAGAAAGATTAAGGTATGTTTCATTGCATATAGTTACTGAGACCCGTGACTGAAGGCACTCACCAGAAAGGCACAGAGCATGTAGAAACTGACAAAGTAAATGATGGCAAAATGACTGCCACACTCCTCACTGGTAGGGGCCTCCTCAGAACCCTTTTCACATGGGCGGTTATTGGAGCAAGCCAGCATTATCTCCTGCCAGGCCTCACCTGTTGCACATCTGAACATGGGCACACAACAATATGCACATGGTTACACTATGCTTGGTCTTCTGGTCAATGAAAGTATGATGTATGAAGTACCAAAGCTTGCTCTGTCAGATTGCTCAACAGCTTTTTCCCCAGGCTGTGAGAGCCCTCAACTCCAATCTCCCTGTCCCCCTCTGAAACCTCATCCACAAGCCTACCTTCTGAAACCATGTACACCTCACCCCTCCCCAACCCATGGAAAACTGACAATCTGTTTAAGTGCAATACTGAGTGTGTTACGCACAGGTGAGTGGGCTACAACAGACCACCTGTAATAACACACTCTTCTTCTCTGAATGTACGCTGAACACTGTTTATAGACACTCTCTCACACAAAGAGCTCAGTGTTTATATGTTTACTTGTGCATTTGCACTACAAATCATCTTGCACTATGCGCTGCTTCCCGCAAAATAGCTCATTTGCACATTTTCACTTACAGTATGTAAAGGTATGTAAAGTTTTTGTAAAGTTTTGCACAGTATGTATAGTCAACCAAATTGTTTTTCTTATATTTCTATGTTCATATTTATGTGTAACTTGTATGTAGCACCGTGGTCCTGCGCGACACGGCATTTCGTTCCACTATATGTCCACACACGTAGCAGAATGACAATAAAGCTCAACTTGACTTGACTAAATGAAAGACAGAACTCACCTGAAAAGCAGCAGCACAGCTTGTGGAAACGTCTGAAAATTGTTGTTTCGGTTGATCTGGCTATTGTCTCTCAGTGCTATCTTACCAAACATCTGTGGAGTTGATAATAATAATAATAATAATAATAATAATAATAATAATAATAATAATAATAATAATAATACACTGTAAAACCTGATAAGTATACTCAAATCAGTGAAGGAAACGGACTGCCTTAAACCAGTTAAGTTTAAAAACTGATTGCTTTGAGTACAACTAACAAGATTTGAGTTTATATATTCTTTGTTACACTTACTTAAATCTACTAATTAAATAAATTTTGAAATGCTCTTTTGTTTATAAAGCTATGTTGAAAGTAATAGCTCACTCACTCTCAGTGACCACTTTATCTGAGGGGCAATGTATCTTACATTGCTGCATCCTTAATCATCAATATTTTCTGTAATGTGCGTTTATGAACAGCAGAACACAAGCAAATATAATCAACATGGCTTTTATTATTGGCAAAACAAAAATCATTGACAGGGTTTGTCGCAAAGGTCGTTACATAAGCAGACATCATTAGAAAAAAAGATAATCCATATCAAAAAGGAGATGTCAGATTAGAGCTAGGGAGCTGCAAACTGAAAAAAAGGAAAATGTGGGGGTTGGTGACACTCATTAACATGGACAAAACTTTGTGAAGACAATAAGAAACTAAATAGGTATCATGTGAGAACAATCAAGATAACAACACAAGGAAGTGGAGACAAGGCCAAGAAATGAAAATGAAGAATGTCATAATAAGAGCATGGCTAAAGCACTGTGCTCTGATGAGATTCATGACAGAGCCGCCTTCCTTTAATGCTAGGCTCCAGAAGTGCCAAAAAGTCAATATAGGAGGTCCTGAAACTTTTGTTCAGCTGCCAGGGACCTTGAGGTGGGTCTTGAACAATGTCCACAGTGGAACAAGGAGGCAGAGTGACCTCCTCAGTGGAGCATGGAGGTAGAGAGGAGCTGATGTCAGTGAAGCCAGGAGGCAGGGGAACAACACCTTTGACAAAGCCAGGAGTGATCATGAGCCTGGTTCCTCTCAAGGTTTTTTCACATAATAAATTCACATATTTACAACATATTTTTTTTAATCCATTTATTTCTATAAAGCTGCTTTGTAACAATGTCCATTGTTAAAAGCGCTATACAAATAAAATTGACTTGAATTGAATTACATTGGTGAAACTAGCAGGCAGAGTGAAGATTACGGCAGAGCCTCGGTTTGGAGAGACTACTTTGGTGGAGCCACATCCTCGATGGAGCTTGGGAGTGCAGAGAAGACCTCGGCGGAGCCAGGACACAGAGATGACCATGGTGAATACTGAGGCAGAACACCATCCTTGGCAGAGCTCAGATGCAGACTGATAACCTTGGGGAAGCCTGGAGGCAGAGTGAAATGTTTGGCAGAGCCCTCTGAGAAGATGGGATGGGACAGGTGGAGACTGGGCTGGAGCGACATCCTGGATGAAGCCTGCATTCAAGGCTGTAGCTGCATCTGTGCTAAGCTCATGAAGGGCTGGAGAGGCTTTGGGGCTGACATTACGCACCAGCTGCGAGCAGTATAGCCCCCAAAAATATCTAGGGGAGGCTCGCTCTTAGCTCTGGGAAGCTCGTCTTTTAGGAGAACCCCTTGACAGTTGTTATTCCCCAACGTCCCTGCATAAGCGCATGTTCAGCCCATAAACAAACTTTACCGGTGAATTTAATCCATTACTTAAAGCATATTGAATTAAAATTATAATGCAATAAGGCAATAATAGTCCTACTACTAATAATAATTATAACAATATATTCAGTATAGTTTAACTTTATAGCTAGTGGAGGAAATTACACCCTTTTATAATGGATCATGTGACTGTGCTCAGAATTAATCAATTACATTCAAACTCACGTACAAAAGTAATTATCATACACGTCATCAATGAGGTTATTCTGTTTAACCCCAAATAAAATTCAGCTGTTTCTTTAGGACTTTTTGACATCTTCTTGGTTTCATCTGACTGCTGAAGTATGGAATGATGTACGGAATGTCATTGTAAAATGTACTGATCAGGAGAGGGGCACAAAAGAATTTCCAAAACATTAGATATACCATGGAATACTGTGAAATGTTAGATGCCATAGATGTTAATGTTAATTATAATGTTACAAAACATCTAATGTTTTGGAAATTCTTTTGTGCCCCTCTCCGGATCAATACCTTTCAATGAGCTCTCGTTGGTTTCAGTAGTTTGGATGAAATCAAGATGATGTCAAGAAACTCCTACAGAAACAGCTGATCTTTACTCAGCTGACTGTTACTCAGAATCACTTCACTGATGAAAAGTGTATGGTAATTACTTTTGAACAAAAGTTTCAATGTGATAGGTTAATTCTGAGCACAGCCACATGCGTGTTAAAAAAGGCTGTGCACACTTGTGCAACCAGGCTACTGTAAGTGTTTTCTTTCTTTTATTTGCCCTAAAAGTTTTACTTTTTTTCACTTGCATTTTGTTGGTTGCTATATAACATTAGAGGTGGAAAAAGATCTGACATGATTTACCTTGGTTTTATTTTTTCAAATCACAAATCCTGCAATTTTAACAGGGGTGTGTCACCATTTTATGTCCACTGTACCTTGAGCCTAGTTATGAGTAGACTATGTGGGGTAAACTACCAAAGACAACCCCTCTCTCACCAGGCAGCGCAGTTCTAACTGACCCCACACCATGGGCACCAGAGTAGTAGCACACTTGTGAGAGGACAGATGGGTTCTACTAAAGGTAATAAAGATCTCTGACAAAACTGCGTGAATCAGACACAATGCAAAACTCCCTGACCTCTTTCCATGTGTTCTCTATTTAGAGTTGGTTGTTCTCATGGTACCACCACTGACTGTGACATTGACTACATCAAGAGCTACATGAGTGTGAGTGTCATGATTACATGCGTGTCAGACTCTATGACTTATGAGAGATCTGGAGAAGTGAGCTGGCTGACTGAATTGTTTGTTATAATGAGATCTCACAACATCACCTTGACTGTGGGAAAGTTAAGGGCTTTGTCCCCAGAATTCACCTAACTGACCACAAGCCACAGTCAGACTGCCTTACCTACATGTTCCACTGAGTCAGTACCAAAAAATAAGACAAAAAATTAAATTGGAGGAAAATGAAATTATATAGAAGTCTACCTGCAAGTATGCTTCTCCCCTGGTACTCATATGGAAGAACACAGGAGAACTGCATGAGTACACAGATCTCTTCTGGCTGAAGATCTACACCCTTTTCCTCATTGGGCTGATTGTTTGTCCACACTTGGTGGCAACTCCTTATTCAGCACAATGGATCTAACCTTTGGGTTTTAGAATATGTTCCTGCAGGAAAAGAAAATATTCTGCCTTCACTACACCTATGAGGCTACTGTATATAAACACAACCATCTTCTGCATGGCCTATGTGATGACAGCCATTTTTGGTGTGTCAAAATTGTCTAAGGCAGAATTGATGAAGGCTGATAGGGATCCTCCTTCTGCTAAAAGTATTAGGTCTTTCCTTGACAGGTAGCTTCTCAAAAGAATTACAAAACTCAACTTTGGAGTTCCTGGCACTCAAATGGTCAATCTGTGACAAATTCAGTGACTGGCTAAAATCTGACCACCTGGAAGGGTAGCAATATGTTTACTCAACTAATGACTAGGCCAAAGTTTGATTGTTGCAAGCAGCAATCTGTGTCTGAACTGGCCTGCCATTAACATCAAATACCGTACGTCCCAGGCTCCAGAAACATGGTATCTGAAACCCTGAACTGTGTATTTTTTCTCAGACTTAATTGTTTTTTCTCAGACTTAATTGCTACATAATTGTTATGAACCAATAAACAAGCTCCTCAGAGATGTTAGAGAAGTGTTGGAGATCTCAGTTTAAGAAGCATTTTGTATGTCAAATGATCAAGCTGTGAGCGTAGAGCCAACGTTAGCATGCGTTCAGCAGAGGAGTACTTTACTTCACATTCAGTCAGTTCACAACCAGTTCACATACTGTCTCATTTCATGTCTATGGAAATGTGTCAGCAAATTTTTCAGGCACACATTGAGTGGGAGTCTGTAAGGAGAACACAAGCAGTAGGGATGGTACACCATCTTCCTCAGCTTATACCTGATGGAACAGACAACATGCCAATTTACTCCAATCCAAAAAATAATTTGCATGATGAACTGTATCAAGACAGCACATGTATGGGTGCTATATTATGTAGAGAGATCTCGTAGAGTTTCACAAAGGGGGAAGGCAAAGGAGACAGCTCCATTTGTAAGGTTCTGAAAACATTGGGAGAAACTTAAAAGGGGGAGAAAGTAATGGCATTTTATTTAGAGTCACTCATGACCAAATATCAAAGGTGAAATGTCATTATTATGTTGCATGTATTAGTAAGTTGGAAAAGTACACATATCAAGTGTATGGTGAACAGTAGCAGTGATATCTGCTGTCTGATAAACTGTCAATTTGGTACAGATTGGCTATTTTTCATTGTTTTATTACCCTTCCATACTATGTGATGTTATATGCTATATTTTAGATTTTAGTGCCAGATTCATTAAAAACTCAGCAAGTAGAATTTGTGTCCATTTGCCAAACTCATCTTGCAAACAAAAAAGATATGTGTATGTGCACTGTATTTCATAGTTGTATGTTTGAAAAAAATAAAAAATAAACTGTGTTCTATAAAGTCTGTAGGTTCTACAAGAAAAAAACTGTCCAACCATGTTTTCACTTTTTTTTCTTTTGATCAGAATATGGTATATGTGGCTGTATTGTTATTATTATTATTATTATTATTATTATTATTATTATTATTATTGCATGTGCAGTTATGTTTGTCAAACTTGATAAGATAACTTGAAAATTCAAACTTGATAAGATAACATATGGTGGTGTCTCTTTATGATACATTTTTGATACAGCAAAAATAATGCAAAAATATCTGCCTTAGATTTCCAGTTAGACCTTAGACCTGCTAGAATTCTGATATAGTGAATTAAAGCTGAATCTCTAATGAATTGCTTTAAAATTTCCTCTGATGTGAACAAAATATATGTCCTAATTCACTTAAAAAAGAAATGTATGGTAACATGAACTATATGGAGGAAATATATAGAAATAATACTGAATGCCTTTAGCGTAGGTGTATGTAAAACTTTGGCCTCACCTGTACAGTGGTTCTTCAATATGACACATTTTCTATACAGCAAGAATAAGCAACACCTGATTATGAGCCTCAGGTTTCCATTTTCTGTTGATTATGTGCATGCATCATCGCCAGTGTATTATACACATAGTCACTGGATTCCACACACTATCACGTTTTGGCCCACTCACTGCCTTACACCACACCTTACAGACTTGGGGGAATCTTCCAGCTCCTGTGTGTGGCTGAATGTTTTTCTGATATGCTAGTATATCAGTATGTTAGATTATTTTCTCATGAAATCAGCATGCTTCAGAGAAACATTTTTTAAAAACCCCTGTAGCTCATCCCAATTACAGATAAAGAGAAAGTTACTTTTTCAGAGGAGGGAGCTTGATTAAGTTTAAATGTTTATTAAACCTCACATAATATAATCAGTCATTTTTTATGACTAAAACTTTTTATGGCTATAAGCAAGGCTAAAGACCTACCTCTTCATAAAGTACTTAAATTAGCACTTTATTTATTTTATTTTATTTTATTTTTTAAAGTGTTGCATGTTTTTCATACTATACTACAGTCAGGGGAAAAGGAAAGTACACCCTCCTTCAATTCTATGATTTTATTTATCAGGGCCTAAAAATAACAGTTGTGTGGTCCTCATCAACTTCTATAAAACAAAGAAATAACCTCACGTAAAAAAAAAATCTATAGACTGTTGTGCATGAAAATCCCAGGAGATCAGCAGTTTCTGAAATACTCAACCATGCCACGGTTACAGTCACAGAGATCTCACTTTTTCCTCATTCTGATGTTTGTTATAAACCTTGACTGAAGCTCTTGACCTGTACCTGCATGATTTTATGCATTTATGCCACATGATTGGCTGAAAACTGCATAAATGACACTACAGTGTTATGTGGACAGAGCACATAATGTAGATTTTTTTTCCTCCAGTTCAACATTATAGAGGATTTTATGTAGAATAGTGATACTTTCCCCATTTTAATTCCACATTAATGTGCAAATTCATTAAGTTACCTGACATTCTTATTAATAAACAGGGTAACTACAGTATAAGAAATAAAGACATAAGGCATCTGTATTGAATAGAGAGAAAGCAAATTAGAGACAGAGGATATTGACTGAAGACTTGCCTGCATTCCAATAACAGCGTAGATGAAGAAAAGCATTACTATGAGCAATGCGACATAAGGAAGTGCCTGAAGAGATACAGAGAAAACAAACAAAGTCAAAAAGGATTATTTGTGTATTTTTTCATTATTTGTTTCATTTTTGAATTTATTTCTAAAATAAAATCTAAGTCACTTCTCACTTGGAAAGATTTGATAAAGGTCCACAGCAAGGTCCGAATTCCCTCTCCACGTGAAAGCAGCTTTACCAGTCTCATAACTCGAAAGAGTCGAAAGAAGGTAATGGAAATCCTGGCATTATCTTCTGTATTCTGGGGCCCCTTTCAGCATTTCACAGACAGACAAAAAGCATGAACACACATACACAGGAACCATCCCATCCCAACACATACAGACACAAAAAACATAAATATATATTTTTAATAATACATATAATGATATGCATCTATCACAGCCTACAGTGAGCTCAAGACAAGATGGCGTAAATTACAGTATCGGGTCGATTTGTAAAGAAATATCCACCAATAACTACACAGAGAGGGTTATTACAGTAAAAATGCAGGCCATAAATCCTCATATTATAAAAATGAATACACATTTTGGAGTTCATCAGTGGAAAAAAACATATATACTGGTCTATACTGGTAAAATTAGTCATCTTTCAGCATATACATGATAACTGGGTGAATGTGTATGGCATACACCAATCTTGCTGGCATTGTTTTGGTCCAAACAATGTCATTTTTGCGGGTATGAAATGTAACTGCAAATCAATACAAAATTATTCTGACTGATCACATTTATCCTATGATGAAACATTTCTATTCTGATAGTAGTTATCTCTTCCAGGAAGACAATGTCCCCATCTACAAGGAACAAAGGCGTACTGTAATGGTTTAATGGAAATTATCTAAATCTAGATTTTGGATTGACATGTTCCTCATCATGAAATCTCTACTTTAGGGATTTTTTTTGAAAGATATATTCCACTCATCCAGTAAATTCAGTAAATCCAGGCTCCAGAGAATAT
>JAKKZN010000018.1:17925343-17936033 GCA_033441825.1 Pangasius elongatus
CTTGTGCCAGAGTGTTGATATTCAGTGTGTAAAAGGTGCATGCAAACATTGTTTGTCTATGTGTGTGTGTGTGTGTGAGAGAGAGAGAGAGAGAGAGAGAGAGAGAGAGAGAGAGAGAGAGAGAGAGAGACTGACTCACTTTGAGACCCTTGGCTCTGTTAATGGCTCTCAGGGGTCTGAGGACTCTAAGAACTCTCAAAATCTTCACCACGTTAATGGCACTCGACCTGTGGGGCACATAAAGCTGTGTAAACGAGCTGACCCTATCAGGGTTTGGTCATATAAAAACATTTGGGAACTTCCCCAAAGTACACAGCATGACTATACATATTTTTAGTCTAACTGATGCTTTAGTGATTGGTGTGCATTTCTTCATTGGCATTCATTTCTTTGTATATTCGTATTTTAAATGTCCTGTAAATGAATTGTTAATTTGGATCACTGTCATCCAAACTTTCCTTTTCTACTAAACATTTTGTTGATACAAGGCTTTAAAATACATAGCAGGTGGTACGTAATTCAGAAAGATATTAGATGGTAGCCATATTGTACACCCAATGTTGTTCACTCCCATACATTACAACTTGTGCTTATTTTGGTCAAGACATCATTGGGTTAATTAGATTAGGTTTTACTCACTGAATCCCAGAAGAGATGAGAGAGACACTGACCACCACCAGATCCAGAATGTTGAAGTAGTTACGACAGAAAGAACCCTTATGGAGGAATGCTCCGTATGCTGTCATCTGCACACAGGAGAGACCAGAGCCAGTGAAAATAAGAATAACCAAATATACATGAAATGTAAGAATAAAGGTTGTGAGAAACAGAAGATAGAGGAAATGTGGAAGGATCAGGGAGACGTGATTTGATGCCAGTGAGTTAAGAAATTATTTCACCTTTAATATGATCTCTATGGTGAAGAGACCAGTGAAAACATGATCTGCATAACCTAGAATCTGTAAGCATAAAATACACAAGCACATATCAGTGGTTCATCAGAAAGATAACAGATAACGCATGCCTGAGCATGAACATGTACAAGTATCCATGTACCTGATTCCTGAATGAGTTACTTATTACGGGGTCCTCTGCAGCCAGAGAAATACTACTTAGCAGAATAAAGAAGAGGATAAGATTGGTGAAGATGTTGTGGTTGACAATCCTATGACATAAAACTCGAAACCTGAGAAGGAAAAGAAGAAATTATGAGTGTTCACTGATTCACTCCCCCTTGTAGGATTATTCACTGTGTAGAGGATGTAGAAAAGAGTAAGTTAGTTTCTTGAATTGCAATTCTACACAGTCTTGTCAGTAAAAAATACATAGACAGGTCCGGAAGTTTTTGGACAATAACAGAGTTTTTGTGATTTTGCCTTTATACTCCACCACAATGGATTTACAATTATGTCACTTTGTCCAAATACCTTTGAGCCCCTGAAAATGGAGGAACTTTGCTGAAAATGGCTGTAATTCCTAAATGGTAAATGCCATATTTTTGTGGAACCTCTTAAAATAAAGCTGAAAGTCTACACTTCCATCACATCTTGATTGTTTTATTTCAAATCCATTGTGATGGTGTATAAAGGCACAATCACAAAAACTCTGTCACTATCCAAATACTTCTGGACCTAACTGTATATTCTAATGTATTATGGAAAAGAACCCCTTTATACTGGCAATAATAATTATATACAAGCTCCTAATTTTACACACACTTACTTTAGTTAATTCAGTAGGAGCATCTCAATTTTGAAGATTTATACACTGATCAGCCATAACATTAAAACCACTGAGAGGTGAAGTGAATAACTGATTATCTTAATCAAGCCAGTGGGTGGGATATATTATGCAGCAAGTGAACAGTCGGTTCTTGAAGCTGATGTGTTGGAAGCAGGAAAAATGGGCAAGCGTAAAGATCTGAGTGACTTTGAGAAGGGCCAGATTGTGATGGCTAGACGACTGGGTCAGAGCATCTCCAAAACAGCAGGTCTTTTGGGGTGTTCCCGGTGTGCAGTGGTTATTACCTACCAAAAGTTGCCAATGGAAGGACAATGGGTGAACCAGCGACAGGGTCATGGACACCCAAGGCTCACTGATGCGCGTGGGGAGCGAAAGCTAGTCCGTCTGGTCCGATCCCACAGAAGGGTTACTGTAGAACAAATTACTGAAAAAGTTAAAGCTGGCTCTCATAGAAAGGAGTCAGAACACACAGTGCAGCACAGCTTGCTGCGTAGCTGCAGACCGGTCAGAGTGCCCATGCTGACCATGTCCACCACCAAAAGCTCCTACAATGGGCACATGAGCATCATAACTGGACCATGGAGCAATGGAAGAAGTCTGGTCTGATGAATTACGTTTTCTTTTACATCATGTGGATGGCCGGGTGTGTGTGTGTAGCTTACCTAAGACCAAGTACACCCCTTCATGGCAACGGTATTCCCTAACGGCAGTGGCCTCTTTCAGCAGGATAATGCTCCCTGCTACACTGCAGAAACTGTTCAGGAATGGTTTGAAGAACATGACAAAGAGTTCAAGGTGTTGACTTGGCCTCAAAATTCTCCAGATCTCAATCCGATCGAGCATCTGTGAGACGTGCTGGACAAACAAGTCCAATCCATCGAGGCGCCTCCTCGCAACTTACAGGACTTAAAGGATCTGATGCTAATGTCTTGGTGCCAGATACCACAGCACACCTTCAGAGGTCTTGTGGAGTCCATGCCTTGATGTGTCAGAGCTGTTTTGGTGGCAGAAGGGGGACCCACACAGTATTAGGCAGGCAGTTTTAATCTTATGGCTGATCTGTGTATATTATCAGTGGCAGCTCATCGATAAGGGTAGTTATATCAGCTGTTCAAAAGATGTTCATAAAGTCTTCATTCACAACTCCATATATTTGAAATACTAATGATTGACCAACAATTTTAAAAAATGTTGCTTTTTAACAGATATAAGTAGCAAGCTCACTACTCCGCTTAGCTTTCATAGAGTCATTATTGTACCTAGTGGTCAAAAATGGGAACCAAGGGTTAGGGTTAACCCTGACTCTAACCCTAACCCTAAGGCATTACTAGGTGGTTGTTATGTTGCTCAAGGCGGTTGCTAGGGTGCTGCTAGGTGGTTGCTATGGTGTTAATAGGTTGTGGCTATGTAATTCCAGGTGGTTGCTAAGAAGGTGCTATGTGGTTATTAGGTATTTGCTGGGGTGTTGCTAGGTGGTTACTATGGTATGCCAGGTGGTTGCTATACTGTTCCTAGGCAGTTATGTCTCTGCCCATTCTAGTGATTGACAATTGTAACCTATGAAAACAGTACAAACTTTGAAATAGAAGAAGAATAATAATAAGAAGAAGTGCATGTAATAATAATAATTATTATTAATAATAATAATAATAATAATAATAATAATATAAAAGCCAACATAATAATCAACCTTACACATTACGTTAATGTGGATACTGCAGAGGGTCACTGGTATACGGATTACAATATTTTAAAAAGTCAAATTTTAAAATGCAAAAAAAAAACAACAAAAAAACAAACTAAGACTCAGTTGTACATGCTGATGTACAAAGTTGATGCAGATATTTAGTCAAACCCTTATTAGTCTGTACATTTGTCAGAGACACTGACACTAGGCAGAGACTCTTTTACTTGTTTGTATGACTGAAGATGAAGAAGGCTCTAGCTTCAGGCATAGGAATAGCTTTCTCCTTCAGGTGAATGTCTGAAAGAGGCCTTGGCCTCGGACCCACTGGCATGTCTGGCTCCTCATCATCATCATCCTCTCCTAGAGTGTGAGAAAAAGATTAGGCTTGAAATGTGGAGAATTTAAAATTACTTTCTATGGCATCCACTTTAAAAGGTACTTCACACCAAGGTGGGGTGATTATAGCAGTATATTGAGACTGAACTCAGAGAAGGTGAGTAAAGTAATAAACCAGTCCAACAGTTTCAGATGATCCACATATATTTTTGGTTTACTTAATTTACTCTGATGTGGGAGAATTTTTTTATATTGGCTAGGCTGCTAGAGAAGACCTGTTTAAGAGCAGTGTGCAGATCATATAGACTATCAGGGAATAACTGTATTCTTTATGTTACATAGTTTAGATTTTTTTAAAAATTGTCAAACATCTTAGGAAGCCCTGAAAAGTAAAATATTCAGCGTGTTTCTTAGTCAAATTTGATACCTGGCAATTAGTATGTTTTTTTTTTCTCCTCTTCTTGGAACAAAGTTTTATTTTTCCTTGGAAGATAAATAATAACAATTAGAATGTTCTATACAAATTTGAATGACAAATGACTTCTGAATAAAGACACAGGGAGAGCTAGTATAGTTAATAGTTACGTAGCTATTTTAGGAAAAAAAATTGTCTTGAGTGAAGGCCAAATTACATCCAAGTCTTCTTGGTTCATATGACAGTATTGCTTAGCATCAAATCTAGGTCCCATTATGGGACCAGAGCATGGGAATTGGAGATATTCTACACCTTGAAGAAAGGTCCTTACTAGTTTATGCACTCCAAGCAACAAAACTTCAATCAGTCCCCTTTATGTAGACAATACTGATACATGCAAGATCTACAAAGAATAGATAACTTTGCAAAAATTAAAACAAGTGAACGTGCCTAAGGGCTGCCACCTGTAGTCCACTTATCCATATGCTTACTTAATATTTTTAATCAAGCAAAGGCAAAAATCCTCCTGAACCTGTGCCCAAAGACCTGCCCAGGCACCAGAGGCAAGGGGAGCAAAGCCTTTGGCAATGGCATGGAAAACTTGCTTTCTCATTTGTGCCAACAGCCCTACTGACTTCCCATGCCCCACTGCTATGGCTCCCATAATTTGGAACACTAGATCTTTCTGCCCATTGAATCTCTTGTGAGCATTATCTTTGAAGGCTTAGAGCAAATATGCCATGGTGTTAGTAAGTCATAGCAATACACTTGCAACCATGTAATACACTTTGTGTATTAAAAATCAAGTCATTATACCCAGTCACAGATCCAAAGCATTAAACTATATTTTTCCAAGGTGGCCTTAATGCTGGCTTGCAGGACATTAATTGCTACTGCACTCATGTTCTCAGGTTACACTATGACCGTTTGAATTCTCCATTTAGAGACTATCAGCACTGTACTCCTAAGTGGGTCTCAGACTTAGAAAATGAGATGTAACCACTGAAAGTACATCAGGTTCTATCTCTATACGTGTGGCAGCTGTAGTATACTCCACATAAACTGCATGGTTGTATTGCCACAAACAGCTCTTGCGTTTGGCCAATGCCTGCTGCCATCCCCTCTAGTATGCTATACGACTCAGTAAAGGTGCTCATTGTCTCCTCTCCCACATATACATTTACGGCATTTGGCAGACGCCCTTATCCAGAGTGACTTACAAAAGTGCTTTGAAGTCTCTATCAATAAACGCATTCTGATACTGTTTCGCTAGGTCACAAACTAAGAATACCATCAGTCCAAAAGCTCTGTTGGGGAGTTAATATAGTAACAAGCGCTCAGACAATTCAAAGTTTTTTTTTTGTTTTTTTTTTGTAAAGTGCTTATTTAAGTACTTCTGTTGGCTACCTCTATTGGCACTAATGTCTTCCTTAGTAATAAATATATTTCTTCTGCTCCTCATCAAGATGATATTAGGAAAGAGGATGAGCGTGATATAGTGGGAATCTTTTATAGAGTACATAGGTCAGGTCATGATCACAATCATGAGGTGATGATTATGCTATTAGTACTTGGCTAGGAAAAGAACCCATGGGAATACTCCAATAATTCTGGAAGGAATTGTATGAATGAATGAATGAAAATAAGTAGTACTTGGTTCCACATAGGGTAAGGGAAAATATATTTCTGGTGCACCTCAACAGTAAAAAAAATAAAATAAAAAATCAAATTTGGTGGATGCAGAGTTTGGTTAAAATGAAAAAAACTGATGGCAGAACTGGACAGATACACTACTTTTCAGATTATTTTTACATTACTTCATATTATATTTCAAAAACAATCAGATACATTATTTTTCATTTTAAAACAGGTGCTGTGGTACCTGGGAAGTCATTTGCTGGGTATGGATTGTCATCGTTGTCATCAATATTGATCTGCAATTCACAAGTCACATTTTTTAAAGACAGCTGACAGTGGCAAGAAAAGACAATCAGCAATACTAAAAACGGTGGCACTGAAACATATTCAGGAAAGATCCATTAGAGTACAGGAGATTTAACTATATAGTAATTTTTTTGTCCCAAAAAGTATATCAACATTCAGAAACCAGGTGGGAAAAAATAAGTACACCCTTCCTACTTTCATTAAGAGCATAATTAGCAGCCAGGTGTTACTAATGAAATGCACAAGATTAGTTAATCATCAAGAAGTGTGACTACCTTTTGAAGGTAGTATGAATAATGAATAATGGACAACCGCCATGGTTACCTGTCATTCAGAAAATACGCCTAACTCAGGCAGAAGGTTCCAAAGGGACCCCAGTGGGTCACAAGGAACAAACTCATTCTCAGAGTCATTAGAAGGGTGCTTGGATATAATCACATCACTGAAGATGATGGTGATCTTATAAGATCTGGAGAGGTGCATAGTGATGCCCAGGTAGCTGCAGTGAAAACTTCACTTTGGTAGGTCACTTTGGTCTGATTGAAATGTGTGCAAAAGGCTGTTGTCTATGTCTGCTATGTCAGAAGCACATTAGTCATTGGCAAATTAGGCTTATGGCTCATGCTAGTTGCTTCCTTAACGTTCTTAATATAATCTTTGCACTGCAGCATAGAAAAAAAAATTATAATCAGAATCAGAATTGCCTGAAACAACTCATTTGGCACTGAGTGTTGTCTCCCTGTGTCAAAACCAACAAGGTCCACCGCCATCTTTATTTTGACTAATATGGCTCTCTTAGAACCTTTTTCCTTAGCCTGTAGGCTGCTAGAGGCTAATTCTGATTCACTTTTGGACGTGACTGAGGACAGTAATAACGACTGTGATTTATCCAGCAATTCTCTGTTGGACTCAAAGGACCTCCCAGATGCAGCCACTGATATGGCATCCTCATCATATAGCGGAATAGGAGGTGAATTTAGCGCCAGACCCTGTTTTTTTTTGGATGAATAGTGAAATTGCAATTTAGCAGTTCACTGTAACTTTCTTGAATTTACAGCTCTGAAGAAAGATACCGCAATGTATTAAATAGAGGGACCGGTGATTCCCCTACTCACCACTAAAAGCGTTATTCCAAGTACAACTTCTCGGGACTGAGGAGCTGAAGAAGCAGACACAGTGTTATAGGCTATGCTATAGGCTGCTGTGGCTGAATGGTTTGCTAAGCAAATGGAGAATACACGAGGGACACCTTTGCTGAAGACTTTTAATTGCAGAAGGTTAGCTATGAACAATTGAACCCATGGTCAGCAACCCCAGGTTGCCAGCCTGTAAGGCTTTTGCATTTAATACAGAAGCTAATGGAGGACTTACAAATAAAAAGTACCATAATAAGCATAACGGAAAAAACACAATGGCTTCATATTAATCTAGGCTATATGATTCTGCAGTCGCCATACGAGAGCACATGACTTTATGTGCATAGCAAATGAATATTGATTTCAGGTCCTGCCACGCAGATGTAATTGTTTGCAATTGGTCCACTCCTGGCTGCTTAGTGCAATGGCTAACAGGTAAATTGGTCTACAATGCACGAGTGGGTAGCATAATTTGACGTGTGTTTGGGTTGTTCCACATATAACAGCAAAGAACTTCTCAAATGGATGTTTTGTTTTATGAGTTGATAAATTTACATGCACTTACATTTAAAGTATTTGGCAGATGCCCTTATCCAGAGTTACTTACATTTATCTCATTTACACAACTGAGCAGTTGAGGATTAAGGGTTTTGCTAAATGGCCCAATAGTGCCAGTTTGGCAGTACTGGAATTTGAACTAACAACCTTCCAATCAGTAGACCAACATCTTATGAAACATATTAGAAACACTATGTTTACGAATAGTAAATGCAGTATTTTTTTAATTTGTTTGTTTTAAAGAAAGCTTGTTAGAAATTTTCAAAAGACATCTGCTATATATACAATGTCTGTAAGTTTATATGGGTACACAGTGAAGGTTTTTATTAAAACCAAAGTAGTAAAGTCTACAAAGATGTCATGTGCCTGTTCTTATAGAAAAGCAAAGTACATTAAGGCATTAGCTCTCTTGATAGAAAATGAAACACACTGTCATGATGCGTGGAACAGTGTAGCTAGAATGATGACTCGCTATGCTGCCCACGATACTTGCATGATGTGAATTTGAGAAAAGTCAGAGCTGGCTAAATAAATCTTTGATTGATTGCTAGTTTTAATATATTTAAAAATAACATTTGTTCCGTATTGTTGCTGTTACTAGAGGTAGGTGCTTCCCTGTCTGACTCTGTGGATTATTATTATAATACATTGAACTTGTGTTCTGGTACTCTGACAGAATCTATGAATTCTGACCAAAGTTTGTAAAATGCCTTAACAAAAAGATTCAACTGCAATTGCATTCAACTGATCTGGTTCTTTTAATAACTAGTACTGTTTATGTCTCTATGTAGATGTGAGAGTGAAAATAACTTGCCTTGGTGGATTTTGGAGTTTCTTCATTTGAGGTAATTGATTTCATTTCAATCTTTTCCTCTTTTTTCTCAACTGGAAGTTTCTCATTGCCTTGCCACTTTTCCGGACTAGCCATTCTGTGACACAAAGTATGGTTTCAATTATACAGTATACTTTCTCTTTACACCCCTTCATACAGATGTGTAATTCGCAGAATACAAACGGAAACTAGGTTTTAATTGCACAGCCACACATAGTACAGTCAAGTAAGTGTACAGATGGAAGTTAGTTGTTAATTAGTTTTACTTTCATTATTTGAAATTTAATAAGTTGTTCTATAAAAATTTAATAGTTTTCATGTAAACACATAAGCACAAACAAATTGTATTATACATTTTCTGTATGTACATGTGTTTTTGTTTTTAAGGCAGACCCAGCACCCACTGGAGAAATGATATTGCACATTTGGCTGATCTGGAATCTGTGCCCAGGGATAGAGGAGTCTGGGATGACCTACTAAAACCACAACCAGAATAAAATTAAAAAAAAAAATAGTTATCTTTCCATTCAGTTAATTTGTCAAGTTTCCTCTTGGTCCTCTACTAAATCGTTGAATTAAGGGTGCTTATGTGACCTGCAGTTCTACTTTCTTACATTTTGAACTGCCTGGGAAGTTTCCTCCTGAGCTAGTGGAGACCATATTTCCAAGTCATCATGAGGGGTTGAAACATATCCTGACAGTGTACCCTCCAGCCACAATTGAATGGTACCCATAAATGTTGCTGATACCATACTTTATTGATAATGAAAATCACAATTTTTTAGCCTGTTCACAGCTGAGGATGAGTATATCTCTGAACCTCCGGACCCCCGACTTCAAAATTCAGATAGGAAAACTGAACTGGGCTCAAGACGCTACAGTCACTAAGCAGATAGCCTGGTTGAGTAAACCTCGAGACAATGATACCAAGCAAACAACAAATCAATACCCTTTGAGTAATCCAATTAGAAGCATTCATGTTGACTGAAGAAGTAAGACATGAAGGGAATGATAGCCATGGAGAGAGATTATCAAGGCTACAGGAACAGAGGATGCAGATGTCACAAAAAGAGGTAAAGTGGAAAAAGAGATGAAAAGCAGCAGAGATACATGAAGATGAAGATAATGACCATCCAAAAAGATAGGAAAAAAGGAAGAAAAAGAACAGAGGTGGTGGATAAAAGAGAAGATAGCAGGATTAGAGCACAGTGGCAATGGGAAGAAAGAAAAAAGAGAGTGACAGTCGAAGGAGATGAATGCAAGTAAGAGAAGAACTGGACTGAGAAAGAGAAGGGTGTAGAGTAGAATGCATGAAAGTAAAAAGGAAGATGATGCTGGGGAGCATGGAGGAGGAATCAACTATAGGACAAGCTGAGTATGGAAAGATGAAGATTAACAGACCACTCCAGACAGGACAAATGGACTGATAAAAGATGTTTGTAGGGCAAACAGTGGATGAAAAAGAATGTAAAGTTGCCTTATTGTAAAGCGACCTTGAGTGTGCAGAAATAAAATAAAATAAACTTATTAATATTATTATTACTAAAGTTGGAGAATGAAGGAGGTGAAGGAAAAGCAGAAAGATGCAAGAAAGTACCTGACATGAAATGGCAGCTAACGGGCAATGACTACTTCAGAAAAAGCAGTCAGAAGGTCTTTAATTCCACAGTCCTCTCAACAGTCAGAATGAGGAAAGCAAGATATCCTCACAAAATTGGTGTCAAAATACTGAGTCTGTATCTCAGTAATTATCAAACAAATATTGACATTTGTAAACAATTATGGCCACCACATGCCAATCAATCCTTTATGGGTTGAGGATTGGTATGGAACGTCATGTGCAAAATTTAGGGATGCACTTGAATTAAAATAAAGTTTTCTCATGGACTGCAAGTCATATCAAGCTGAATATTGGTATACAGCATCTTTGTGATAGTCAGAAGATTAGATGTGGATCTAATGCCTTGATTGGGTTAACATTTGTTCTATTGTCATGAAACCTGAATGGTATGTCCATTTAGGTATCGTATAATACCATA